>CM032454.1:84738180-84748180 GCA_019049505.1 Pachyrhynchus sulphureomaculatus | reverse complement strand
AAAGTGAAAAAAATCATACTTCCTCCGTTAGATATAAAGTTCGGCTTAATGAAGCAATTTGTAAAGGCTCTTGATAAGAATGGGTCTTGTTTTGCATATCTAGGGGTAAAAATGCATCAGTTGAGCACAGAAAAACTCAAAGCAGGGATATTTGACGGCCCACAAATAAGACAATTAATTAAGGATCCTGCCTTCATAAATTCAATGAATAAAGTTGAACGAGAAGCTTGGACATCATTTGTTGCAGTTATAGAAAATTTTTAGGCAAACATAAAGCTCAAAACTATGTTAAAATGGTTAACAAGATGCTTAATAGTTTCAAATCCTTAGGGTGCAATATGAGTATTAAAATACACTATTTACACAGCCACTTAGACCATTTTCCAGAAAATTTAGGAGACATGAGTGAGGAACAAGGTGAAAGATTTCACCAAGATATTAAAGTTATGGAGGACCGTTACCAAGGAAGATGGGACATGCACATGATGGCAGATTACTGCTGGAGTTTAAAAAGGGACTGTTTAAAAAAACATTCAAGAATGTCGCGGAAAAGAAGCTTTCCAAGTGTTGAGTGACTATTTCATTTCTTCAATGTTTTTTTTTTTTTTTTGTTTGTAAGTACGACATAATATTGTATTTTGTATAACTAAAATAAAAATTTCGTATCTACTTTTGTTTACTACACTTACGGATTGAGTTAAAATAACGTAACTTATATTTCTCTAAAATTGTATATCTTAAAAATTTGAGCTCCTAGGTACAAATGAATACGTTATTTGAATTCAGGACATCAAAATTGTTTATAGAATCAGCTCAAAAAACCTCGACACCAAAACAGCTGTTCCCCTGTGTAATTAATACACAAAATATAATCCGTTAAACACAATTTTGGAGCAGGAGCAATTTACGCTTGCCTATTTATTTATTGATAATTTTAGACTGAAGGCAATAAAGTTACTAGCCACGCCACTATAATTAAATTATTTTACAGAGCAAATTAAAATTTAATAGAAAAAAATTGACAGTCGCCTCTGGTTCCACGGGAAATGTAACATTTTTATATTAAATAAAGTACCTCTCAATTTTTCAATTTATTTTTATTTGTCAAATATTAATATTTTCTGAGATAATACCGTCTGAAAATCATTTAATTTATTACTTTCATTCGATTTCTTAGGATAAGATTTTGTAATAGTCCAAAAAAATGATAATTCCGGTTGAAAATCAAATATACTATCTAATGAGATAATCTAATTAGTTTTAATATTTAATTTTAAATTTTATAATTTTAAATCACTAGAATTTCAAACCTTGAATAACCGTAGCATTTAAACTGTTGAATTTAAAAATCCGATAATATTACTTTATAGAGAGATCTCGAAGTAACAAATTAGCTACCCTTATTGTCATTCCGTATCGAACACAGCTTTTGCTCATTCCAATATTATTTTTAATAAGCTATGAAACAGAATCTGAAAAATATTAACTCCCAATAATACAACATTGTCCATTGAATAGTTTTATTCTTCGAAACCATAGCACATAGACTAAAGATTTATGGAAATTCCTATTCGGGTAGTTAATATTTAACGTAAGGGGTTATTTCAATATCGATTTCTATAAAATTGGCTAAATGTAAACAAAATTTCTTATAGAAAGTGAAGCTGCCTACTTTCTAAATTCAATAGTTTTAATGCTATAATTACTCTGAATTTTAATATGTAAAAATTTAAAATAGCTATTAAAATTATTTAGATTTTAGCACAAAGATAAAAAAAATTGTAATTCTTTTAGGGCTATCGTAATATGTCTTGAAAAATTGAATAAAATTAAAAATTATCCCATTTTCAAGGGCTATTATCTGAAAAACTATTGATATATGATATAGGAATGTCGAAAGACAATTTTCCGTATATATATGTATATATATATATATATATATTATATATATATATATATATATAAAGTAATATTATCGGATTTTTAAATTCAACAGTTTAAATGCTACGGTTATTCAAGGTTTGAAATTCTAGTGATTTAAAATTATAAAATTTAAAATAAATATTAAAAACTAATTAGATTATCTCATTAGATAGTATACTTGATTTTTTCAACCGGAATTATCATTTTTTTGGACTATTACAAAATCTTATCCTAAGAAATCGAATGAAAGTAATAAATTAAATGATTTTCAGACGGCATTATCTCAGAAAATATTAATATTTGACAAATAAAAAATAAATTGAAAAATTGAGAGGTACTTTATTTAATATAAAAAATGTTACATTTCCCGTGGAACCAGAGGCGACTGTCAATTTTTTTCTATTAAATTATAATTTGCTCTGTAAAATAATTTAATTATAGTGGCGTGGCTAGTAACTTTATTGCCTTCAGTCTAAAATTTATCAATAAATAAATAAGCAAGCGTAAATTGCTCCTGCTCCAAAATTGTGTTTTTAACGGATTATATTTTGTGTATTAATTACACAGGGGAACAGCTGTTTTGGTGTCGAGGTTTTTTGAGCTGATTCTATATCAATTTGATGTCCTGAATTCAAATAACGTATTCATTTGTACCTAGGAGCTCAAATTTTTAAGATATACAATTTTAGAGAAATATAAGTTACATTATTGTAACTCAAATCCGTAAGTGTAGTAAACAAAAGTAGATACGAAATTTTTATTTTAGTTATACAAAATACAATATTATGTCGTACTTACAAACAAAAAAAAAACATTGAAGAAATGAAATAGTCACTCAACACTTGGAAAGCTTCTTTTCCGCGACATTCTTGAATGTTTTTTTAAACAGTCCCTTTTTAAACCTCCAGCAGTAATCTGCCATCATGTGCATGTCCCATCATCCTTGGTAGCGGTCCTCCATAACTTTAATATCTTGGTGAAATCTTTCACCTTGTTCCTCACTCATGTCTCCTAAATTTTCTGGAAAACGGTCTAAGTGGCTGTGTAAATAGTGTATTTTAATACTCATATTGCACCCTAAGGATTTGAAAACTATTAAGCATCTTGTTAACCATTTCAACATAGTTTTGAGCTTTATGTTTGCCTAGAAAATTTTCTACAACTGCAACAAATGATGTCCAAGCTTCTCGTTCAACTTGATTCATTGAATTTATGAAGGCAGGATCCTTAATTAATTGTCTTATTTGTGGGCCGTCAAATATCCCTGCTTTGAGTTTTTCTTCTGTGCTCAACTGATGCATTTTTACCCCTATATATGCAAAACAAGACCCATTCTTATCAAGAGCCTTTACAAATTGCTTCATTAAGCCCAACTTTATATGTAACGGAGGAAGTATGATTTTTTCTCTTTCAACCAAAGCGTCGTTAATGACATTCTTTTCCCCAACGTCCATGTTTTCTCTCTGAGGCCAATCTTTTCTAACCCAGTGGTGTGTTTTGTCCCTACTATCCCAGAGGCACAAGAAACACGGATATTTCGTGTAACCACTTTGCTGCCCAAGAAGAAAAGTTTACCATTTTTAAGTCTACACAAATCATCCATTGATGTTCGTCATACTTTATCTTCTGCAAGACCAAAGCTATGGTATTATATTCTTCTTTCAGTTTCGTTGAGTGAGCTAGTGGTATTGAACCATATTTATTCCCATTATGTAGAAGGACACATTTTAAACTTCGCTTTGAACTGTCAATAAATAGGCGCCAATCATCTGGAATATATTCAGAAAGTCCCATTTCTTTCATGAGTCCCCTAATTTCGTGACAAAATACAAGATTGTCTTCTTGAGAAAAGAATGGTAGCAGATCTTTTTCTCTTGTACGGTAAAAGGTAATTTTGGTTCCTTGTTCCAGTAAATTTTTGTCGTTCAACCTAGAAGCCAGTACTTCAGAAGCTTTTTTCGATAAATTGAGATCCCTGGTGAGATCATTTAATTCATTTTGATTGAAGCGTTGAGGAACTGATGACGTCCCCTCATAGCCACTGTTAGTTTCATTAGCATCAGAACTTTTATTAGCATCAGAAGAGCGATCAGAGGGAAAATATTCGTCATCAGAGATATGTGGTAGCTGATGAAATGTTGGAATCGGTATTTCATCTGAGTGTGGGATAGGGCGTATTGCCCAGTCTAAATTGGGATAAGTCCACTTACTGCGGTTATTTCGATTGATTCCATTAGTATTTACTAAACAGAAATAACAATCATTGAAGTGGTTTTTTGGTTCTCTCCAAACCATTGGTACGCCGAATTTTAGACATTTTCTTTTCCCGGTAGTCCACTGCCGTAAATGCTCTGTACAAGTTTTACATACGAGATGCGGAGCCCACGTTTTGTCCTGATCACCAAGCTTAACTCCAAAGTATCCAAGATACGCTCGCTTTACAAAGTCAGTAATAGTTTGTCTGTTTTGTTGAAACATGTATTCTTCGCATATATAGCAAAACAAATCAGGTTGATTTACACAACTTCTTCTTGAACTGGAACCTGAACTCATTTTAATTCTGTTCAATAACACAAAAACACTCTTTTCTTAACATAAAATAACACGCCGAATTCGATCTACTCTCATTAGTAAGAACGCACAAACTGACGAGACTTACCCGAGTTAGGTGATTAAAAGGTCAGTTCAGGTACCTGATAGGCAATGGTTCCACTATTTATAGATTTACCTGGAATTTACTTAATTACAGACTGACAATAAAACCATTGTACCTACATTAATGAATATATAATAATTTTAGAACTCTCATAAATGAATATACTGAATAAAAACCACATTGGTAGATAAGTTGATGTATCTAAAAAAAGTAGAACTGATAGAGAAGAAAAAACGGATTGCATGTATAGATTTAGCGTCCCAAATATAGTTAAAATCAGCTCTAAAATCCCAGGCACCAAAACAAAAATATTTTTTTGTTGCCCTGTGTTATTTATTTACATTTCTTATATTTTTGGTTTAGAGTGACAACAGCGAAGATTTCTTTTGATAATTATATTTTCCTTTATAAGCAGGTAGATGATAACATTTTAAGATTAAGAGAAAATATTATTTTGTACTACTTATTACTTTCTGAATTTTTTAAATTTTTTATATTTATTGTTTGTAGATTTACAATAAAATTGTTTGAAAAGATACACACTTACCATGCCGACTAATTTATATTCTCTGAAAAATGTTTATAGAACTACTGACGCCCAAGTTGAAATATGATTTTAATAATACGCTTTTAAAGGAAAAAAACTCGATTAATATCACCATTCTGTCCCAAGCGGACTATACTATAACTTCCAACAGAATGTGTAAGTGGCTAATAGCTGAAATAGCTAAACATATTTTTAAAATTATTTAAAACAAATAAACGTTTGTATAGCTCTGAGCAAATAGACTTACTAGTTACTACCTAACTAAAATTGAGAGTAAATAAAACTCTGTTAAAAAGGCTAAGTCAAATTCTAATGTTACTGTTGAAATATATTGCTGCAATCTATGGAACTTTAAAAATAGTGAATTAATTTTTTGTAAAAGTTCATCAAAATTAGTAGCATGGACAAAGGAGAATGTATCTTCAGCAAACACAAAATTCAAGCTTTTTCTCAGGTATGTAGTTGATGTATGGTAGGACCATCAGAGAGCCCAACAAGGTGTCCTAACTTGTGCCAATATTTGTCAAATGCTCTTCAAATTTTTGGCTAGGTACTTTTTAAAATTATCTTTCTATTATTTAAATAAAATTTTATCCAGCTATTTTTATAACTTTTTCAACTAGAAACTTAAAATATTCCCCAACAAATCGACCTTAATACAGTCTTCAATAAGCATTCTAGAAAAAGTTTATAGTACTAAATTCTGTAGAGTGGCTTTTGCTAAAAATATGCTGACGAACTGTTATTAATTTTAATTTCTTTTCAATGAAATGATTTTGTGTATGTCACAGATTCTATTATATTACATATATTGCTATAAAGAAACCTTTATGCGAATTTGTATAATAATATTTTGTTATTATTCACTCTGTATTGGTAGAAATAGGGCATGAAATAAATTAGGACCGAGAATATAAACCCTATTACATTACAATTTCTTCATGAGGAAAGGTTCAATTCAGTTTGTTTGCCTTTATTAAAACGTTTGTGGAATATTTTGGGTAAAGGAAATAAGCAAAGAAGCTTTGAGTACTCCCTTATTGGTAAAGTTAGGTAAAAGGCCTTATTATATTAATTATAAAACGTAAATATTTAAGTAGATGATATTCTTCGTTCGGTAATTAAAATAAATATAATTAATTTGAAAGTATTAAATTAATGAACTGTTGCTAGATTTGGGACCTGGAGCTTTTTAATGGACTGTTTGCTAATAAAATGATCTTTAAAGAGAATTTATTAAAGGTCCGTATCAAGAAGTGTAACTTGCTCTTTAGCAATATTTTGGAGTACCTAGTAAATTTTTAAAAATATTTAAGGAAGACCTTAGTCCAGAAAGCTAATAAATGAAAATTGTTTGTCATCATCATCAATCAGCCCCGACCTATCCATTGGCGGACATAGGCCTCCTTACGATCTTGCCACTTTCCCCTGTCCTGTGCAGTTGCCATCTAATTTCCAGAAACCCTTTTGATATAATCGGTCCATCTTGTGGGTAGTCTTCCCCTGCTTCGTCTATCCGTTCTTGGTCTTCACCCCAGGATCCTTCTCCTCCATCTGTTGTCCTTCATTCTGGCGACATGCCCTGCCCATCTCCACTTTAGTCCGAGTATGCGCTTTATTATGTTTTCTACGCCTGTTCTTTTGCGGATCTCCTCATTTCTCATCTTGTCTCTCAGGGTAATACCCAGCATTGACAACTCCATTTTACGTTGTGTTTGTTGCAGTTTAAGTATGGATTATTTGGTGAGTGTTAGGGTCTCTGCCCCGAATATAAGAACCGGTAGTACACACTGATTAAATGCTCTTCTTTTCAAACTGATTGGCACTTCGCCATAAATACATCTCGGAGTCTGCCAAACGTTGCCCATCTTAAGGTCGTTCTTCTAAGCAGTTCCCGTGTTTGGTTGTCTCTGCAAAGTCTCACTTCGTGGCCCAGGTATATGTAACTCTCGGTCATCTCAATATCTCTACCTTTTAGACTTATCGGTGGGCTAGGAACTAAGTTTGTCTTTTTTCTATAGTCTTTTTGGGTGGCATTTTGCAGCTCTTTTAGCATATCTTAAGCTTCTCCTAAATTGTCAGATATAATGGCAATGTCTGCGAATCTTAAATGACGGAGCCGCTCTTCCTCAATATTTACTCCCTTGTTTTCCCCGATTCTAACGTTTTAAATGCTTGTTCTAGCACGGTTATAAACAGCTTCGGTGACATTGTGTCTCCTTGTCTGACACCACTTTTTATTTCTATTTTCTTCGAGGGAGAGTGTAGGTTCACTGTTGTTGTAGCCTTGTTGTAGATGTTACGTATAATATTTGATTATCGATAGTCAATTCGACACTCGTTTAATGCTTCTAATATGGCAGGTAATTCAACAGTGTCAAAAGCTTTTTGGTACTCTACAAAGATGGAAACTAGGGGTCTGTTATATTCAATCGACTTTTCTATTAGCGTTTTTAGACAGTGTAAGTGGTCATTTGTTCCAAAGCCTGAGCGGATTCCAGCTTGTTCTCTTGGCTGATATAGTTCTAATTTACTTTTTAATGTAGTTGTTATGAGTCTAGTATACAATTTGTAGAGATAATTTAGGAGACTGATCGGCCTATAATTTTCAGATCTGTTGTATCCAGTTTCCTTATGCATTAGGATGGTGATGGAGTTGTTCCATTTTTCCGGAATGTTTTGCCTATTCAAACATAGATTAAAACTGCTCTTTTGTTTTCTCTATCAATACAGGACTTCCAAGTTTGATAGCCTCTGACACAAGTCCATCCTCCCCTGGAGCTTTGTTATTCTTCATTTTGTTCAAGGCGTTACGTATTTCGTCTTGGGATATATCTGGGATAAAGTCGGAGCCCTGGTTTTTAGTTTTTGGCAGCGGTTTTCTCCTTTGTTCTTGAATCTGCTTGGCTTGTGTATAGTGTTGTGTAAAATTCTTCAACCTATATGCAGTAGATCTCCTCTATCAGACGTAATATGACCATTTTTGTCTCTAAGCTGGAAGATTTCCTTTCTGCCGTTTGTAATCTTTCCTCTCATTTTCATTTTTATTAGATGAAAATTGTTTGTACCAACTGGTGGAAGAGTATTAAATGACTCTTTGCTATAATTAATTGAAGATCTATTGTGTTTAAGTCTGTAGGTCAATGTTTATAGTAAATATAGATATTAAAACAAATTACTTTAATTAAGGCAATAGCGTGGATTTTGTAATATTTCAATAATGAAAATTAATAACCTGTTATTTCATTTCATAGCAAGTTAAACAAATTTACATTTTTGAGATTAAAAAAGTAACTAAAGCTGGAGAAACACATTACGTTTGAAATTCAACGTAAAGGAGGACATAATTCACTAACAGAAATAACATACACTAACAATGTACAATGTATATCTCTGTTCAACTTTTATTATAGTTATATTAACGACGCAGTGTATTTAAAATATAAAATTTTATTCATACAATAAAAATAGACATTAAAGTAACGTTCCGGTGTAATTTTTCCATGCTTTTCTTGTTGTCATTCGGATGGTTGAACTGTTCAACCGTTACTATTGGCAGGATGTCCGATGTTTTGCTCGATAATCCACGTTATTCATGTTTTAAAGCCAAAAGACATTGATTTCGTCCGTTTATAGATATAATTCTTCTGGATTTCTCCTGTGTCGATTGAAAAAGTGATGCTGTTTCAAGCTGGTGTTCTGCAAATGCTGAAGAGGATGTTACGAAGACGTAATCCCTTTTGATGTTATTTAATTATAGTATATAGTTTTCTACACGTCTCGCCGATATAGGTTTTATCACAGCTACATGGAATACTGTAGACTCCTGGTTTTTTAAAGCGAATTTTTGACAGATCTAGGTATATTGTGAGAATTTAGAGCAAGTAGAGAAATGTTTACTATTTCACGCACCTGTGTATAGATTTTCAAAACGCTATTTATGATATCCTTAATTTATAGAAAGGACCATAATTCTAAACAAATGATCGACTTGACTTCTAGTCTTTGAAGACACCTGAGGAGAGAAGTATGTTATTAAATGTAGCATTAGATCTGAGTAGTGACTCGATGTAGAGAGAATTTTAGGATGTCTGAGCATTTGACTGAGTACTGCATTGTTATTTGTTTAATATTATATTATTTTGGCTTACGAAATGTAGCATTTTATGTTTGAGATGTAGGAATTGAAACGAAGTATGTTTCAACTGCGTTTTATTGAATGGTAAGTATTTTTTTTTTATTTGGAAGGGTACAAATTTAGATTTTGTTCTAATTTTAACCTGTTCTTTATGAGAAATACTTATAACAGTATACATAAGAAAACAATTTATAGCAATAGTCATCTAACAACAGTTTGTATTCACTTTAAAATCCAATAGGTTTAACAAAATATTTTAAAGTAAGTAATTATGAGAGAAGAACATGAAATGCTAATAACCTAATGAATGAGATGGTTCCCGAATTTAACGAAATGAAAAAAAATCTAGTGAACGTTTCTTTACTTGACCCATGAATTTACCCGTTTATTATATATATATATATATATATATATATATACATATAATATATATATATATATATAATATATATATATATATATATATTATATATATATATACCTGGTGTTATGGAATTCACTGTATGTATTGGAACTGGCGCTTCCTTGCAAGATCGATTGCAGAACATTCATTTTTAATGAATTAAATAGCATATCTGAATAATAAAAGAAAAAATCGACCCGACGAAATAATTACATGAATATTTTTTCACGTCGCCACTGGTGTATCATATAACTACACAATATCGCCGAGCGTTAACCAGAATATCAAATTCAAAAAAGCTTTATACAACACAAGGCTATTGTATTAACTTCT
>CM032454.1:84728180-84735680 GCA_019049505.1 Pachyrhynchus sulphureomaculatus | reverse complement strand
ATATTAGGACATTTATATTAAAACACGTATTCGTTATAACGAGCTAGAAGTAAAAGCCCTCCCGTGATTCATACCTAAATGTTATAACCGTTTGTACTTTAGTTTTAGAGGTTACTTTGATGATAAACGTAATATGTAACATAACTTGTACCAGAACAATTTTATAATTAAGTGTTGAAAGTAAAAAAGTATTTCATTTTACCTGATAGTTGTAACGGGGAGACAAAGAACCAAAAAATGTGGCGGCAGGAACTTGGAGCAAGGACTGATAGAAAAATTGAAGGTACGTGAACAGGAAAATTTCTTCAAACTTGCTGTAAATTGTATGTGAAAAATATGCTTTAAATTGGTGCCTGAATATCCTGTAAGAAAGGAAAAAACATTGTACCACTTGAAATGGATTTTTAGTCTTTCTAAATAATTTCAATTTATTGACTTGAGATCATGGCCCTTAGGAGAACTCAAAAATAAACTCATAGACACTGAATAATTTTGTCTTTTGCAAAAATAGGTGATCGGATTTCATTGCTGAAATTTTATGGTGAATAAAGCAGTGATCCTTATCTAAAAAAGAGAGGTTTTATCGAAAAGTGTAAAACGATTTGAATTTTAGGCTCAAAACCAGGTAAACCAAAGAGAAATTAAATACTGTTACTTCAAGACTGGTTCATAGAAAACTAGTTCAATACAGCCAGCCGGACGTTAGAGAAAAAATGCTGTGCGCATTGATGTACCAATCATGCTATTCTGAAATCTATAAATTACTAAAATATATCAGGTTTTATTATTTTTATCAAAAGTAGAAAGCAAAGATAAATTCTGAGAAATATACATACTCAAGGTGACAAACGAGGCCGTATATTCTAAATACAGCGCATTGGAAAGCCTACCAAGTAAAAGGTAAGCACATAGATACAAAATTATCCTTGCTAAAATTCTGTAGCGTGATGCAAAAAATACATTGTCAAAAAATAAATGCTACTAATATACATGTATAATTTTTTGTCAGAATGTACTGACGTGCTCGGTAAAATATAATACAAATGTACAATGTAATGCTTTTACTTGAGGTAATAAACTTGGTTCTTGAAGCATTTGCGAAAAATATTTACGACAGAAGCATTTAAAAAAATCAAATGTAGGATAAGAGAAAAAGTCTTTTGCTTAACGTTGATCTTTGTATGATACTTTATGGACATTTAAATAGATTGTCTATTTTATGCAGCATCGCATTATAAATTACTTTGTAAATTTGGTAATATTCTGACAACAACAACAACAGTTGTTTAAGATGGCCGAATTTGATATAGACAATCTTCATTTTAAATTTTATTTATGTTACACTTCCCTTAGGAACCGCCCACAGAGTATGAAAAATACCGCAAGGTAAATAAAAATATAGAATGTTTGACAAATAAGTTTAAATATACCTAGCTTATTGAAGAAATGTAACAGACGGGAGGATGTATAAGAGTCACAAAGAGCGTAACCTGAGTTATTGGTAATATAGTGGCTATAAAGCTTTTAATCGGAGTGGAATGTGTGTAATAAATTACAAAAATAATAATTATCGCACAGAGAAAATTTCACTTTCATATCATTTATATATCGTAAATAAAAAGCTTGGAGTGTTCAACTGAATAAAAAATGGGTAGAAAAGTTCTAAATAGTTTAAGTAGAATTTTAGTTAGGACGAGCAAGGATACCAATAAGCGATGCAAATGTAGAGTTCTTTTGAGTATAAGTTAGCAAGAATTCCAACCTTTCAATATGCAAATCATCAAATACTGAAATATGCTCCAGAGTTCAATCTTTATAAATATTTTGTGTCCCTATAAGTTCGAATTGGGACTTAACTTAGCTAATTAAAATGTTTGAATGCTTTGAATATTTATCAACATCTGATTCTCGGATAGGGCTCGATTTGATCTTAATGGTTACTTCAATAATCAGAAATAGTCATATTGGACTTCGGCAAATCCAAAATTAAAGGATCGAAAATCTTTAATTTCTCCCTATATGTAATATCGCACGTAGGATAAGAGGATCGTACTTATTTCAAGGACATGGAGATCGTACAACAATTGTTGATTTGGATCGAAATGTGGATGAATATAATCATAGTTCTACAAATTTTTTTTTTTTGTGTAACATGAAATAAAATAGGTGTTTTGTGTGTATTCTGCGCTGTCGAATCTAAAAAAAATAACATAAAATATGTAGGACGTAAGGGTTATATGATATTTTAAAACCTTAAAGAAAATTGCTGAGAATTATTATAAAAACCAAACTTCTTTCAATTTACGAAGAAAATGCATAACATTATTGAAGAAATATTATTTAACATGTACATATTAATCGATATTGAATAACAAGACACTTTTGCAACTTAGGTTTCATGTTTAGTTATTTTTTTAATTCCCTTCCTTTTTCCTCTTACGTGAAGTAAAATCTTCTCTCTTCAAGAACCAGCTGTAATCGCCTATTATTGCAGGGTCCCAGCGACCGTGATATTTTGTCTCAATAGTTCTTGATATCCTGATGGAATCTCTCGCCTTACTCGTCATTTACTACCCCCAAGTTCTTCGGAAAAACAAGTCATAAGCGAATGAAGAAAGGAATTTTCAGTGACATTTGGCAACTCATGGGTTTATAGAAGATTTATAACCAAAGTTTTGTAGTAACTTTCTTTTTTGTTGCCCAGAAAATCTTGTACTACTTTCACAAATGCCTTCCATGCTGCAAGTTCTTTCGGGTTGAGCACGTTTTCGAAGTTACGGTCGTTAATGACTTTTCTTTATTATCAGGCCCAGTAAAAATTCCTTCTTTGATCTTAGTTTCACTCAGACGAGGAAAGAGGTTAAATAAATAGCCAAACCCATTTCCTTCTCTATCTATGGCTTTCACAAAATTCTTCATTAGTTCTAGCTTGATGTGCAACGGAACAAGAAGGTTTTTCTCAAAATCTACTAAGGGTGTGTTTAGGAGTTTTTATCTCCCGGAGCGTAAGCTGATCGCTTCGGCCAGACTTTCTGCAAAGAATGTTTTGTGGTTACTCTACTATTCCAAAGACATAAAAAGCAGTAATATTTTGTATAACCTCCTCGTAAACCCATTAGCTTAGCAACTACTTTCAAATCCGCACATATTTAGACTCCTCATACTTAATAGCATTTAGTACAGCAGCCATGTTAGCGTATGTTTTTTACATCAACACTGAATAAGCAACTGGTATTGATGGTTTTGTATTACCGTTGTACAATAAGACAGCTTTTAGGCTACGTCTTGAGGAATCGATAAAAAGACGCCATTCTGTGGGTAAGTAGTCAATTCCAAGCTGAGCCATCAAGCCTGTTACATCAAAACATACGCATATTGAACCCTCCACTTTCTAAAAAGCTGAAAAGTCGCACCGTTTCTTTTCTGTAGCAGGTGATGGTCGTTTTTTTTTTACTAAAAGATTTCATTCTTGCAATTGTGAGCCTGCTTTGACAAGTCCAAATCACGGACCCGATCATTCAGTTCATGTTGTTTTATTAGGTGAGGTTCACACGAATACTTGTTCACGAAATCAGGATCAAATGTGTTCTCTGCATGCTCATTTCCTGATTGTAAGCATTCATCATCGCTGATATCCGGAACAATAACATTTTCCCAATTTATTGGTGGGACTGGAATTGGCAAACTTTCGCCATGTGAAACCGGTTTTAGTGCTGATGCTACATCAGGATAATTGATCTTATCTATTTGTTTTTTTGAAAATCCTTCAGTGTTTGTTAAACAAAAATAACAATTATTGAATTGATTGGTGGGCTCAGGCTAAACCATTGGCACAGCAAAGGGCACTGAACTTCTTAACGGAAGGTAATCCTCTTGCCCATTGAATCAGACTCACAGAGCAGCTAATGCAACATAAATGTGAAGCCCAGTTTTTATCTTGATCTCCTACCTGGCAGCCAAAAATACCTGAAGTAAGCCTTCTTACCTCTCCTGTAATAGGTTTTCATTGGAATTTCATAACATATTGTCGACACATATAACATAACTTATTTGGTGGGCTTATACACAATCTGCGTTGTACGCTTAACATTTTTCAGGAAACTACTTGAAAAAAATAAAAGAAACACTTCGCACATAAGTAGTATATAGGGCGGGGGTACTGGGACTGCGGATGGCATGTGTCCCATTACCCGAAGAATGACCTTGAAAGAGCCGAAGAATGACCTTGAAAGAGCTGAAGAATGACCTTGAAAGAGCTGAAGAATGACCTTGAAAGACCTGAAGAATGACCTTGAACGATCTGAAGAATGACCTTGAAAGAGCTGAAGAATGACCTTGAAAGACCTGAAGAATGACCTTGAAAGAGCTGAAGAAGTGTTCAATGACGGCTCACAGTCCAGTGGCTGTTGATCAGTGCCCTTTTGTCATCATTGGATGTCGTAAATGCTTAAGAGAGAGAGAGATTAGGTGAGCCTCGATGTGTTGGATTATCTTCTGCAAGAAGAGGTCTTCACTGACGTCACACCGATACATACGTCACATATCCACACATTGGGTTGTGGACTTGTATGAATTTAAATATAAATAAAAAAAGCAAATGTCTATAGCAGGATTCGAACCTTTATTTCCCATACTGCAAAACCAGCGCCTTAACCCACTTGAGGCCACAGAGGATTGTTACGAGATAGTGTTAGTAAAGGTATCATATTAAAAAAGATCTGACTATTAGTAGTAGTACGTCTTTGGATGCTGGTATAATTAAAATGACGTAGTAAACAAGCTGAGATATTGATGTTTTAACAAAGGAAAAAAAAAGTGTGTTTTTTATTTTTGGTGTCACCTCGATGGCATGTGTCCATCCGAAGCGGCGTACCAAGAGCCGAAGAAGAAGAATGCTGACCTTGGAAGAGCTGAAGAATGACCTTGAAGTGTAACAAGAAAAAAAGTGTCTGTTTTTAGTGGCACCTCGATGGCATGTGTCCATCCGAAGCGGCGTACCAAAAGCCGAAGAAATGACCTTGGGAAGAGCTGAAGAATGACCTTGAAGTGTAACATGAAAAAAAGTGTCTGTTTTTTTGGTTGTCACCTCGATGGCATGTGTCCATCCGAAGCGGCGTACCAAGAGCTGAAGACGAAGAATGATGACCTTGGAAGAGCTGAAGAATGACCTTGAAAGAGATGATGAAAAGTGGCAAGAGTGTGAAAGAACTTGGGGTGTTGTTAAGAAGAAGATGAGGTGTGTAAATTAGGCCAAAAAGTCCTTATTTCCAAAAAAGGGTTGGTATTTAGGGGTAGTTTTTTAGGGGTAGTTTTGGTAATGTTGTAAAAAAGGCAAAAATAAAATTTTTCTGTACGAGGGTAATTTTCCCTATTTTTTTTTGGAAATTATTTAAATGAAAAAAAGTCTGAAGTGATCTAGCTAGAATACGAAACCGTCGGACCCATGTGATGGAGTTCTGTTGTATTAGCATTTTGTCTATTGAAGCTTCGTGAAATAAGGAGTAACTAAAAGGTATATATAAAACAAGAAATTGTTTGTTGGATAAGTAAAAAAATTGACTTGTTTAAGTTGGGAAAAAAGTTGTAAATTGAAAAATTTAGAAATAAAATAATTTTTTTTTTAACTAGTAGAACTTATAATATTATTTTTTTAATTTTTTTATTTCCTTGTTATTCTAAGAGAATAGCCGATTTGTCGTTTTTTTTTTTTGAGCCTAAACTTAATTTAATAATAATAATTAATAATAATAAAATTGTTCTGACTTGTCCTAACTTGTCCTAACTTGTTCTAACCTGTCTGTCTGTCTCTGTGTTGAGAGGAGGAGGAAGTGTGGTGATATAAACTTTATTCTAACAAACAAAAAAAAACAAAACAAAATGAAATGAAATGAGCCTAGCCTAGCCTCGCCTCACCTCATATGTATAAAGCAAAAAAAATAAAATACCCGAAAAAAAACAAAACAAAATGAAAATGAAATGAGCCTAGCCAAGCCTCGCCTCACCTCATGTTTAGTTTAGTTATTATAACAGATCTTTTGGTTGTAGTACATCGATATTATGGGTGAATACTGATGTGAATAACTTTACTCTACCAAGAGTGCTGAAAGATTTTAATATGAAAATTGTGGATGCATGTATTTTAATCAACCGTTATATAAGGTGTTTTACTGGACGTGAGAAACAAAAATGGTTAAGTGATTACAATTTGCTTAAGAGATATTTAACTAAAGATATTGTGATGTCTCAAAATGGATTTCATTTTGCTATTTGCCCATTATGTTATTTGGAGGATGTTCAAGTTCAATTAGAAGACTGTGAATGTGATAAAGTCAAAGAATGTGATTATCCGTGCAGCGAGAGCTATCATCTTTACCACGTAGGTCGCCACGTTTTTTTATAAATAGAATAAAATTATAATTATGACAAATTTATTATTATTTATTATTTTAATAAATGAATAATATAACCCTGTGTTTTTGATATTTTTATTTCCCCTACTTTCCACCAAAAATATCTCATGGCCTAGCCCTCTACTGTGTAAATGAAATGAAACACAAGTTTTTAAAATAATTTGTTATTTATATTAATTTAAAAATACAAAATAGATTTTTTATTTTACATTTTAATATCTAAGTAGTAGTAGTAGTAGTAACACTTTAGAAAGTAAGTTGTAAGTTAATCTTTCCTTATTATTATTTTTTTCTTTCCTTGATTTTTCCTTGCAACTGGCTTAATCTAAAGAACGTATTTATCTTTTTGTTGTTGAATGTGTTTCCCTCTCTTTTCCATGCAAAGCATTGAGGATTTGTAAAAACTTTCCTGTATTCTGCCCGTGCATTTTGGAGATTATTTTTAACATTGTTTTTAGTTTTCGCTATCCATTTTATAAATTTACAGTTGTTGTATCGGAAAGATTTTCCCTTAGTTTTAGAAATCTCTTCTTCGAAAGATCGCCAATTAGGAAATTATTACCAGCTGTATTTTTTTCCTGACATAATTTGCAGTTGATCTGTTAGATTTCTCTTGAACATTTGTAAATCTGCTTCCCAACTTTAATATTTTTCTGTAATAGGCAGCCATAATATAATTTGTATAATTTATGGAATAAGTTAAATCTTCGGTTAACAATTTTTGGTATTCTTTAATTTTTTTCCATAACAAACATCAATCACTGTGAGCTCAGTCTTTCATATAAATTAATGTAATTATCAAGTCGGTTGTGAACATTGTAGGTATAGAAAGTTAAACCTAGTATTATATAGAACATCGATAATCAACTCTTTAAGATAGACCATTATCTTCTCTGTACTTAACTGCAATTATTATTAATTAATTATTAGTATCATCATTATTACAACTGATATAACAAAAACAGGATAAGAAATATCCTTAAAAAAATATACTTGGTAAATAACATTTTTTTTAGATGTTGTTTTTCAATTAATAGATACAACTAATTGAGTTAACTGTTAATAAAATGTAGTATATATATTAGGAATA
>CM032454.1:84646878-84728080 GCA_019049505.1 Pachyrhynchus sulphureomaculatus | reverse complement strand
ATATATATATATATATATATATAATATACATATATATATTATATATATATATATATATATATATATATATATATATATTTATCGAAAAAGTAATTTAGTGAGGATGCAGTCAAAAACAGGTGGCCAATGAATCTAATTATGTATAAATTACTTAATGCTTTTTTTCACACAAAATACCTATGAAAAGAGAAGAAAAAAATAATTACAATAACTTTACAAAATATCGTATCAGTTTCGGCCTATTTACTTTAGGGTAATTACCGTCCTAACTATTAACTGACACCCTTTAGGATTTTGTAGAAAGTTATTCTAAACATCTTTATAATTTATTCTCTGTTTTAAGCATGTTTGTATTAAAAATTTGGTTGATTTTTACTAAAATAATAAAGTGACTATACCTTTTAAATATTATTTAAACATTGCCTAATTTGGCGGAAACAAAACTATGTTAAACACAACTTTGTCTGTTATGACACTAACAGAATAAACTATTCTGTATAGTACACCAATAGGGCATTCAGACGAGAATAATATTTACATAACTACAATAACACGAAAAACTCTGCAGAACAGAAAATTTTAATTATATTATATATATATATATATATATATATATATATATATATATATATATATATATATATATATATATATATATATACATATATATATATATATATATATATATATATATATATATATATATATATTGTAACCTGCTAAATTGTCCTCAGTTTGAGGCATCTTTTTTTTTTGTACCCTGTAAGAAGTTGTTTGTCCCACGCTTGAGCGCAATTTTGTACCGTTTGAATATTGGATGCCCCAAGCTTGAGTGCAATTTTCTTGCAGCCCCCGCTTTAATTTCTGATAATGAATCGAGTGAATCCTGATTTTAAAAGAACTAAAGAAATTAAACACACACCAGCTCAGTTTTCTTTGGTAGAGAGATATGGGTAAGAGATAATTTTTGGTACGTCTTTTTGGAATTATTTTCTATTTTTAAAGAAACCTCAGCTGTACGACTTTTTGGGCACCATTCATTTTAAAATAGAAAGGATCTAACTTCAGCTAAAAAAATGAAAAAATACTGAAAGGGTGTACTGTGGGTAAATAAAAAAAATCAGTTTGGTACAGCCGTTCTTATCCTGAAAAGTAAGATAGGTATTCAGTGAGACACTAGCTTTAATCAACAAAAGGAAAATTTATTCAAGTTTTTAAAAATAAAAAGTTCTAACCTTTGCAGTTTTTACAGGATTACAAAAAAATTTTAGCCTAACTGGTAGTTCTGACATTTAAATTCTAAACTCTGACTACTCCCGAAGACGAAAAATAGTGCTTTTCACTTCACTTTTTAGTCGGTTCATATTGCTGTTAAGGCACTACTCAGGGATAAGTCTATGGAAGGATGTTTTGATAACTTACTGTTTTTATTTCGGCTTCGATGGAACACGACCGATTTCACACTTTTCTAGTAAACACTTAGAGAGCCCACTACGGCTTTTCGTTAAAAAAACTTGTGCATTATTTAGCTCTCATGATTGTTGTTATGAGCCTTTACTGCAGCTCAATCGAAGGAAGATGAAAATTCGCCTCGCTGCGGCTTGATGGTACTCAGCCTCTATTCCTGTCCTACCGGACCCTTAAATAATCTCGTCGGCCTTCTCTCCGTAATATCGCGACGCCGGAACCAAAAATCCGGATACACATTTTCCACCAATCGCGGCGTAGCGGTAGATTCGGTCAGAAACCCGCACAGCACACTAATATACCGAACGGCTTGGAATCTCTGATTAATATACCGTTCGATTCAAAAATGAAAATAAGTACAATTTGAAGTGAAAAATCAGTAACATTACATGGTCTTAAAATCTAGGAAAAAATGAATGTTACATTTACCCCCTTCCAAAAAGAAATAGACTACACTAGTCTATTAAACTTAGGCTACTTATGAAAAGGTACAAAGTGGTACACTATCACTTAATACTAAGGTCAGAACTTAAAACAAAAGTACAAACTTCGGACCTTACTACTAGACTTAATTCAATTAAGCACTAATATTAAGTACAATGAAAACCAAATGAAAATCTTTGCATGATCACAAGAATCTTATAACTAGACTTAACTTAATTAGACACTAAGGTTAAGTACATCAAAAAGCAAATAAAAATCCTTGCATGAACATAAGAAATACCTTTCCAAAATAACAATCGCGGTCTTCTTATATAAAAGAATCAGCTCTGTTATTGTTACCAAAACAAAAAAAAAATATAACTTTGTCTAGACTCTTGTCTAAATAAAAAAACGAACTGAAATAAAATATGAACACCCCCCTTAAAAATATTTTAAGGATTGTCTGAAAATTTTCTATTTCAGCAAAAGAAATTTATAAAAATTCTTAAATAAAGAAAAAAATAAAAAAAATGATTCTAGTGCAAACATTTACACTAAAAAGAAAAAGTCTTGTCAGATCATTTAGCACTAGGCCAAAAAAAAAAAAAAAAAATATCTGGATAAATATCCAGACAAACGCTCGGGAAAAATCGCCATCCATGCTCTAGCTCATCGCTAAGAGAACATTCTAAATCTAGTATCACTACTAGTCGCACTCGGAAAATAATCGCACTCTATCGCGCAATGTCGACGTCCTAAGACATCTAGACATGCTAAAATCGCTAGGGAAAACGCTCTGGTTGATCGCCAGAAAACACGTCAGCTTATCGCCAACAAAACACTCTGGTATATCGCCAGAAAAAACTCGGCTCCTCGCCAAGAAAACACTCGGTAAATAGTCCTCGACTACACAAAGCCTGCGTTCTAAAAGAACAATCTCGCCATTAACATAGTGAGCAGCTATAAAAGCTAACAATACCACTATAGGCACAGTGAATAGCTATAAAAGCTAAAATTCACTCTAAACACAGTGAATAGCTATAAAAGCTAAAATTCACCAAACTGAATGATCCTGCTTCACAAAGCACTGTTCACTAAGAACAGAATGATTAGTCTGCGCACAACTAACATTCAAGGAAACATTCCCAACATAACTATATGAGACAGCAAGTCTCGAAATAGGACCTCCCTAAAGTCATAATCCTAAATATAGGAGTCCATGAGCAAAACGACTCAAAATCTCGCATTTTGAGCACATGCCCTCAGGCAACCAACATACACTGAAATATATACAGAAATATATACAGAAATATATACAGAAATATATACAGAAGTACATTCAGGAGTTCAAATCCCAAACTCTTGGTTACGATAACTCCATACTGAGCTTGGTGAAAGCTCTTAGCAAAAGCTAATCAAATCTTCAGCACATCGCACCAAAGTGACAAATCTGCCTAGAAACATGAGCCAGAAGAAACGCCCTCCGTCATTCTTCAGGGTGGCTACACAGAGATATAAAACTTAACCAGCATTGCGCTTCCTCAAGTTGCATGAAGAACCCTCGTGTACTGGTCTCGCCCTAGAACAACAACGAAAAACATTCAATCCATCCCACATAACAGGAGACAAACACCTCACCGCGATATACTGAATGGTGGAGACAATAAAATACAGAATTGGTGACCCTGGTGTCCACCAACAAAAGGGAGTAGATTATAGCATCCACTAAACTGAAACGGTGTCTACCACACCACCATAAGTCAAAAAAAAAAATTTAATCAATAGGGTGTTCCGAAACACACTACTGCCAACAGCCTGTCACCACTAATAGGCTAATTGGAGCTGAGGTCGACTACAGTAGCTAGGCTCTCCTTTGGTTCAAATAGAAATAACCATTGGGTAACAAAACCCCTAAAGGTCCCAAAGGTCAAACGTTCACCCCCCATAGACTACCCTTCCAATCAGTCTGTTCCTCAGGAAGACTAACTCCCTGCCAAACGTCGTAACTGCATCTGTTAGCACCCGGTGCATCACAGCCTGTAAAAACAGATAACTCATGGGATACAACCTAAAAGGTTTATAAGGTTAACTTAACCAAGCTTCTAACGGAAATTTCCAAAAAACGAAAATGAGCTTAAAAAGCTACATGAAGCAAAAAATGTCTCTATTTTTCGGTGGCAACGCAACAAAACTGTTGAAGACGACAAGAGCTTTTCCAGCTTAATCAGAAACAAGAAGAAAACATCGTTGACAGCTAAAATATTCGATCATGGTGTTAATCGTCTTCCTAGACAATAGCCTCTAGAAGAAACTGCTACAGGTATCAGGCATAACCGTTTTCTGTCAGCCCAAACTCCTAGATTACCTCTTGGAAATCTAAAAATTCGGTTAGGAATCTTCCTTCACTGCGCTTAGCCTCTCTTGACAAGGTTCTCATCTCGGTATCAGATTTTGATCATTTTTTTGTGAAACGACTGTCTTAGTCTGCTCTCATCTCTGTAAATGATCAGCCTTTAGTTCTCCTGCAGAACTTCAACTTTCTATCAATCTGATAGTAAACCGAAAAAACTCAACATACGCCTATGAGTCCATGCAAAAAAAATTTTAAAAAAATTAGTGACTCAAAGGTAACGTTTAAACGGCTCTGAAAAAAAAATAGAAAATACCCTCAGTTTGTCAATTCAGAAGAAGATCTAAATCAAAATAATCCAAGTCTTAGACTTACTGGATAAACCAAAAACTCAATTTACTCTTAATTGCACCCAACATATACCACTAAGGTAATAGAAATACACCCACTCGGGTAACAAACTTTGAAATTGCTCATAGAAATCTTGACTCTACATCTCACTACACGAGCTACATCTTGCGCTTGTCCTAACTCAAGATCACCTTGGATTGCCTCTAATCAAAATTTCGCTTCCAAGTGTCAAGAACTGGATATTATTTGGGGTCATAAGCAAATCAAATCCGGCGACCACCGACATACCAGTCTTATGATATATCCTGAGTGTGACTCCTTCGCAAGCTCGCAAAACTGAGCCGATGCTAAACATCAACCACAATCAACCTAAGTTTGGGATATGGCCAATACCCAAAACCTTAGCATTAAACAATAAAAGTAAGCTATTCTCTGCTCAACTTTTATAACAGTCAAAAAAAAACGAGGTCGTCACCTCTACAGAGCAACATCAAAAAAAAATTTAAGCAATTAAGATAATGTAAATATAAATTATTCTTCTTCTGACAAACTTTCACTAGGGTTAGGTCCGTTGAATGGTTGTTAAGTCTTTAATATGCCATCGTCCTATTTTAGTCCCATCTAAATTAACTAAACCATAAACTAAATCTGAAATCTTTTCTCTAACCACGCAATGCACATACTTAGGTACCAACTTAGATGTGAATTTATCTGCTGCACTGGAAAGAATTTATTTTTTCGCCAAACGTGATCACCTATATTAAAGGCAAAATCCCTTTTTCTAAGGTTGTAAGACTTACTGTACTACTACTACTGTGCGTAGTAGGTTCATAAGCCTTATGTATCCTACTACGCACGTCGGTGAAAATATCTTTTAAACCCTTTAAATTTTCGGCGTACGCACCCCTGTTACCCGGAATTATTTCGCTGTCAACATTGACATCCAAATCTAAGTTTTTATAATACGATCCAGATAGAGGTATATGTCTGCCGTAAACTAAGAAAGACGGTGTGAACCCTGTTACTTCGTGTCTTGCGGTATTTATTGCTTGTTGGATTTTGGAAATATTGCCATCCCAAGTGTCATGTGAATCCACGTAACTTCTTAAAGCGGTCCCTATTGTTCGGTTATTACGTTCGACAAAATTACATTGTGGAGAGTACACGGGATTAAAACGGATATTAAAACCATAAGTTTCACTTAGGCTCTTAAAATTTCTAGAGGTAAACTGGGTACCGTTATCGCATATTAAGAGCGACGGAACACCGTGGATTAGAAAGACATTATTTTCCAAAATTCTCTCTATATGTCCAGCTTTAGAGCTTTTCAAAGGAAATAGCATGGTATACTTTGTAAACCAGCAAGAAACCACGAGAAGCCATTTATTTCCCTTTTTTTGAACGTGGGAATGGGCCTACTAGATCAGCTGCTACGACTTGAAAAGGGTAATTAACCGTTTTCTCTTTTCCCATCAGTCCCATAGGTAGTGCATTTGGAGATTTCTGCGCTCCACATACTTCACAAGTCCTCACAAACTTTAAGATATCAAAACGCATTTTTGGCCAATAATACTGTTCCTGAACCCTGTGAAGAGTCTTATAAAAACCAAAATGACCAGAAGTAGGAGGAGTGTGACACAAGTCTATAATTTCCTCTCTCTGTGGTTTAGGAACTAGTATTTTCCACTCGGGTACATTAACTTTTAAAGGCAACTGGTTTGGGATAAATTTGTACACGAAATCATTTTCCACCTTCCACTGCGGAAAATTTTGAGGAAATTCTTTAATTTGCTGCCGTAAATTATCGTACCATGGATCAATGCGATCTATATCTACTGTATCGATCCTTACGCCAATCTGTGCATTAAGACTGTTTTCGTCCACTGTATGATCTGGGATTCTTGACAAAGCGTCAGGAATAACATTGTGGACTCCTTTTCTATGAATTAAATTAAATGTATGTTGTCTCAGCCTAATCGCCCAACGCGCTAGTTTGCCACTAGGGTTTTTAATAGAATTAAGCCACAATAAACTATAATGGTCTGTTATGACCGTAAAAGGAACACCTTCTATGTAAGGTCGAAACTTTTCGATGTTAAAGAGTACTGCTAAACATTCTTTTTCAACAACCGAATAGTTACGTTCAGCCTTTGATAAAGTTCTACTGGCATACGCTATCACTCTTTCCTCACCATTGATTTTCTGTGTTAGGACGCCCCCTAAACCGGTATTAGAAGCATCACTAGAAATATAAAACTGTTGGGAAAAATCTGGTTGGGATATAAAATGGGAGCTGAAACCAATAGCTCTTTAATCTTTATAAAAGATTCTTCGGCTGCCTTTGTCCAATCTATCGATTGTCCTTTTTTTCGTCCTTTCAAAAGATCATTAATAGGCGACAACAAGGTAGAAAAATTCTCGATAAAACGTCTGTACCATGAACACATTCCTACGAAGCGCTTAACTTCCGTAGTATTAGTAGGTCTCGCATAATTAACCATGCTTGCTACTTTATCCGGATCGGTACGCAAGGAATTTGAGCCTACAATATAGCCTAAAAACTTTAGAGAAGTTTTAAAAAAAAATCACATTTGCTCAAATTTATCGTCAGTCCGGCCTCTTTCAATTTACTTTTTACTTCTTTAAGTAAGCGAATATGCGATTCGAAGTCTTCCGATGTTACTAAAATATCACCGAGATAGGTAAAAATATGTGGCTCATATTTCGGACCAAATATAGCGTCCACTAAACGTTGCTGAGTTTGAGGAGCGTTCTTTAGACCAAACGGCATAGTGACGAACTGAAATAGACCTCGGCGTACTACTGCAAAAACGGTCTTTTCCTTAGAGGATTTGTCTAAAGGAATTTGCCAGAAAGCCTTTCTAAGATCTATCGAGGATACATACTTAGCATTCCTGAGTGATGTCAAAATTCTGTCGATGTTCGGTAATGGATAGTTATCAAATTTGCTGACCTCGTTGAGCTTTCTTCCGTCATAGCTTAGACGATGTCACTCCGAGTTTCAACATTTCGTCTAACCCTTATTTAATACCTTTGACATATACGGAGACATGGCGAAGGGCCTTGTCTTTACAGGACTGGCATCAGCCGTATCTATGGACATGGTGATTTTATTCGTTCGGCCTAACCTATCTTTACTACTTATTTCCTTGAAAGAGCTTATTACTTTTTCTGCCTTTAAGCGTTCCGTCCGCGAGAGATCATCTAGGGTACATAGACGCGAGAAAAGGTTTTCTAAAGAACTTCCTGAATAACAATCTTTAAAACTTGTATGAGAATTGACTTCTAGGGACTGTGGATACCACGAATTATCTCTAAAATTTTACTAAAATTCCGAAATTTTGTGCAAAATCACATCCTAAAACCAAAGTATGTGATAGAGAAGGTACTACTGAAGCAGAAATTACTAAACAATGACCATTGCAGACTAGCGGCAACTCAACCGTACCTAAAACTTTTAGACGGCTGCCATCTGCAGTGGTAACACTTCTATTTTTGACATGGCATATTTTTATACTTAAACGACTTAAAATTTTAATACCATTCTGACCTACAACGGAGGCATTTGCACCAGAGTCAAATAAAGCCGAGAAATTGGCACCTAATAGATTTATCTTGATATGCGGTCTGTTATCTGAATATTTATGCACGAATAAAGGAGAGATGTGACCATTTGGAGAAGCAGGAGTTTTTAACTTGAGAAGGAGAATTTTTATTAGACTTATAAAAAAATCAGAAATTTTTTGTAACTATTTAGTCCAATCTGATTTATTGGAGTATTTCTTTACTTAAGATCCTCGTTAGAATCTTTCTTTTATCCGCGACCGGACGTTCTGAGAAAGTACGACGGATTTTCAGTTCATAGTCTAATTCATTTTCCAGTAAGTGACTGACTTTAAAATTGAAGGCTTCCATGATAAATGAATAAAATTTAAAAGAATTTGTTTAAAAAGTCGTTAAAAATATTTCTCCTGTGCTCCCAATAGTCAAAAAAAAAATAAAAAATATGTAAAGGCACTTAAAATATGTAAACTTCTTTACCAAACATTTAAAAAATCTTCGACAATTTCAAAAAAAATTTCTAAGTATCGCCTTGTATTAAAATTCTTTTACCAAATATGTTAAGAATTTTCAACAAAAAAAATCTCCAGATATCGTTTCGTATCAGCTAAGTATTTTTAATATTCATGCAAAACATCGGTGAGAAGAAAGAACAGTTTTTTGTTCGGTTAACCGCAAAATAAATCTAACACTGCAAAAATTAAAGTAAACTAGCACATCTGCTAATCTGAACTATAAAGCTTACTTTTAAGAAAGAAACAGGGATCACTTATCTTAGAGTCTATTAACAAAATTCAAATATCTATACCACCATCAGATAAATTGAAATAAAAAATTCTACAAATTTCCTGCTTTTGTCTTACTGCTATAATGTAGTTTCGTTTAATAAATATTATGAAATAAAAATATCTGCAAAGTTAGAGCTTTTACTTTGTTCGAAAGCTAGTACACTGAACCCTTTAAAAAATAAAATTCCAAAAGCCCCGCGTTGACAGCGCTATTTTGTAACCTGCTAAATTGTCCTCAGTTTGAGGCATCTTTTTTTTTGTACCCTGTGAGAAGTTGTTTGTCCCACGCTTGAGCGCAATTTTGTACCGTTTGAATATTGGATGCCCCAAGCTTGAGTGCAATTTTCTTGCAGCCCCGCTTTAATTTCTGATAATGAATCGAGTGAATCCTGATTTTAAAAGAACTAAAGAAATTAAACACACACCAGCTCAGTTTTCTTTGGTAGAGAGATATGGGTAAGAGATAATTTTTGGTACGTCTTTTTGGAATTTATTTTCTATTTTTAAAGAAACCTCAGCTGTACGACTTTTTGGGCACCATTCATTTTAAAATAGAAAGGATCTAACTTCAGCTAAAAAAATGAAAAAAATACTGAAAGGGTGTACTGTTGGTAAATAAAAAAAATCAGTTTGGTACAGCCGTTCTTATCCTGAAAAGTAAGATAGGTATTCAGTGAGACACTAGCTTTAATCAACAAAAGGAAAAATTTATTCAAGTTTTTAAAAATAAAAAGTTCTAACCTTTGCAGTTTTACAGGATTACAAAAAAATTTTAGCCTAACTGGTAGTTCTGACATTTAAATTCTAAACTCTGACTACTCCCGAAGACGAAAAATAGTGCTTTTCACTTCACTTTTTAGTCGGTTCATATTGCTGTTAAGGCACTACTCAGGGATAAGTCTATGGAAGGATGTTTTGATAACTTACTGTTTTTATTTCGGCTTCGATGGAACACGACCGATTTCACACTTTTCTAGTAAACACTTAGAGAGCCCACTACGGCTTTTCGTTAAAAAACTTGTGCATTATTTAGCTCTCATGATTGTTGTTATGAGCCTTTACTGCAGCTCAATCGAAGGAAGATGAAAATTCGCCTCGCTGCGGCTTGATGGTACTCAGCCTCTATTCCTGTCCTACCGGACCCTTAAATAATCTCGTCGGCCTTCTCTCCGTAATATCGCGACGCCGGAACCAAAAATCCGGATACACATTTTCCACCAATCGCGGCGTAGCGGTAGATTCGGTCAGAAACCCGCACAGCACACTAATATACCGAACGGCTTGGAATCTCTGATTAATATACCGTTCGATTCAAAAATGAAAATAAGTACAATTTGAAGTGAAAAATCAGTAACATTACATGGTCTTAAAATCTAGGAAAAAATGAATGTTACAATATATACATATATATATATATATATATATATATATATATATATATATATATATATATATATATATATATATATGGAATGCTATGGAATTCACTGTATGTATTGGAACTGGTGCCTCCTTGCAAGATCGATTGCAGAACATTCATTTTAAATGAATTAAATAGCATATCTCTTTTACATGAATATTTTTTTCACGTCGCCACTGGTGTACCATATAAATACACAATATCGCGGAGCATTAACCAGAATATCAAATTCAAAAAAGCTTTATACAACACAAGGCTATTGTATTAACTTCTTTCTGATTGCGCCGATTTGTTTCTTCCTTTTTAATCCTAAGAATTTTTGCGTCAGCTGTTAAAGGGCAATGATCCAGTTACCAAGGAATTATTTCTTTTCAATGTCGGCCTTTCATGGACGGGGTGATTTTGTAAGTGATTTGCTAAAATGCGGTTTACGCCTCTTTCTAATTTTTCAAAAATTTTCGAATTTGAAAAAATGTATTGAATGCACCAACGAGTCACTCATTTCAATATATGCAGTGAATTTCATATATATATATATATATATATATATATATATATATATATATATATATATATATATATATATATATATATATAATACATTAAAATTCCGGGTTTCAATCCGTTCATCTAAAAATGAATTTGCACGACATTTCAGCAAAAAGCTCATTTGGCATTTTCAAGTGCTCCCGCTGCTGCTGCTACTCGATACTGAGATCTTGTGTGTTCGTCCGAGCATCGGTGTTTGCCGACTGAGTGGTAATTACGGGTTCCGGCGCTGTGCTGACTGTTGCCTTCTCGATGTTGTTTATTCTTTGCTTAAGGACCCTAGTGATTTGTGTAATGTGTTTCTGTCTCGTGTCTGGTTCGGTGAGTCGGTATGATCTCGATATGAGGGTGTTGGCTATCGACTGGATTTGGTATGGATGGTGATGTGAGCCAGCGTTTAAATATCCGTTGGAGTGGGTAGGCTTCCGGTAGACTGAGTATTGAAGCTGACCGTTGTTTTTCGGACTTATGAGTACCTCAAGGAAAGGGAGGTTTTTTCTTCTTCTACTTCCAAAGTGAACTGTATCCGGTGGTGAATTCTATTTAAATAGGTCACGAAGTTGTCTAATTCGCTTCGTCCATGAGGCTAAATTATGAAGATGTCATCAATATATCGTTTCCAGAGTTTGGGTTTGAGTGGTGAGTAATTGGCGTTGGCTCACACCACCATTCAACCCAAATCCAGTCGATAGCCAACACCTTCGTATCGAGATCATACCGATTCACCGAACCAGACACGAGACAGCAAGAAATTATACAAATCACTAGGGCTCTCCACAGACAAGGACAGAAGAACGCGACCTCAACCAACTGTATGTGAAAGGAGTTACAGATAAGATTGGAAGAGTTCTAAGAAAACACAATATAGGTACATCATACAAGCCACAAAATACTCTGGCAGACATCCTGAGTAACCCCAAGGACAAGAAAAAAAACTGGAAAACCATGGAGTTTACAGTATCCCATGCCGAGACTGCTACAAATTGTACATAGGATAAACAAACAGAAGAATCTCTACCTGGATCTAAGAACATAAAATAAGTATCAAAAACAAACAAACAAAATCAGTTCTCTTTCAGCATCATCATGATACTGGTCACAACATCAATTTTGAGGGATCTAAACAAATAGCCTTGATTTCACATTTTAAAACACGCATAGTCAGAGAAGCCTTGGAAATAGAAAAGAATGAACAGTTAAATGAGCGAGATGATGCGCTGTATATCTCCACTACATAGAAGGGTCCACTAGCTAAACCAAGGAATAACCAAAACATCGAGAAGGCAACAGTCAGCATAGCGCCGGAACCCGTAATTACCACCCAGCCGGCAAACACCGATGCTTGGTCGAACACTTCCGACCCCCCCACCTACAATCTGCGTAGACGCATAGCTATAAAAGACGGCGACCGCACGTCGGTTTCTCAGTTAGATTCGACCGGCAGCAGCAGCAAGATCGCAGTATCGAGTAGCAGCAGCAGCGGGAGCACTTGAAAATGCCAAATGAGATTTTAGCGAAACGTCGTGCAAATTCATTGGTAGACGAACTGATTGAAACCCGGAATTTTAATGTATTATATATAAATATATTTATATATATATATATATATATATATATATATATATATATATATATATATATATATATATATATAAATTGGGCAATGTTTAAATATTTTAAAATGTATAGTTACATTATATTTTTAGTAAAAGGCATCCAAATTTTTAATACAAACATGCTTAAAACAGAGAATAAAATTATAAAGATGTTTAGAATAATTTTCTCCAAAATCCTAACGGGTGTCATTTAATAGCAAGGACGGTAATTACCCTAAAGTAAATAGGCTAAAACTGATACGATCTTTTATGAAGTTAATGTGATTATTTTCTCTTCTCTTTTCATAGGTACTTTGTGAAATGAAACTTAATAGGATAAGCATTAAATAATTTATATATAATTAGAAACTTAAATAAATAAGAATAGATCTTGGTTTACTTCCTTACTAATAGAGAGAGTTTTGTGTTTACTTAACGTCACTTAAACGTTGTTAATAAAAGATGATTTGTTTTAAACCCACGGATTTTACGACAAATTTAAATATCAATTTCCGCATGAATGTTTTCAAAAAGCACCTAGTAATTATTTACGCACAAGCACCTATTTTTTTTGGAAAATTTCTCCTATTTTGCCCCTTTCGTATTTGTTACAGTTTCCAGGGTCACAATAATAAGATGAACAAAATCGGGTACATTGCACGAGTATGCAGAGGGTTGTGATATAATCTTATTTATTTGTTTACTTACATGTGCGAGCGGCTTGCTCTTACGGCATAGATACTGGGTTCCAGCTATTTGGAACACTGCTAAGCATATCTTTTTCTGTGTTTCGCAGAAATTTTTTAATATCTAATAATTGACCTCACCTGAAGTAAAAATAGAAAACTTTAAGTCTCACAAATGTTGTTAGCCAAAAAGAAATTGCTATTTTGTCAACTAAATAATAAGGCAAAAAGTGTGTGTTAAAATAAACAATAATTTATTCAGGGTTTTCAAATTCCATGAAATATTCCTAATTCTTTTTTCTAAATATGTATAAGGGAATGTTCTTCAGCCCGTATTTAAATATAAAGTGTACGTCTTATTTATATTAGGACATTTATATTAAAACACGTATTCGTTATAACGAGCTAGAAGTAAAAGCCCTCCCGTGATTCATACCTAAATGTTATATCGTTTGTACTTTAGTTTTAGAGGTTACTTTTGATGATAAACGTAAGTACCTCTTAATAAAAATATGTAACATAACTTGTACCTGAACAATTTTATAATTAAGTGTTGAAAGTAAAAAAATATTTCATTTTACTTCTTAAACATAGATCACCTGATAGTTGTAACAGGGAGATAAAGAACCAAAAAATGTGGCCGCAGGAACTTGGAGCAAGGACTGATAGAAAAATTGAAGGTACGTGAACAGGAAATTTTTTCAAACTTGCTGTAAATTGTATGTGAAAAATATTGCTTTAAATTGGTGCCTGAAATCCTGTAAGAAAGGAAAAAACATTGTACCACTTTAATGGATTTTTAGTCTTTCTAAATAATTTTACTTTATTCACTTGAGATCATGGCCCTTAGGAGATCTCAAAAATAACTCAGACACTGAATAATTTTGTCTTTTGCAAAAATAGGTGATCGGACTTCATTGCTGAAATTTTATGGTGAATAAAGCAGTGGTCCTTATCTAAAAAAGAGAGGTTTTATCGAAAAGTATAAAACGAATTGAATTTTGGGCTCAAAACCAGGTGAACCAAAGAGAAACTAAACACTGTTACTTCAACACTGATTCATAGAATACTAGTTCAATACAGCCAGCCGGATGTTAGAGAAAAAATGCTGTGCGCATTGATCTACTAATCATGCTATTCTGAAATCTATAAATTACTAAAATATATCAGGTTTTATTATTTTTTGTCAAAAGTAGAAAGCAAAGATAAATTCTGAGAAGTATACATACTCAAGGTGACAAACGAGGGCGTATATTCTACTCGTAAATATAGCGTACTGGAAAGCCTACCAAGTAAAAGGTAAGCAAGTAGATCAGAGGTGTCAAACTCAATTTTGCAGAGGGCCATATATTAAATTTAGAATGTGTAGGCGGGCAAGATTCAAATAAAAAAAATGTACTGAATTATTATATTATTTTATTTATTTAATTATATAGTATATAATATACGGTTGTTAAAAATTATATCAAAGTTATAAAAGAGGGTAATTATTTTGAGCTCGAGGATACAGATACCTGACTTCTCTTGTTTTTGACAAGCTCATTGATGTCAGGTATCATATTCGTTGTAGTTATTTTAAGAATTGATTGGAGATGTTCATTCGAAAGTCTTGTGCGATGTTTGTTCTTATTTATTTTCATGACGGAAAACATCTGCTCACATAAATAGGTGCTACCAAACATGCAGAGAATTCGTGCTGCATGCATTTTTAAATCCGGGTAGCTATCCAAACTCTTGAAATATTGTGTATAAAATGTAAGAGCGTTAATCTCTTTAAATTTTTCTTTCAAAATATTGTCCGATTGAAGATCTATCAACTCCATTTGCAAATAAACTGGTGCCTGTGAAGCTTCAAAATTGAATGGATTGTTGAAAATTGGGAATCCCATTTCATTCATTTTGTGAAAGTCTTCAAAACGATTGTTGAATTCCGTGATCAAATTTTGCAGAAGTTGAGAATATTGATCCAGTTTTTTTTGGTTCACTGTGCCAAATGATTTTAAATGAGGGAAATGATCCAAAGTTTGATTTTTTAATTGATTTTCCCACAGCCTCAACTTTGTTTCAAAGGCTTGAATACATGAATATATTTGAGTGACAATCAGATTTTTACCCTGTAACTTTACATTCAGATCAGTCAAGTGTTTATTCATATCTACCAAAAAGGCACAATCAACCCACCAGTCATTGTCATAATCAATTGAGTTGCCTTTTTCTAACATGAAAGCTCGAATAGGGTCACGTAATGCAAAAAATTTTTCTAAAACTACTCCTCGACTGAGCCAACGAACTTCGGTGAAGTAAGGAACATCAGAAAACTTTTCGCCCAAATCTTGTAAAAACTGCCTGAACTGTCGATGATTTAGTCCTCTGCTCCTTATAAAAATTACTATTTTAATTATAGGTTGCATGACATGGTCCATTTTTAAATGTTTGGATGCTAATGATTCCTGATGAATTATACAGTGAAATCCCACAAAATTCCCTGATGTTTTTCTGTTTTAATTTAGTTACAACGCCCGAATGTTTGCCAGCCATGGCAGGAGCGCCATCCGTAGTTGTGCTGCTAAGTATATTCTAGTCGAGTTCATCACTATCAACTTTACGTTTTTGTGACATTATGCCAAAATCGTAACAATTATGGAACCAACACAACAATTATCGCACGCGCACGACACAAACAAATGCACAATACCTTCACAATCACTACTTCGCAGTACAACTAAAATCCTTCTCCGACCGTATCGCTTCGATTACTCGACTCACACTCAACTGACTCACGTCGCGCCGACGCACTCCTTTTATAATATCGATAAGAAAGGTTCTAGTCTAGACTCGAAGCGCGTGGAAGATTCTATTGTTCTCAACAAAAATAATAGGGTATTTCCGCTTGTTGCTAAGAGATGGCGTGATGCAAAAAATACATTGTCAAAAAATAAATGCCACTAATATACATGTATAATTTTTTGCCAGAATGTACTGACGTGCTCGTTAAAATATGATACAAATGTACAATATAAAAGTTTGTTCATTCGCTTTTACTTGGGGTAATAAACTTGGTTCTTGAAGCATTTGCATAGAGGCGAAAAATATTTACGACAGAAACATTTAAAAAAATCAAATGTAGGAATAAGAGAAAAAGTCTTTTGCTTAACGTTGATCTTTGTATGATACTTTATGGACATTTAAATAGATTTTCTATTTTATGCAGCATCGCATTATAAATTACTTTGTAAATTTGGTAATATTCTGACAAATTGAACAGTTGTTTAAGATGGGCGAATTTGATATAGACAATCTTCATTTTAAATTTTATTTATGTCACACTTCCTTTAAGAGTATGAAAAATACCAAGGTAAATAAAAATATAGAATGTTTGACAAATAAGTTTAAATATACCTGGCTTATTGAGGAAATGTAACAAACGGGAGGGGTATAAGAGTCACAAAGAGCGTAACCTGAGTTATTGGTAATATAGTTTCTATAAGGCTTTTAATCGGAGTGGAATGTGTGTAATAGATTTACAAAAATAATAATTATCGCACAGAGAAAATTTCACTTTCCATATCATTTATATATTGTAAATAAAGCTTGGAGTGTTCAACTGATTAAAAAATGGGTAGAAAAGTTCTAAATAGTTTAAGTAGAATTTAGTTAGGACGACCAAGGATATCAATAAGCGATGCAAATGTAGAGTTCCTTTGAGTATAAGTTCGCGAGAATCCCAACCTTTCAATATGCAAATCATCAAATACTGAAATATGCTCCAAAGTTCAATATTTGTAAATATTTTGTGTCCCTACAAGTTCGAATTGGGGCTACTTAAATGTTTGAATTCTTTGAATATTTATATAACATCTGATTCTCGGATAGGGCTCGATTTGATCTTAACGGTTATTTCAATAATCAGAAATAGCTATATTGGACTTCGGCAAATCCAAAATTAAAACATCGAAAATCTTAATGTCTCCCTATATGTAATATCGCACGTAGGATAAGAGGATCGTACTTATTTCAAGGAGATCATACAATTGTTGATTTGGATCGAAATGTGGATGAATATAATCATAGCTCTACAAAAAAAATTTTTTTGTGTAACATGAATTAAAATAGGTGTTTTGTGTGTATTCTGTGCTGTCGAATCTAACAAAAATAACATCAAATATGTAGGACGTAAGGGTTACATGATATTTTAAAATCTTAAAGAAAATTGCTGAGAATTATTGGAAAACCCAAACTTCTTTCAATTTACGAAGAAAATGTATAACATTATTGAAGAAAAATTATTTAACATGTATATATTAATCAATATTGAATAACAAGACACTTTTGCAACTTTCATGTTTAGTTATTTTTTTCATTCACTTTTTCCTCTTATGTAAAGTAAAATCTTCTCTTTTTAAGAACCAGCAGTAATCGCCTATTATTGCTTGATATCTTGTCTCAATAGTTCTGATATCCTGATGGAATCTCTTGCTTTGCTTGTCACTTACTACCTCCCAAGTTTTTCGGAAAAAGTCCATAAGTGAATGAAGAAAGTGAATTTTCAGTGACATTCGGCAACCCATGGGTTTATAGGCTTTCAGAAGATTTATAACCAAAGTTTTGTAGTTACTTTGTTTTTTGTTGCCCAGAAAACCTTGTACTACTTTCACAAATGCCTTCCATGCTGCAAGTTCTTTCGGGTTGAGCACGTTTTCGAAGTTACGGTCGTTAATGACTTTTCTTATATCAGGTCCAGTAAAAATTCTTTCTTTGATCACTCAGACGAGGAAAGAGGTTAAATAAACAGCCAAACCCATTTCCTTCTCTATCTATTGCTTTCACAAAATTCCTCGTTAGTTCTAGCTTGATGTGCAACGGAAGAAGAAGGTTTTTCTCAAGATCTACTAAGGGTGTGTTTAGGACGTTTTTATCTCCCGGATCGTAAGCTGATCGCTTCGGTCAGACTTTCTGCAAAGAATGTTTTGTGGTTACCCTACTATTCCAAAGACATAAAAAGCAGTAGTATTTCGTATAACCTCCTCGTAAACCCATTAGCTTAGCAACTACTTTCAAATCCGCACATATTTTTACTCCTTATACTTAATAGCATTTAGTACCGCAGCCATGTTAGCGTATGTTTTTTGCATCAACACTGAATAAGCAACTGGTATTGATGGTTTTGTATTACCGTTGCGCCATTCTGAACGCATATTGAACCCTCCACTTTCTAAAAAGCTGAAAAGCCACCGTTTCTTTTTCTGAGGCAGGTGATGGTTGGTTTTTTTTTTGCTAAAAGATTTCATTCTTGCAATTGTGAGCCTAGAATTTCAGCTTTCTGCTTTGACAAGCCCAAATCACGGACTAGATCATTCAGTTCATTTTGTTTTATTAGGTGAGGGCACGAAATCAGGATAAAATGTGTTCACTGCCTGCTCATTTCTTGATAGCAAATATTCATCATCGCTGATATCCGGAACAATAACATCTTCTCAATTTATTGGTTGGACTGGAAATGGCAAACTTTCGCCATGAGCAACCGGTTTTAGTGCTGATGCTACATCAGGATAATTGATCTTATCTATTTGTTTTTTGAAAATCCTTCAGTATTTGTTAAACAAAAAGAACAATCATTGAAATGATTGGTAGGCTCACGCCGAACCATTGGCACAGCAAAGGGCACTGAACTTCTTAACAGAAGATAACCCTCTTGCCTATTGAATCAGAGTCACAGAGCAGCTAATGCAACATAAATGTGAGGCCCAGTTTTTATCTTAATCTCCTATCTTGCAGCCAAAATATAGGAACTAAGCCTCCTTACCTCTCCAGTAATAAGTCGTCATTGGAATTTCATAACATATCGTCGACACACATAACAAGACTTATCTGGTAGGCTTTTACACAATCTGCGTTGTACATTTTTCAGGAAACTACTTAAAAAAAAAAATAAACGCAACACTTCGCACATAACCTCATTCCACACTAACTGCTTCAGAACTGAAATGAAAGCAAGCAGGAACTAGATAATGCATTTCATTCCCCTCGCCACTTGTCTGCAGAGCTGCCAACCGCGTCCCGGAGAAAGCACAAAATATCGTATACGAACAATAACTATTGCACTGAAACATAACGTGATGTGACATACAAGGCTATTTCTGATGGTTGATTCGTTAATTGAAAGCTAATAGAATAAAAAAAGATAGTTTAGTTGTTGTTACATGTAGTGTGTATACCTGCGAATCAGACAATCTGGTTTCAGTAGCCACATCACATACTTCAAACATATATTTCTGGTCATTAGATTCATTTTCTAAAGATATGATATGTCTCTTACACGTAGCCTTGATTTGACGCCAATGGATTTTTTCTCGTAAGAATATCTTAAAAGTAAACCCTACAGTGTCAATCCTCCACATCGGGAACAAAAAAAGAAAAATATCTGGTAGGAATCAATTACTTCGCTGCTTAGAATAGTACCAGGAATGTAACGGTTCACATATATAGGTTACATTATTTTTTATGAAATAATTTGTTAGTGACAGTAGTTTGGTAACCAGTAATATTTTTCATTGATAGATTTATGTTTTAATATAATTTTAAGATTAAAAGCTTTTATGGGACATCTTGTATTATATTCATCTAACAATAACAATGAAACTAGATCTCTCACTGTTTAAGTTTAAAATATTTAAGCTTGTAAAGGTAAATTAATTGAGGTATTGTGATTTTAACTTAAGTACACCGATGTCTCATTTAACATTAATCAGAAAAGAATATTGTTTAGAGCAAATAATCAGCTTTAACAAAACAAGCAATCAACTGGAATAATTGGAAAATGGAGAACCAATACCCAAAACAAAGCATCACGTAGTTGGTCGGGGAAAATCGGACAATTAAGTGCAACAACTAATAATCTTGTACACAAAACTATGTAGAAAAAAAGAACAGTAATTCAGTTCAAATAAGTCGATCATACGGGAAACCATGACAGAGAAAAATCGAAGTTACAAGGAAAACCAAGAAATGACTCAGAAAAATGTATAGTGGCTTCTCGGAAGAAGAAGTACGGGAGGTTCAGGAGAAATAGACAAAACTATCTAGTCAATCTAACAATAGGTAAACTAGGGCATGACATATTTAGTTCCATTTCAGAACTCGTTAGCTAGCCTAGGTAAAAATGACAATTTTCAGCATCTTGTAAACATAGTTATTATAGCAGAAAAGATTTATGAACTATATCTCGAAGGATTATAATAGCTTAAGCGCCAGGTGATTCCAAACCGTCACGATTTTTAATTCAATACTGCATCACATAATGTCATTTTCCCGCCGCGAGCTTCGCTCTTGGGCTAAAAATATTGGTGGCTTTACATCAGATGACGCTGAAGTTTAGTACCATAACTTTAAGGATATAGTCCTGTAGTGATTGTATTTGAGAGATATCGAACATTATCTTCTTATTTCTTTATTTTTTAATAGTTTTTATAGTTACTTTTAAAATAATTTAATCATCATTGTCACTAGATATCAATAAATGTGAGATAACTCTTGACAATATGTTCCATCATTATGCTTCTCGTCATTTAACTCTATAAATCCAAAACTTGTTCCTGAAAGAAATCGCAGTTAACTAGTAGTATAGAATTACATGTCGATAAGTCGAATATTAATAAATACTGTTCTTAAATATCATGGGACCTTTATAAAAATAATAATAAATTGAGAAGCTTTCATCTACAACTCATCTTGCTATATAATAAAGAATTATTCACATGCTGAATGTAGCAAAGATATTTTAATAACCATTTCTGAATGAGCATTTTGTGAAGAAACCTGAGTTTCATTAGAATTGTTAATTGCAAAAAATTTAAAATGGCTAAGAAGCATAGAGTGTAGCTCAGTTAATCGTCTGTATTATATTCCTAAAATATTTGTGTTAACAGATTTTACTCACAAATTTTCTGCCTTTTTTTTAAGTCTTGATTCCGTTTTTTTCTTTAAGTCTTGATTATCGAAATATATTAAAAATAATTTTTTTTTTGACCAGATTGCGACCGGCAATAAGAGCAGGGTGAGAAAATTTATTAAGACGTACGGGAAATGGAACCCAAATACCAAAACGGAGCAAGATAAAAATGATCGTAGATAATTATTGGAAATTAATATGAGGCGAAGCGCAATAATACTAAGATGGAAAAAACTTGATATAGCCTTCTATGGAACGGTTTTGTAATGAGTTATTATATAATATACACATTAGAAAATTTTATAGACAACAAATATTTTTACTTCTAATCAAAGCATCTATCATGTTGTTTCACTTATTTCCTAAATGAAGCATGAAGTTAACAGAAAATACAAGAAATGCATTAAGAGTGATTAAAATAAAAACATATAATTAACATCAAAATGTTGTAGACCTGAGTTTACTTAAATATCTTGAATTTACTTAAATAACTTAAAACTTTTGCTATCTATCAAACTCAAATTTATTTAATCATTTGGATTAAAATAAGCTTAATACAATAAGAGTCATTGTAGAAAGTTCAACATATGGTGTGATGTGTGTGTACGCTTTTGTAGAACACCTGCCGAATTTCAGTTTGATACTGCTAAGAGTAAAAATGATAATAGTGTAACACTTTGTGTGATAAATATATGCTTTCAATTTTTGTCAATGAGATACATAGTCAAACGAAGACGGTGACTATTCAAGATGGTCTGTGACTAAATTTGCCGATAAAATTTAGTTAAGATATTTTGACGGTTTGTCAATAGTCATTAAGATCTAAAATGAACTAACCTAATATTTTACAATATTTAGGAAGGAAAAACTATAAGAGAAAGGGAAAAATTAGTTTCTTGACAATTTGACTCTGAAGTGATTGAAATTATTCAATCCTATTTCAGTTTAGTTTTAACGAGCAATATACGTGTGAAAGACTTTACAAACCGCTCGCCTCATACAAATGTTGCATAGAATAGATATTAATTGATGATTATAATATATATAAATTAATATAATAATCATTATTCTCAAATTTATAATTAATTTTTTTAAGTTAGGCTTATTTTTTGTGAAATATATGTAAAATTAACATCAAGAATTGCCAGAAAGCAAGAAAAAGCTTAAGCCAGAAGCAATGGTTACTTAGAAATATTACAAAGTGGCCTGTATTTAAGGGCAATTAAAGATTTTTTTTTTTAGTCGCAGGACGTACAGTTTCAAATTTCCAAAAAAAGTTATCAAATCGGTTAATCACCAAAATATTACTAACAATAATCTTCTGAACTTACTTAGTTTTTTTACTTTTCTTTAAGAAAAATATTTTTATGTCATCTAATTACCTGTTTTTCAGTTTAAGATAATGTGGAAACTCTACTTGGGTATACTTAAAAAAGAAATCAAATGATTCCTTGTCTTTTATTCATATATATTCAATCTTAATGCGATATATACATACATATATATATATATATATATATATATATATATATATATATATATATATATATATATTCAGCCATATCACTATATACTTACTCGTGTGTAACGTTTTGTTACGCTGGAGTGGGGAAGAGTGCTGAAACCATTCATGATAACCTGATATATACATACATATATATATATATATATATATATATATATATATATATATATATATATATATACATATATAAAAAACCTCTCTAACAACATACACCATTCCTTCAGTCTCTTATAAAAATATTTAAAAAATAACACAATTTTCAAATTCCTAAACTCCAAGAACACTAAAAATGACATATAATTCAATATATACTAAGTAACTCTCCCCTCTAACACACTGCTTCACCTCTTTAACTTCTTATATGTTTTGCTTTACATAACTTTCCCTAAAATTTGGTCATTATTCTGACTAAGAAAACTTTTTATTAAAAATATATAAAACTTATCGATCCACATTCCTTGTACCTCCTTCTCCTAAAACAATATATGTCAAAACTGTATGGTCCGTTCCTACATTAAGTGGTATATTTACCAAATTTGATATCGATATCTCATTTTTTTCGAGAGTTAACTTGTCAACAGTTAGACGGACAGACAGATTGAGGGACAGACTTTTTTTTCGTGGTCTAAGAGCTCTGAAATGTTAAAAATGCTGATAGTGATTTTTTCACTAATACAGTATGTACAAAAAGCTGAAACAGTCGGAATGGAGATCTCAACAGGAAAAACAAAATCGAAGGTAATAGCAAGGGAACCTCGAAGGTGCAAGATAGTTATAAATGAAAAAATAATGGAGCAGAGCAGAGAGGCATCACGAAAACCCAAGTCAACAAAGCAGCCAGAATAGTGGGGGCTCTGAGAACCCCTATATGGAGAATCTATAAGGCATGCGTAAGGCCAGTGCTGACATATGCTGCAGAAAGGAGAGTCGATTCAAACCTGACCAAAAATATTTGCTAGGACTAACGAGATGAGAGTCTTAAGAGCGATAACGGGTAATACATTTTTGTCCATAGAACAAGCAATGACATACACCAGGAGTACCGGACGGAGGAAGTGGTTAGACGGATAAGGGCACGCAGAAGAAGAACACGCTTCCAGGATGGTTGACGAAAGATTAGCAAGGTTACGAGAAACAGGAAACCGGACTCGAGACTACTCTCTGGACGATTGCCCAGGCAGTTGGCCATCATCATCCCAGGAGAGGGAACCGAGATGGGTGAGTCAAGCCTTGAAGCCTTTCGACGAGGAAAAGAAAAAGGACAATACGTCCCTTAAGCAAGGTACGAGTTTTCTATTAGAGAAGCAGCCATAGTTTACCGCATCTATGGGAGTAAGTGCACTGTAAAATTGTACTTATTTTAGGAATCACCTTGATTTCAAACGATATTTTACAAATCATCATGTTATTGTGCTAAAAAAATAGTCATTTTGATATTGTTGTCTTGAGAAGGTGTAACAGAATATCTGTTATTTTCCTCTCTATGTAACTATGGACCTAGTGAAATCAGATACATGTCTATGCCCATTGTTAAAATATCGAATCGTATCTGTTTTAAGTATTATTTTAGTTAGATAAAAATTAGAAATAAATCTGTCTAAGATTCAACAAAATTTAACATTTTCTAACAAAACATGACTCATTACTAGAAAGGTTAGTAGACTATATGTACGTAAGTAAATGATCAAATCAACTTAAATACTGATTGTGATTTGCAAAATATGTGTATATTAAAGACTATTAATTATATTATAGGAGCTTTCCGGAATATGTAATTTGCAAGGTGAATTTCCCTTTTCTTGTTTGTAGTTTCCACTTGTCAATTACTATTTATTTTTTAATTGGTCAAGAAACTGAAAAAAATCCATTTTTTATCCAGTAACTGATTCACCAAATATTTGTAAAATCGAAACAAAAATTTTGGGGCAAATGCATAATACGATATCCTAAGCCTAACCTTCAAATCTCTTTGACCGAGTATTTAATACGCATCTAAGGCGATAAACTTCATGTACTTTATACATCAAGTGTGGTGGTACTTGTTTGACTCCTTCACCCAATGTCGATACGAATTTTCATCTTGAGAAGCTTATTTGCAGACCTCGAAGGTTCTCTTTAGATCCTCTTAATATTTGAAAAAGTAACTTGTAACACGTAGGTGGAAAAGTTTTTGGTCTAGTTACTTAAAACACATTTTTTTTTTGCAAAATTCGACTTTATTCATCAACATAGTCTCCTTCAAGAGTGATACAATGAGTCCAATGCTTTTCTAATATTTCAATTTCTTGTAGAAGGATTTGTCTTTACCTTCAAAATAGGCCTTAGTTTCGGCAATAACTTCTTCATTGGAGCCAAATCTCTGTCCCGCGAGCATTTTTTTGAAGTCTACGAATAGATAATAATCGCTGAGAACAAATCTGGAGAATACGGTGGATGAGGAATCAATTCGAACTTCAATTCATGCAATTTTTCCATCGTAACCATTGACTTGTGACACGGTGCATTGTCTTGATGAAAGACTTCTTTTTTCTTGTTCCTTTGGGGCCGTTTCTTTGCGGTTTCTACCTACAAACGCACCAATAACTTTATATAATATTTGCTGGTTTTTCCTTTTTCAGCATAATCGATGAAAATTATTCCATGCGCATCTCAAAATACAGACGCCAAAACCTTCCCAGCCGACTGTTGTGTCTTTGGTGGCTTCGGGCGACTTTCACCGGCTGCTTTCCACTCAGCTGACTGCCGATTTGATTCCGGTGTGTAATGGTGGATCCAAGTTTCATCCATTGTCACATCTCGCATGAAAAAATCCTTTTTATTGGGCTTAAACAGGTCCAAACAGCGCTTAGAATCTTCAATACGTTGTTGTTTTTGGTCCACTGTGAACGAACGCGGTACCCACTTCGAATAAAGTTTTCTCATACCAAAATGTTCATGCAAAAAATGACCAACGCGTTCTTTTGATATCTTTAGGGTGTCAGCTATCTGACGCAATTTCACTTTAGGGTCATCCAAAACAATTTTGTGGATTTTTTTTTTATGTTTTCCGATGTAACCACCTCATTTGGGCGTCCACAGCGTTCAGCATCATTTGTGTCTCTACGATCATGTTTAAATTCAGCATATCAGTATATGATGAGTGATTTTACATGGACAAAGTCCCCGTAATACTTATCAAGCCATCGCTTTGCTTGAATGGTATTTTTTTCCATCAAAACACAGTGTTTAATCAACACACGAAATTCAATTTTTTCCATGGTTTTGAAAATATCAAAAGTAGCGTCACTAAAACCACTGTAAATTGTAAACTAATCGTCGGAATGTCATCGTATCGTTTGAAGGCTGATACTTCCTAGAAATCATATGATTTTTTTTTGAAAAGGGCGACATCTATGTGTCAGACCAAAAACTTTTCAGTCTACGTGTTACTAATGTATATAGGATATTTTTAGTAATGGGTTGGTTATCAAAAAATATCAAACATATCTTCAGATTACGTTGTAGCGTCTAGGCTAAATAAGTATAATATATTGTAAAAAATATTGACCAGTTTCGTTAGTCAGCTTTATTTATTTAGGATCCTAATTTTGCATTAAATGTGCACTAATACCTCACATTCCCCTAAATAGAGCCCGTAAATCACGAAATAATTATTTCTCGGGTTAACTTAAGCCTCAATTGTTGTCGTTGTCTGAATGATGTTCTGATTTCGCAGTGTTCGGTGTTCCCAAATATAACAATAGAATTATATAAACATATGATTTCTCTGTGACGAGTCTGCTAAAACAACGGTGTATGTAATTTCTAGGTAGTATTGATATAAACTGTAAATAGTGTGAAGCTTGTCAACCACAATGGTTAAATTATTAATTTCTAACCTTTATTCATGCCCCCTAGGAGAGAATGGAGAAATTTCATAAAGGGATGTCTTAGCTTAGATAAACAAAAATATTCTTTATATAACATACAAATTTAATACCGAGTTTTTTTTACGCAATAATTTAGTCGTGACACTACATTTACCTTCAGAAACTAGTCCAAGAAACATACAAAGATTCAAAATCTAAAAATACTACCTAATTAAAGTTATTGAACCAAAATATTTAAGATTTCTAATTGCATGCCACTTAGGTAATAGACTAACGCATATATTGATACTTGGATAGTGTGTTTTAACTTATTAATAAACACATTTTAGTTACGAAGAATCCAATATATATTTTGCTATTGGTCGTTGAACTATGTGACGACGACGCGCGACGTTGTTTTTGCGTTCTGACTGTACATGTTGTACTAAAATGGATAATTCCTTAGTTTTAGTTAGAGATGTGCCAACTCGGAAAAAACTCGACTCGAGTTAACTCGAGCTGAAATTCACGTAACTCGAATTTAACTCGAGTTACACAACTGGAATTGGCAGGACGAAGCGAAGTAAATGATTTGTTACAAATTATTTATATATTTGTCCTTCCATCCAACTCTGTGTTGCGACAATTATCATTACTAAACTTAATAGGTAGGATTGAAATAAAAAAAGGATGTATAGTATTTATCATATATGTATTTTTGGTTTTAGTCTTAGTTATAGTAAGTACCTATATTTAATAACAAAACTAGTTATATAGACAGTCTTCATAAAATAATATTAGTCGAACTTTATAATGTAGGTACTTATGCTATTAATAGTTTAATTATCACAATCAGAATATTCTGAAATAACTTTTCTATTCTAAATAACAAATTATTTTGGTAGTAGCTCTTTCTTGACTTTGTTCGTTTGTTGCAATAGGAACTTTTATTTAATTATTATAATACTCAAATTAAAATACCTAATTAACAAGATATAGGACGGACTACTTAGTTAAAAAGTATTTTCAACAAAAAATATGCTCAAGAAACGAAAAATAATTTCTTGTAAGTTAACCTATAAGTATTTTCAACAAAAAATATTCTCAAATAACTAAAAATAACTTCTTGTAAGTTACATTAAAATAAAAATTATAGTTAGTATAAAAACTAAAGACAAATAAAAGTGTAGTCAGTACTTGTTGAAGAATAAAGAAGACAAACAATTATTGGATGCTATTAAGAAATAGAAAGTAACTTTTTTAGGAGCTAGACGGTTTTTTCTATCATTACACAAAATCCCGGCTTTTGAAAATAAGCACTCTGAAGGAACTGATGTTGCAGGTATGCAAAGATATTTATGCGCAATCTTGAATAACACCGGAAATAAACCTTTCTTTTCGTTTCAAAACTGAAGTGGATCGCATTTTCTGTCAAGATATGGTAATTCAATATATTGTTTAACCATTGTAGCTGCCGAAGTGTATGGAGTTGACTGAGCAATGCTCTCCATGATTTTTTTATCTACAACTCCCCAAATTTCATCTTTTCCCGAATCAATAGTATTAGCAGCAGAAGCACTGGGCGTACTGGGACTACTAGAACTAGGAGGAGGTAGGTCTTGTACGCCGCTCATGTTTGTTATCTCATTTATTATCCACCTTTGCGCAGTATTGGCATTACTTTCCAACGTAAAACCTTTTTTTTTAAAGCGTGGGTCAAGAAAGATAGCTTTTGATGCTGTTCTATTAGACTCATATACCCTAAGTCGTTTTTCTATCACAGCAGCAAGAATACGTTTTAAACACTTGCCCAATTCCGTCATTGGGGTGTTGCTGTTTATGGCCCTTCGTAGTCCAAATACAAGAGGAATAACAGAAGACAGTGTTGGGTATTCTTCTCTTGATAAAATTGCATTCACCACTGGGCGTACTGGGACTACTAGAACTAGGAGGAGGTAGGTCTTGTACGCCGCTCATGTTTGTTATCTCATTTATTATCCACCTTTGCGCAGTATTGACATTACTTTCCAACGTAAAACCTTTTTTTTTAAAGCGTGGGTCAAGAAAGGTAGCTTTTGATGCTGTTCTATTAGACTCATATACCCTAAGTCGTTTTTCTATCACAGCAGCAAGAATACGTTTTAAACACTTGCCCAATTCCGTCATTGGGGTGTTGCTGTTTATGGCCCTTCGTAGTCCAAATACAAGAGGAATAACAGAAGACAGTGTTGGGTATTCTTCTCTTGATAAAATTGCATTCACCTTTTCGAAGGAATGTAAAAGCGTCGTCACGTCTTCTGTCAATAACCACTCATTGGAATCCAGATTTTTCGGAGGTGATTCTATTAGCGGCAATATAGCAGAAAGCGGTATCTTAACTTTCAATAGGCGCTCAAGTATATAGAAAGTACTGTTCCAGCGAGTACGAATGTCTCGCTTGAGTTTTAATGTGACAATTTTCAGTTGCTTGTGCATGTTGAGTAAGGGAAAAGAAGATTTCGGACTATGTTTAAAATGCGAAACAATCTCTCGATATTTGGCTAAAAGTTCTGGTAACTGACTGTTAGTAGCGACAGTAGTGTTCTCTTTTAAATCTAATGTTTCTTTCTCTATACACTCTTTGACCCCGAGATTAAGTGTATGAGCCACACAGAAATGATTTCGCTTATTCAAACATTCACTTACTGCTTTTTTCATTGCTGCAGCGTTATCTGTGACAATAGCTACTACTTTTGAACTTATTTGTCACTCGTCCATTACTTTTTGAATAGCAATCGCGATATTTTCTGCAGTGTGGTTCTCTTGTATTTCTGAAGTAGAAATAACAACTGATTTCAATCTTGTTTGTTCTATAAAATGTGCTGTCACACTTATGAAGCTTTTGTTACTATTTGAAGCCCAGACATCAGATGTCAACGCTAAATAGCAAATCTCCTCCAATTCCTCCTTTACAGATTCGGACTCAAACTGATACTTTTCATTTATCATCAGTACTAATTTTTTTCTAGTTGGAAGTTCATAATTAGCATTAAATGCTTTTGCATATTGCTGGAAACCATCGTTTTCTACTATTTGGAAAGGTTGATAATCTTTAACTATCATATTAATCAAGGCATTGTTACCAGATTTTTGCGTAGTCTTCTTCGGCACAGCCAGGCGGGTTTGAGTTTGCCTCAATTTTTCTTGAGGAGGGTCAGCCTCCGATGTAGATGGCAGCGACGGATCAACTGAAATATTATTTCCATTCGCTGATGATGTCGGCCGAGTTAAAGTATTCGCTTCTACGACGATAACACTTGGGTTCTTCTTTTTAATGTGATTCAATAACGTGGTAGTATTTCTCATATATTTAAATCAGTCTGAATACTGTTTACACTTAACACGTCTACTCACTGGCGATTCAAATACGTCTCAAACAAGAGATTTCTTTTTAGGTCCTGGCATTTTTTCAAATACACAACAATAAGGAAAACAAACAATAACAACTGACAACCGCTAATGATAACCTCAAATCTGCAAGTGCACTATTGTGACCAGTAAATCTAGTTTGATTTGATCGGCAAACTTCGTGTCATCCTCGGTGCCATTCGGTCAATGCACTAGGGCGGGGATAAAAAGCGCGCGAATAATGAATCGCGCTCTCGCTCTTTCCTTTGCTCGCTTGATTCGTTCATGTACCGCCAGCCCAAACACGAGTTAGTCGAGTTGACCCATCGCTAGTTTTAGTGGCTTCAAAATTTAAACTACAGCCACATTGACACAAAATACGGCTAAAAATAGCGGAAGGTTTCATCAAGTGGTCAATTTCATAATTGTAAATGATGTGTGTTTTATGTATTTTAGGTAGTAGTTAAGGCAGAAAGGCAATAGTGCCAGTGGTAGTACTGCGGCCTTGTTTCAAATGTGCCGTGAAATATAAATATATGTTTCGGCGCCTGGGCAACGTTTACGAATAAGATGACATCCCTACCGATTATCAAAGATACAGTGAGAAAAAGGGTAAAAATCCCCATACTGGCGAAAAGGTGAACAATAATATAAAAAATATATCTAAACCCTCAACTTATGTGAATATTGACATCGCATATATATTTAGTAATATACATCAATACTGGGAAACATACGATTTTCAGCAACTTTTGATCGACTAGTTCGACGAACTGTTTCCGTCAGTATATATATATATATATATATATATATATATATACATATACATATACATATATATATATATATATATATATATATATATATATATATATATGTTATATATATATATATATATATATATATATATATAATATATATATATATATATATATATATATATATATACATATATATATATATATATATATATATATATATATATATATATATATATATATATATATATATTTTATATATATACACTAGCAGTACCCCGCGGCTCCGCTCGCGTGGACCTGATTCACTCCTATCGTCACTGCTTATTTTTTATGTTACCGAACGAACCGATAACATAAAACATATGTATTTTATAAACAAAACACCTAAATCGGATAAGTGGTTCTTGAGTGCTAAGTGCAATAACGGACAGACAAACAGAGAGACGTTGCAATTTATATATGGTATATTATAGATTTTTTTGATAAATATCAAGTATAGATTTAAAAAAAAAATCGGATAAGTGGTTCTAGAAAGATAAGTGCACGAACGGACAGAGACGTTGCATTTTATATATACTGTATGTATTCTTTGTTACATATTTAGCGGTTTACGCAGCGTATTGCAAGAGAGTGCGCTAGCGGCAAACTTTTTTCCCGACTTGATTCACTATTATCGTCACTGCTTATTCTTGTATTACCTAACGTAACAAAATATATCCTATAACCTGGCCAGAGAACATATGTATAAATCTAAAAAAAAGACGTAAATCAGATAAGTGGTTCTCGAGTGACATGCGCACTAACGGACAAACAGACAGACAGAGGGACGTTGCATTTTATATATATTATAGAAGATTATAGATGACCTGGAGAGAGAACAAATGTATGAATTAAAAAAAAAAAACATGTAAATCGGATAAGTAGTTCTCAAGTCATAAGCGCACTAACGGACAGACAGACAGACAGAGAGACGTTGCATTTTATATATATTATATTCTTTGCTACATGATATTGTTCCATATTAATGGTGGATTGCAAGAGAACGCGTTAGCGGCAAACTTTTTTCCGACTTGATTCACTATTATCGTCACTGCTTATTCCTTATCTTACCTAACGTAATAAAATATAGCCTATACTCTGGCCAGAGAACATATGTATGTTTTAAAAAAAAAGCACGTAAATCGGTTAAGTGGTTCTCGAGTGATAAGCGCACTAACGGACAGACAGATAGAGAGATGTTGCACTTTATATATATTATATATATATATATATATATATGTATATATATATATATATATATATATATATATATATATATATATATATATATATATATTCTTTTTCAAATGTCTATCATCTGTAGATGTTAGTCAACACGTTGGTCAATAATATTCACGCCGCTGACCTGACTAAGGCCGCAGATATCATTCCCATTTACATTTGTTACACAATTCTACTATTTTCCCGTGTGGATGAGTTGGAGGAGGCGATATTTTTCGTTTCGCCCGCCGTTTTCTTGCGTTTAACAGTTGTTAGAAGTTCTCTGTCTACGCATCGCAGTATGTTTCGTTTATCAGGAGCACGCTCATGAGATCTTGAGCTTGTGATGGGTGACACCACATCTCAAAAGCGTCTGAAGGAGGTATAGCAAAGGGTCCAGGTCTCGGCTCCATAAATGAGGACTGAAAGGACGTAGCACCACCACACTCTGACTCGGGTATAAATGCTGAGGATCAGATTGAATAGTATACTTCGCATCTCGTTAAATGCGCCCCTTGCCTTTTCGATTCGGCATCTTTTTTCCCGAAAGTGATACCAATTTTTATTCATGGTGTAGCCAAAGTATGTAATAGTCTCGGCCATTGTGAGAGCTACGTTGTTAACGGTGAAGTGTTTTTACTGATTATTACAGTATACGCTTTCTTACAGTTAAGCATCATACCGTATCTACCGCTCACAGTTGTGACCGGTCTATAAATCTCTGAAATTCTCCAGGAATGTCGGCTATAAGGACAGTATCGTCGGCATCTCTTAGGTTATTTATTATTTCGCCGTTTACTAACAGGCCTTTCTGGGCGTTGTGCAGTGCATCCCTAAATAGTCGTTCCGAGTACGCATTAAACAATAGAGGCAACAATACACAGCCCTGGCGAACAACTCTCCCTACCCTAAAATGCTCCGATGTTTGGTCCTCAATACAAACCGTGGCTTTTTGATATAGATATAATTTTGATATCAAGTCTGTGCCCTTGTCTTCGACTCCTGATTCAACTAGGGTAGCTAACCGTGTCGAATGTTTTTTCGAAGTCTATAAAGTATGCAAAGACATATATATATATATATATATATATATATATATATATATATATATATATATATATATATATATATATTTATTTATATATATGTATGTATATATATATATATATATATATATATATATATATATATATATATATATATATATATATATATATATATATATATATATATATATATATATATATATATATATATATATATATATATATATATATATATATATATATACATATATATATATATATATATATATATATATATATATATATATATATATATATATATATATATACATATATATATATATATATATATATATATATATATATATATATATATATATATATATATTTGTAATGTTTGTGTTGGTGAAGTAACATATGGTTGAATTATTGTTTCTCTTGGTTGGACTTGGTACTGGGATAGAATATGTTTTCAAGAGTTCGGTAACGTTGGCTATCATCCCGATTACTTATGTAAGTTGTAGGGCCTCTTTTCTATTTCTATGGCTTCTTTGATTACCCTAGTAGATAGGTTATCACTTTTTTGTAGAGTTCCGGTTTTGTCAAAATCAATTTTGTGGCCGGTATTGTGTGCAAGTTGTGCTAGAGAGGAGGTGGTGGATTTTTGTTTTACGGCGTTTTTGTGCTCTTCTCTTTTGGCACTAATTTTCCTGTTTGTTTGGCCTATGTATGAGAGACCGCAGTCCTGACACGGAGTTTCATATACACCTTGGTCTTCTAAGGCTATAATGTCTTTTGATGTAGGTAAAATATCTTTCATTTTTTTGATTCGTTGTGTAAATGGTCTCAATTTGGTGTTTTCCTAGAAGTCTTCCTATTTTGTCTGTGATGCCTTTTATATATAGGAGAAATGCTTTTGTAGTATATGTATATGTCCGGTTTGTGTTGTTTATTTAGGGCCCGCCGGATCGTATTTTGACTGTATCCATTTGAAAGTAAAACATTTCGAAGAATCTTGGTTTCTTGTTGTAAATGTTCTGTGTCTGTTAGGGTTTCTGATCGGTGAGCAAGCTGATTTGGCAACGCAGAAGAGTTGGGCTGGGTGATGATGTGAGCTGGCATTTAAGTATCTGTTTGTATGTGTCGGTTTTCCATATACGGAGTGAGACAAGAAACCATCTGATACTTCTCTTTCCATTGTAAATTTAATGTTTGGATGTATATTGTTAAGGTGTTCCAGGAACTTGTTTAGGTTGTCTTCACCGTGTTGCCATACAACAAATGTGTCATCTACGTATCGTAGCCATGATTTCGGTTTATGTGGAGCAGTTTCTAGAGCTAGTGTTTCGAAATGCTCCATGTATAGATTAGCTTGTGCTGGTGACAATGAAGAACCTATCGGTGCACCTTCTATTTGTTTGTATCTTTGGCCTGAATAGACGAAGTATGTATTAGCGAGGCAGTGTTTTGATACACTGATGACGTATTCGGGCAGGTTGTATTTTGACTCTATAATATACAGTGCTTCGGTAACTGGTACTTGTGTGAAAAGGAATACAACATCAAAACTGACAAGTAAATCATTTTTCTCTAGCTGCATGTTTTTTATGATTTGAATAAGATGTGAATTTTTCACGTAAGATACGGCTTTTTTCACATAAGGTAGCAGAGTCATGGCTAGGTGTTTGGCTAAAGCTTGTGTCGGGGAACCAAACGAGCTGACTATTGGTTTTAAGGGTGCTCCTTTTTTGTGGACTTTCGGTAATCCATACATTTTTGGGCATCTTGATGATTTCTCTCTAGGGATAAGTTTCTTTTTTGTTTCTTCACTAAGAGAGGAGGCCTTGATTGCGGATTTAGTGGTTTTCTCCAGATATGTTGTCGGATCACTTGTAATGGCTTTAAACGAAGGATCATTTAAAAGGTTGAGCATCTTTTGGTGATAGTAGTCAGAGTTGAGAACCACGGCGGCATTGCCCTTGTCGGCTGGTAAGACAATAATTGATCGGTTTTTGCGCAGGGCTCGGAGTTCTTCACCGGAAATGTTTTTCTTGGGCGGCTTGGATCTGCGTAGAATCCTAATTGTTTCTTGACGAAGAATTTCCGCGGTGTCTGCATTCAGTTCGGTGATTGCCTTCTCAACTCCACAGATTATGTTCTCAACTGGGATGCGTGACGGAGCAATAGCGAAGTTGAAACCCTTGGCTAGTGCTTTTTCAGCTGCTGGAGTGAGCAATTTGTCTGACAGGTTGTGTACTATGGTAGGACCATCTTGGTGTCTTTCTGCTAGTGTGTTTTGTTGTTTCCGTAGTAGCACAGAGACCTTGGCCTTTTGCCTTTCAGTTCTAATGGAGAAGTCTGTTTCTGATCTGAATTCAGCTAGAGTATCTATGATAGACCAAAGTGATAGGCGAATGACGTTGCTAAGGCTATATATATATATATATATATATATATATATATATATATATATATATATATATATATATATATATATATATACAGTACAATCCCGATTATCCGAATCGCGATTATCTGAAATCCGGCTTATCCGAAACAAACTGTTAAAAAGCAAATTGTATTCCCATTAAACCCAAAAATCCCCATTATTCGAAATAGACGTTGAGTGGTTTCCTTAACGCGTTGTGGACTCCCCAAAGTTTAGAATTTCATCGCTGTCTATGTTTTGGTTAGTCGACGTGTGTTATAAGTTACTCATTACGTCCATTATTATCGCAGAGGTAATAGTTTCGTTTTAATAGATATTTTACAAAATGGAGCATCATAATAATAAGCGTAAACGTGTTGTTATTACCTTAAAAGAGAAACTTGAAGCAATTCAATGTTTAGATAATGGTGAACTTCTTAAAAATATAGCAAAGGATTTAGGTGTAGCCGTGGGTACTGTTTCAGGGTGGAGAAAAAATCGCGAAAAATTTGAAAAATGGTGTAGTGTTTTGTCATCGCCCACACAGGCACGAAAAAGTATGAAAAATGGTGAATACCAAAAAGTGGATGATTCTTTATTTTTATGGTTTACACAGAATCGAGAACGTGGAATACCAATTTCAGGAACAATTTTAAAACATAAGGCAGTGAGTTTAAGCGAAGAGTTGCCGGTTATTGAAGCGCCTGTAAATTTTGCTGCAAGTGATGGATGGCTAGACAGGAGAAAAAGACATGGTGTACGTCAACTGAAAGTTTGTGAAGAAAGATTGTCGGCTGATGTATCTGCTGCAAAAAAATTTGCAGAGAATTTTGAGCAGCTTATGAAAGAACATGGTTTACAACGAGACCAAATCTATAATTGTGATGAAACAGGCTTGAACTACAAAATGCCGCCAAATACCTTACCTTCAAAAACGGAAGCTGGATCATCTGGTTACAAACGTAACAAAGAACGTATTACTGTTCTTGCATGCAGTAATGCTTCTGGAAGACACAAACTCCCCATTATTATGTATTGGTAAGTCAGCAAATCCACAAACCTTTAAGAATATTTGTCGCAATGCTTTTCCTGTTTTGTATATAAAAATCAAAACAATGCCTGGATAAACGCGACTCTATTTAAAGACTGGTTTTTTGGAGATTTTGTTCCCAAAGTGGAATGGAATGGATATCCTAGAAAATGTATTCTGTTACTAGATAACGCCCCCACTCACCCAAGTGCGGAGCAACTTGAAAGTGGGGAAATAAAAGCAATGTTTTTTTGCCTCCTGCTGTAACTTCTCTCATTTAACCTATGGATCAGGGTGTACTGGAAAATTTAAAACGCAATTACAAGCGTTTGTTATTGGAGCATATTTTAAAAGAAGTAGATGAAGGTGGCAATCTTACTGATTGCCTAAAAAAGATAAATTTGAAAAATGTTATATATTGGATAGCTTCAGCCTGGAATCAAGTAAAGAGTAGTATTCTGGAAAAATCTTAATCAAAATTGATTCCTCAAGAGAAGAGACATTACTCAGAGGCAGAAACAGAAGATAATGAAAGTTTACATCAAATTATTACAAGAATATCAGGATGTGAAAGTGTTACGGAAACCGATGTTTGTGAATGGTTAAACAGTGATAGTGTGGAAGATGAAATGACTGACCAAGAATTAAAGAGTATGCAAAAATGCTAATAAAATAGACAGTGATGACGATGATGATAACGAAGTAAAAGCCATTGACAATATTCCAGTAAAAATGTCACATTCAGAAGGACTAGAGGCCCTAGAAGAAGCGCTAACTTATGTAGAACAACAAGAAAATGCAACCGACGCGGAGGTTTTGCTTATCAAACGTTGGAGAGACCATGCAGCCAAAAACAGAACTAACGCAAAACGGGTGCAGTTAAAAATTGTCTCATTTTTAAGACATTAAACTTAAGAATGAAGCTGTTTTATTTTCCATTTTCCATACATATACATAAAATAAGTAAACTAATTTTTCTATTCTTTGTTTTAATAAATATGTACGTAATAGCATATCGTATAAATGCTTTTAAGTCAATCTGCAATGTTGTATTCAATCTTAACTTCTATTTTATAAAAAAAAAAATCGGATTAACCGAAATTTAGATTATCTGAAATCACTTTGGTTCATATTATTTCGGATAATCGAGATATATATATATATATATATATATATATATATATATATATATATATATATATATATATATATATATATATATATATATATATATATATATATATATATATATATATATATATATATATATATATTTATATATATATATATATATATATATATATATATATATATATATATATATATATATATATATATATATATATATATATATGTATATACGAGGCTGGTTTGAAAAGTCCGTGCAAAAATAAAAACTACTTATGTGTTTGGAGTAAACCTTTTTTATTTTTCGACATAGTCTCCTTTTAGGCTTATACACTTCGTCTAACGATGTTTTAGTTTGTTGATCCCTTCCGAATAATAGGATTTGTCCAAGTCTGCAAAATATCCATTAGTGTCTGCAATCACCTCCTCGTTTGAATAAAATCTTTGTCCCGCCAGCCATTTCTTCAAATTGGGGAACAAATAGTAGTCCGAGGGAGCCAAGTCTGGAGAATAGGGGGGATGTGAAACGAGTTGGAATCCTATTTTTATTAATTTTGCGACCACAACTGCTGAGGTGTGTGCTGGTGCGTTGTCGTGATGGAAAAGGACTTTCTTGTGGGCCAATCGCGGGCGTTTTTCTTGCAGCTCGGTTTTCAAACGGTCCAATAACGATGAATGATATTCACCTGTAATAGTTTTACCCTTTTCCAGATAGTCGATGAGGATTATCCCTTGCGAATCCCAAAAGACAGTCGCCATAACCTTTCCGGCCGAAGGAACGGTCTTCGCCTTTTTTGGTGCAGATTCCCCCTTGGTAACCCATTGTTTAGATTGTTGTTTGGTCTCAGGAGTATAGTAATGTATCCATGTTTCATCCACAGTGACGAAACGACGCTTAAAGTCCTCCGGATTCTTCTGGGACAGCTGCAAACCATCCTTGCAACACTTCACACGATTCCGTTTTTGGTCAAGCGTGAGCAATCGCGGCACCCATTTTGCGGATAGCTTTCTCATGTCCAAATGTTTATGCAAAATATTATGTACCCGTTCAGTCGAGATGCCCACAGCACTAGCAATCTCACGCACCTTAACTCTTCTGTCATCCATCACCATATCATGAATTTGATCAATGATTTCTGGAGTCGTAACCTCCATAGGCGGTCCAGAACGTTCAGCGTCACTTGTGCCCATATGGCCAGTCCGAAAATTTTGAAACCACTTATAAACTGTTCTAATCGAAGGTGCAGAGTCACCATAATGTTTATCAAGCTTCTCTTTAGTCTCCTGAGGCGTTTTGCCTTTCATAAAGTAATGTTTAATCACCACACGAAATTCTTTTTCGTCCATTTCTTGAAAATCACTCGACTTCCTTGATTCACACGAATGCCAAACACAAAGAAATAGACCAATATGGCTGAAACTTGGTGTGCGTTCATTCAAAAGATGCTACTAACTAAACATGACCTCTATACGCGCCGGTGGTGCCATCTCTCGGACTTTGCACGGACTTTTCAAACCAGCCTCGTATATATATATATATATATATATATATATATATATATATATATATATATATATATATATATATATATATATATATATATATATGTATGTATATATATATATATATATATATATATATATATATATATATATATATATATATATATATATCTATACATATATATGTATATTGATGTAAGTTTGATTTGAATTGGTTTATAAAACTGACATACCGGCGATCACGGTGTGCTAGGGCTCCATCCTGCTGAAAATATTTGTGGATCATCCAAAAAAATCTTGTAACTCATTATTTGAAAAGTTCAAATATGTCTGTTCTGTTAAGGTATAGAAAAAATATTAGTGAACTGGGAATGTTAAACTATAGATTAACACCAAATCTATTTTGAAATGAATTTTCTCGATGTAAATACCAGTTTCCTTCAGTCCCGGTATCTATTGAACCATCGATTTTTACAAAACCTGCTCTCATCCGACAATAATAATACTCCCATCGTAGATGTTGCCTTTTGTGTCGACGATAGATTTTAAAATTCTTGCAGAGTGAAATTTTCTTTGCAGAATCTTATCTCACTCCAGTTTCGCGCAATGGAACAACCTACTCTCCAAGAAAAAGCTAGAGCGGATCCCTGGAATAAAGCATTTCAGTAAAATAGATTGATATGAATATATATATATATATATATATATATATATATATATATATATATATATATATATATGTATATATATATACATATATATATATATATATATATATATATATATATATATATATATATATATATATATATGTATATATATTTATATATATATATATATATATATATATATATATATATATATATATATATATTGTTGTGTGTTGTTTAAAAATTTTTACACAAAAATTAATTTATTAATAAATGATAAGTATTTTTTTGGTCATATACCGTATACCCTCATAACTGTCGTCGGTTTATTTATTTATTTATTTATACAAATTTTACGGGAAACCCCATTGTATTACAATTTTAAAACAGATACAAAAATATTAAAAATTAAAAAGTCAAATACGTGACAAAGACTATGTCTAAATAAAAATATCCAACAAACACATAAACATCCTCAATATCAAAATATATAAAATAGATACAGGTAATGAAAGAACTAACCTCAGAAATATGAAAACAATAATAGTATTAACAATAGTAAACACTGATCAAGTAGAACCTCTACAGAGCCCTCAGCAGCTGGGACCTAAATCCCGAGATGGAGCTGTTAAACATATCGAGCCGGCCATTCAATGAATTCCAAGTCCTCAAAGCTCTATGAATGGGAGAGTGCCTCCCATAATTCGTGCGATGGAAGGGGATGCAGAAGAGATCATGATGACGAAGATTGCCTCTGGGTATATTAAAATTTATTTTAGCGAGTAGCTGAGGACAGTCAGTGATTCCATTAATAAGTTTGAAGATAAAACATGCATCATAAAGGGATCTTCTCATTTCCAAAGTATGTAACCCTAAGGTCCTCCGCATGACAGTCTTATGATAATTCACAAGTGTACCGTTGCACTTGAGTGCGGAAAATCTCAAAATTTTATTTTGCACTCTTTCGATTGTTCCCTTATGCAACTCATAAAATGGAGACCAAATTACCGTCGCATATTCCAAGTTTACTTTCACAAGAGCACAATAGAACACTCTCAAAACAGTCATAGAGAACTGCCCGCAATTTCTCAAAACAAGACACAGCATGCTTAGCTCTTTCTGGCTAACGGCAGATATATGCCTTGAAAAAGCAAGTCTTTCATCGAAAACAACCCCAAGGTCCTTTGCGGAACTCCTGTAAGGAAGTTGAACACCTTCAATCGAGTATGAGGATGGGACTCTGTGTTTCCCTCTATAGAAGCTAATGGTAAAACATTTGCTTATATTTAAAAATAGATAATTGGACTGGGTCCACTGCCAAACCAGATCAAGGTCATCTTGAAGCGCTACAACGTCCTCAACACTACCAACCCGCCGATAGATCTTCAAATCATCTGCAAACATAAGCCCCGTTGAGCGATGCAATGCCGATAACAGATCATTTACAAACAAAATAAAGAGCAGAGGAGCATAGTGCGAACCCTGGGAGACGCCCGATGTAACATGAATAATACTAGATGATAAACCATTCATTCTCACAGACTTAGTACGGCCCCAAGAGAAAACTCCTTAACCAAGCTTTGATCTGCTCAGAGAATGATCTTGTAAATCTCCTAATCGTCAAATTAAAGTTAGATTTAGTCAGTTAGTTCTAGAGAGAATTTCGTAGCTATTTACAACTGATGAAACAAACACCACACTATTTTCTTGCGTATGAAATTCAGGATAATTATTAGTATTTAATTAATGTGTCCCAGCAAAATTTTTTTTATCTCAGTCTCATTTTTAGACAATGTATATTCTTAATCATCATTATGTTATTTATTCACTGTTAGGCAACGCATTTTTCTTTTTTTTATTCATTTGCTAACAGCTACTTAAGGAATTTAATGATTATAATACCAAAAAGGTAAGTAGGACGTGATTAAGCCTGTGCCTCTACCTAACATATGGTGCTACGTGCTATAGCCAGTCAGGGATTGATGATTAGTTATGGTTGGTTAATCTGCTTAAGCAATTTAAGATATCCAATAATAATTTGTTATTACTAATATAAAGGAAGTAAAAAAATTACTTTTAAAATATTGAAGTTTGGAATGTAAAATAGTCTTTAATTTTCTCTGAAAGAAATGGGGTCTTCCATGTCTGAGTTTTAAAAAGAGAATTAAATGGCAAATGCATACAGAACGTTGGGTTTCTACATTTGATTATTTTACGTTCATATATATTGAATTTCTAGTGTAACATAGTTTAAAGCGTCAGTCGTCTTTTGACGCACATAACAACCTCTTATTTTATTTTGTACCATTTTATTCAAGAATATTTTGAAGCCGTCCCTGGCCAATGTTGACAAAAAAAGGAAAATCGTGCGGAATGCGCAAACTTAGTATCATAATACCTACCGGGCTCAAAACTGTAGTATGGTATTCGTAATACTGGTATGACATACAGTCAGTCCAAAAAAAACACTACCTGCTTTCTATACTATTTTTCTGTTATGTTTAACTAATTAGATATTAGAACTATTAGAACTATGATAAAACATGTTTAAATTAATATTTGAAATTTAACCAACGAGGATTAGTATTAAAAACAACTACGGAACATTTTATTTAGAAGTTACATCATTGTTATAAAAATGTAGACAAAATTAATGTCAAAAAAGTCTCCATACACTTAAAAATTACCAATAATAGTTTGACGGAGTTTAACGGAAAATAACAACTTTGTTTAAACTAATATTTAGTGGGACCGCCGTTGGCCTTGATAATCTCCTGTAACCTTTTTGTCTTCATGAACACTGTGCCGTAACTGCTAGACTATGCAGAAGTGCGACTATAACCTCCTCGTGGTGGCCACCGGAAACAGATTCCCCAGTACGGTCATGTCTCTGCTGGGGCGCCTGGCCAATATAGTCGGGCTAAGAGAGAAAACTCTACACAAACCCCAATCCAAGAGGGAACAGCATATCTCGAGGGATGAATGGCTAGTGGGTTAATCTAGTTCCCAATATGCGAACTTGGGATGCTCAGGCAAGGTCCCATTTCAATAAGTGCCTTACTGCGCTACCGGGGCACTGGTGCAGTGGACCGTCCTTTCCCCTTTACTCGTGGGACCAAAAGATGAACACAGGAACACAAACAAACAATGGCGGAAGCAGCCAAAAGAGCTTCACCACAGAGGTCGTATCACCTCAAGAAAGCGAGGCAGACAAACCCTCATCGGAAACTGGGGCGAGAGTAACTCCCAGCAACCAACAAGAAAAAGAGGCAGATAAACCCTCATCAGAAACTGGGGCGAAAGTAACTCCCTGTGGCGAAAAACAGAAAGAGAGGCCCAAAAGGCTCAGTGGAGCGGGCAAAAAGAGGCTAGCATTCTACCTCAGAAAGGGCCTGAGTAAAGAAGAGGCACATCACAAGGCCTTAAACCCAATGCCAGTTTCCGACGGCAAAACACAAGGCCCAAAAAGGCGACGGTCGGAAGAGGAGACGCCTCCAGGAGCTAATGCTAAGAAGAGGTCTAAGGACGAACAACCGTCCACCTCCAGGGCAACAGCGCAACAGCATGAAAAAAAGACACCGATGTCCACACAGAGGCGGCCCACTGCCTTATATAAGGACATTGCAACAGGAGTCAAAATAGCGGTGCTAGCAAGAGACTATCCAAGTACGTCTCTCACGACCGAACAAATGGACTCTATTCAGGGATTAATTCTTGAAAAAATAATAGCTGACAAGGATCAGGCCACAAAACCTGCCTTTTTATGCTGCACCTACAAGGCAGGATATTTAGTCCTGCATTGCAAGGACAGCATGTCAGCTGAATGGGTAAAGGAGAACATCACCAATGCGTCACCATGGGAAGGTGCCTCACTGCTAGCCACAGAGGAACACAAGATCCCTCATTCACGGATAGCGGTAGGCTACTTCCCAAACTCCAATAAGCTGGAGACAAATAAGATATTGGATCTGCTACAGGGGCAGAACAATGGCCTCTGCATCAAATAATGGCGACTCTTAAAAAGAGCTGAAAAGGGCTCTTACGTCACAATGGTCCTCGCGGTGGACCATAAATCAGCAGTCAGCCTAAAGGAGGCCAACGGAAAAGTAAATCGTCCTCAGGCTAAAAGCTGATAATACCAGTACAGACGTATTGGTCCAATAGATGGAAGCGGTGGGGCTGGAAGAAGAGGACGGGAGCCCTCCTTGCAGCGCTGAAGCAAACAAAATACCATGAAGTGCCTTCAAGCTAACCTTCATCATGCAAAGGCTGCATCGGCCGAAATTAGCAGAAGGTTTGCTGGTGGCATCTTCAACATAGGGCTGATTCAAGAGCCCTGGATATCAAGAGGCCATATTCGAGGTCTTAATACAAAAAATACACAGGTAATTTATGACACGGGCGCAGCCAAACCAAGGGCTGCGCTTATCATGAATGCCAACATAAATTATTTGCCACTTACAGAATTTATGGATGGCGACACTGCAGTGGTGCTAGTTGAAGCGGACTTAAACGGCAGCAGATTAGAGGTCGTTATTGCCTCAGCCTACTTTCCGGGGGATGCGGACGAAGCACCACCTCCCAACATCAAGGGTCTAGTAGAGCACTGTAAACGCCACAGAAAGACCCTAATCATTGGTTGTGATGCGAAAGCCCACAATATAGTATGGGGAAGCACGGACACAAATACCAGAGGTGAGTCACTCTTAGAATTTTTAATATCTTCTAACATGGGGATTGTTAATAGGGGGAATAATCCAACGTTTAGAAATGCCATTAGGGAAGAGGTCCTCGATTTGACCCTCATAACTAACAAGTCTCTTGACATGATTGGTGATTGGAGAGTATCTGAAGAGGACTCCATGTCGAATCACAAACATATTATATTTGAAATAAGGGGACTGGTAAAGAGCCAAACCCTCTACAGAAACCCCAGGGCAACAGACTGGACCAATTATGTCTGCAGTCTAGAATTACTGGAAGAACATTTCCTACTACATCAACTGAGGATTTAGATGTTTCAGCTGCGGAACTGACTGACATCGTTATATCCTTCTTTCAAGAGAACTGTCCTCTTAAAATGAAATTCTCTACAAAAAGGGTACCATGGTGAAACAGGAACCTGGAAAAACTACGCAAAACAGCAAGATTGGAATTTAACAAGGCTAAGAGATCAGGAAATTGGGATAGGTACAGAGAAGCCCTAACCACATATAACAGGGAGCTGAGGAAGTCTAAAAGGAAGTCATGGAGACTCCTCTGTAAGGAACTTAGAGACATCCCGGCTACGGCCAGGTTGCACAAGGCCCTTTCAAAAGGGGCTATAAATCCGGTAGGCACACTCAGAGAGCCTGAGGGCACCTATATTATTACATTTAACAGTACATTAGAACTCCTTCTTAGGACTCACTTTCCTGATTGCAGGCTTCATGCTTCGGGTGCTGATGAACGGAGGATACCGACGTATATCCACCACGGCACGGTGAATCAGGCAATCAGGAGGTTAGTAACCTTTGAAAAAGTAGAATGGGCAGTAAACTCCTTCAGACCCTACAAATCACCGGGGCCGGACGGTATTTTTTCGGCCCTACTATCAAAGGGAAATGCTTCCCTCTTTCGGGCGATGGTCAACATTTTTAGATCGAGCCTAACACTGGGATATGTTCCAGAGATTTGGAGAGAGGTAAAAGTCATATTCATACCCAAGGGAGGGAACAAACCCCCAGAATCTCCTAAATCCTACAGACCTATAAGTCTATCTTCTTTTATGTTGAAGACACTAGAGAAGATACTAGACCAGTACCTCAGAGCGGAGGTACTTACTATGAGTCCGCTGCATGGACTGCAATTTGCCTATCAGAAGGGCAAGTCAACTGTCACGGCACTACATAAACTTGTTCTAGATATCGAAAAGGCTCTGGACTCTAAAGAGATTGCCCTATGTGCATTTATGGACATTGAGGGCGCCTTCGATAACGCGAACTTCCTCGCAATGGAAACAGCACTCTCCAGCAGAGGAGCTGATCCGGCGGTGGTAAAATGGATCAGCAACATGCTGAATCAAAGGCTGATTAGAGCCTCACTTGGTTCGACAGACCTTAATGTCACTGCGGTTAAGGGATGCCCTCAGGGTGGGGTACTATCCCCCTTCTGTGGTCTGTTCTAGTCGACGACCTGATTAGGATCCTTAACCGGAAGGGATACAAAACCATCGGCTACGCGGACGATATCTCAGTGATAATCAGAGGCAATCATCCTGGGACGGTTGGTGAACTGATGCAGGATGCTCTGTACACAACATGGGAATGGTGCAGGACGGAGGGGCTGTCGATTAACCCAACGAAGACAACCATCGTGCCATTTACTAAAAAGAGGGTGTTAGAGATCCCCATCTTAAAAATAAACGGTATTGAGGTCGTTCCCAAGGAAGAGGTAAAATATCTGGGTATCGTACTGGATAGGAAACTCACTTGGGAGCCACACCTCGAATCGGTGCTGAAAAAGGCTACAAAACACCTTTGGACTGCCAAACAACTCCTCGGTAGGTCCTGGGGCCTTAGCCCTAAAATGACCTACTGGATATATACCCAACTGGTCAAACCAAAAATACTATATGGATCCCTGGTATGGTGGGGCAAGACCAAATAAAAAACAGCAATACGGCGGCTATGTAGGGTGCAAAGACTTGCATGCCTATGCGTTACAGGAGTTATGAGATCCACTCCAACGGCGGGCATGGAAGCTCTTCTGAACCTTACACCGCTTAACGTGGCTGTTCAAGAGGAGGCAACTTTTCAGGCTATCTCCATCCACAGAAGGGAAAAATTTAAGGAGGGCAACCTAATTGGTCATCTCACGATCCTGAAGGGGATCGGAGACATACTTAATATGTCAACGGCCAGCGACACCATTGATCCTATACAGTGCTTCGTTAGGAAGTATAGGGTCTACTTCCCGACAAGGGAAGAGTGGTGCGCAAACCCAAGGTGGCTACAGGATGGCTCACAAAAGTGGTACACGGATGGATCCAAAACGCTCCAAGGGGTGGGAGCAGGAATAGTGGGGCCTAGAGCCCACAGAGCAATAACATTGAGCAAGGACACCACCATATTCCAGGCGGAACTATACACAATATTGGAAGCTGTAGGGATCCTATCCGAAAGGGGATACATGGGAGTAAGTATCAAAATACTCTCGGACAGCCAATCAGTCTTAAAGGCCCTGAATAGCTGTACAATCACGTCCAGGCTAGTACTGGAATGTCATAACATGCTTAATGACCTGGCAATTCAGATTACTCTGATCTGGGTTCCAGGACATGAGGGGCATAGAGGAAATGAGATGGCAGACATCTATGCAAAAAAAGGGGCTGATGGGACCTTCATTGGACCCTCTCCATCCTTTGGATTCAGCAGGGGTCTCCTTAAAGAGGAGATGATGAAATGGACAAAATCTATAGTAGAGAAACATTGGAACGACACTAACGGTCTGGAACAATCTAAAAAGTTTCTGAGCTTTGATGCAAGGAGGGTGGATCTCGCCCTAAAACTGGATAGGAAAAGCCTAAGATTACTGGCGGGGGCACTCACAGGCCACCATACCTGCAATAAGCACCTATACAGAATGGGCCTATTAACCACGTATACCTGCAGATTTTGCGGTGAAGAAGAGAAGTCCATGGAACACTTGATTACCAACTGTGCGGCATTGGGACACAGGAGACATAGGATACTACATGCCTATACGCTGGGTGAACAGGATCTGCTAACGCTCCCAGTTAAGGAGCTGGTCCTGTTCCTGGATGTATTAAATCCGTGAGGGATAAGGGGAAGCACAATAGATCAATGATGGTCGCAGTGCAAAGGGCCATTTTGGGCCACACTCCCCTCTACACATTACATTACATTACAACCTTTTTGTCATGCTTGCAACCTGCTTTCTAGTAACTTCTGCTGGCATGTTATCCCATTCATTCAATATTCTGTTTTTTAATTCTTCTTTATTTGTCATATTATGTTTGCGAATGCGCCGTTTACGTTCTTCCCATAAATGCTCGAAGAGGTTAACATCGGGTGATTGCGGAGGTGGATGAAGCTGTTGTCGCACATTATGGATCAACCATTCTGGCACCAAGTTTACGGTATGTTTCGGATCATCGTCCTGTTAGAAAATGTATCTTTTTGCGAGCGCTAATTTTTGGACACTTTCTCTTAAATTATCTCTCAAAATGTTTAGATCAACATGCTGATCCATGGTACCATTAATAAAATGTAAATTTCCAACCCTCCAGCGGACATGCATCCCCAAAGCCTGCCACTGCCACCCCCTTGTCTCACTGTGGAACAAACGTTTTTAATATCGAATGCGGTATTCTTCTTTCTCTAAACTTTAATTTTGCCATTGACACAAAAAGGTTAATTTTTGTTTTATCACTAAAGATTACGTATTCCCAAAATTCAAGAGGTTTATTTATTCATCCATTTATTTATTCATTTATACATTCAATTCCATCCAAACCGCTTTTTGCGATTAGCTTCCGAAATGACCGGCTTCTTCTTGGCTGCACACCCCTAATGGCCTGACCTATGTAAACAATTTCTCACTGTTTGTGAACAAACATTTTTCGAAAATAGGTTCCTTACTTCTTCTTTTAATTTTGGGGCACTTTTCTTGGGATCTATAATTATTTGTCTAAGAATACTGGCCTCTTCACGTGGAGTCAATTTCTTGAGACGACCGGAGCGTGGTCAAATTTTATAGGAACCCGTTGATTTATATACTGGTTTACAATATACTGAACAGTAGTATGCGACTTTTAAAATTTTTTTTTCTATTTCTGTATTTCGAACTGGAAATGGAATTCATAATTTCTCTCGCTCATTTTTAGTGTTCCGTACGGAACACTTATAAGATGACTTCGGTGTCCGTCACACCTAAACTATTTGTCATAGAAGGTTGAAATTTGGTAATAATTGATGGCCTCATCAAAGCAGTGTAGTTTTGAAAATCAAATTTTTAGGGGGTTAAATCGGAAGTGAAAAAAAAATTGTTAGTAGGTCATCGAGTGTGGTGTCAAATGAAAGCTTGTGAAAACACGAGTAAAATATATATATATATATATATATATATATATATAATGTAATACTTGCGCACACTTTTCTTTGTGTTATTTTTAAAAAATCGCGAAAAATCGCTGTCCTCCACCTCATCTCGAAAAGTACTGATCAAAAAATTTTCAAAAAATTGTAGAATATTCTCCACGGGGTGTAGATTGAGCGAAAATTATCACGAGTGCATTACCTTTAATAATTTATCTGGTATTAAAAAAAACCAAAAATTTCAAGGGTATCAATTTTGAGTAAAGATTGGAAACAAACTTTGTTGAAAACTCATTTGGGGTGTGTTTTGTGATGTCACTGATCATTTTATACCACCGTAATAACATTTTTTATTTTAAAAGCAATCAACGTATGGAATACTAATTGTGCAAGTTCAACTTGCACTTGACCGGTTATTAATACTACTTTGAATACCCACTGCAACATTACTAGCAACAAGTGACAGATTATAAAGTACAACCGAAATTTATTCATTTGTTTTCAGTTTAGCGGGAAATAGGTAGCTTGATAAAATGAGGCTGATTATAACGTGTTTTTTTCAATGCAGTTCTTGAGTGTATGGAGACTTTAATGACATTAATTTTGTTAACATTTTTATAACAATAACGTAACTTCTAAATAAAATGTTCCGTAGTTGTTTTTAATACTAATCCTCGTTGGTTAAGTTACAAATATTAATTTAAACATGTTTTCTCATAGTTCTAATTAATAACAGAAAAATAGTATAGAAAGCAAGTGGTGTATGGAGACTTTTTGGACTGACTGTCTATGCGGTCTACCTGTTGCTGGTACGATAACTTTTGAACGGAAGAAGTTTCAGTTAATTAATTTTAAATTTAGTATACGTATAACATAAAGAAAAAAATAATACCTATAATTTCTCAGTCATATCGCATCAGAAGGGTGTGAAAGTGGTGGGTGTTTATAAACTTTGTATGGTTTTAGTAGTAACATGGTCATTTTTGCTTTTTCTGTTCGGATAATAAACTTCGTATATGTCGTGTAGCCTCTCCGGATTCTTGAAGTCTAGGAATCCGAAAATTAAGTTGTTTCTTCGTTACTTTAAATTGTAGCAGCGGGAGGGGCATAAAGGTGAGGGTCGTTAAATTTTACATAGTTTCAACAGTATTAGAGAATCCTTCAACTGGATGGTTGAGAGAAAGGACAAACTTTAATTATAGCTGTTTATAGAAGTAGTATATATGGGGTTGAAGGGGGAGGAAGAGAGTTAGAAGAAGAATGACTTCGTATTTATCGTGGCATTGGTATTTTTCAGGGTTCTTAATGTCAAAGTATCTGAATATTATATTATTTGTTCAATGTTAATAGGAAACGAGAGCAAAAGTGGTGAGGTCATATTTTTTAGTTAGTATTTTATGATAAAGTACCTCTTGTGAAAAATAATAAGTTATAATGTATGAATTAAATTATCCTTTAATGATCGAAAATCAAATTTCGTGTTTATTTTAAAACTGTAACTTTGCAAAGGTAAATCACTTTATTTTGACTTCCATTCTACACTTTGTTGCTCTCTTTGTAGGCCATATTGCAAACACCATGTCCCGTTGCCAGGAACAATTGATTTCAGGAAGTTTGAATTTCTTCTGAAAGCTCATATGATTTGCCTAGAATGTTGAACTCTCAGTAACTTTTGATCTTCATTTAAAATGTATGTAACAAATTTTGCGCTAACTTCTGTTGAGTTCTTCCCTTATTTTCAGTAATGCACTGCAAAGATCTAAAATCAATTGATGTAGCCTTTGAGTGATTTCTGTGTTGAATCAATATTGGCGTTCGTGTATATTTGTCGTCTTTAAGCTATTTTCTCCCATCCAATTAAAAATGTATGTCTTTGATAATCAATAATAGCCATATACTTTTGCATTATGTTGATAATCTCTGTAGCTTTCATACGAAGTTTTGCTTAAAATCTTAAAACACATATTTGTCCCTTGATATAATTTCTATAACGAATTTTTTAGCTGTTGTATCAAATATCATACTTCAATTATCTGTGAATCTCTCCAATTTTAAATGAAAACCTGAAAAGGATATATCTTTAAAATGACACATCAAATTTATGGATGACGTTACTAGTTTATGAGAAGCAGTATCAATCCGGAAAGTTAACCTTCGCATCATGATCGATCGTAGGTTGGTCTGTAGAATTTTAACTTCTAAAATGGAAAATACAGTATTTATCTGTTTTAACCACTAAGATGCTTCCCGATATGTGTACTTACAATAAGAATTATACAATCTACCTCCTTTCTACGACAGCATTAAAGATTATAGGGATAAAGTTAGTTGAAATACTTAACATTCCGCCGTCTAGAGATTAACTATATGTTCGATATTTATGTTTTAGTAACGGGTGGCTGCATTCTTGTTTGTCAATTTCGAAAAGGTTATACAAATGTCGCAATGTAAGATTGCTATAAATGATGAGTATGAAAAGAAAATCCTTCTATATAAATTTGCAATATTTCCTTGCCTGTTATATTAATTTTAATCAATTACAGTCGAAAACCTTGCCGAATGATGAAGGTCTAGCTGAAAAAAAAACCATCCGAAAATCGAATAATTAGTTCTGGAATTAAACTCAAATGTATATATATATATATATATATATATATATATATATATATATATATATATATATATATATATATATTCTTGTTCAAGTGCCCTCTCCTCAGCGGAGGTTGGCGACCATCAACTGGAATTCTTCTCTATCTTGAACAAAACGGATAAGTCTGCTAGCCTCTTTAATATCAAGCCACTGGAGCAGATTCGTCATCCAGGCGAATTTTTTACGTCCGATGCCTCGTCTTTCTTCAATCTTTCCTTCTATAATCAGCTACAGAAAGCCATATTTGGCTTTTCTGATAATATGGCCAAAGTATGCTGCTTTCCTCTTTTTTTACTGTAGTTCAAGTTCCTAGTCCTTATTCATCCTCTCCAGGACTCCAACATTAGTTACTCGCTCGGTCCATGATATTCTCAATATTCGTTGGTACATCCACATTTCAAATGAATCCAGACGTAACATGGTTCGTGCATTTAATGTCCACATTTCAATATTTAAATCATCGGAGCCATTAGCTTTTCCATTTTTAGGTTCTTTTAACGCTTTAATTAATTCCTCCCTAAGTATGTCTGGCCCATCCATATCACCATCCAACTGATCTGTGGCCTATCGATCATCATTAAAGCGTTTTGATATGTATGCTTGCCATATTTTTAATTCTTCCTCCTTATCTAAGATAAGTTTGTTGTTCTCATCTATAAGTTTAGCTGGTATTTTATGTTTGTAAGTATGTGTCATCTCTTTGATCTTCTTATGGAAATGAAAACTATCATGTTTTTGTTCTAGCGTTTCTATGTCATTACACTGTTCATTAGCCCATTTTTCTTTAGCAATTTTTATTTCTTTTTTGATGATTCTGTTGATTTTTTTATATTCTTCCTTGTCTTTTTGTATTCTTCTTTTTTCCATCAACTGCAGGATTTCGTTTTTCATCCATCTTTTTCTCTTGATATCTTCATCGTAGTGTCTTTAGCTGCATCTATATGAATATGTATATATATATATATATATATATATATATATATATATATATATTATATATATATATACATATTCATATAGATGCAGCTAAAGACACTACGATGAAGATATCAAGAGAAAAAGATGGATGAAAAACGAAATCCTGCAGTTGATGGAAAAAAGAAGAATACAAAAAGACAAGGAAGAATATAAAAAAATCAACAGAATCATCAAAAAAGAAATAAAAATTGCTAAAGAAAAATGGGCTAATGAACAGTGTAATGACATAGAAACGCTAGAACAAAAACATGATAGTTTTCATTTCCATAAGAAGATCAAAGAGATGACACATACTTACAAACATAAAATACCAGCTAAACTTATAGATGAGAACAACAAACTTATCTTAGATAAGGAGGAAGAATTAAAAATATGGCAAGCATACATATCAAAACGCTTTAATGATGATCGATAGGCCACAGATCAGTTGGATGGTGATATGGATGGGCCAGACATACTTAGGGAGGAATTAATTAAAGCGTTAAAAGAACCTAAAAATGGAAAAGCTAATGGCTCCGATGATTTAAATATTGAAATGTGGACATTAAATGCACGAACCATGTTACGTCTGGATTCATTTGAAATGTGGATGTACCAACGAATATTGAGAATATCATGGACCGAGCGAGTAACTAATGTTGGAGTCCTGGAGAGGATGAATAAGGACTAGGAACTTGAACTACAGTAAAAAAAAAAGAGGAAAGCAGCATACTTTGGCCATATTATCAGAAAAGCCAAATATGGCTTTCTGTAGCTGATTATAGAAGGAAAGATTGAAGAAAGACGAGGCATCGGACGTAAAAAATTCGCCTGGATGACGAATCTGCTCCAGTGGCTTGATATTAAAGAGGCTAGCAGACTTATCCGTTTTGTTCAAGATAGAGAAGAATTCCAGTTGATGGTCGCCAACCTCCGCTGAGGAGAGGGCACTTGAAGAAGAATATATATATATATATATATATATATATATATATATATATATATATATATATATATATATACATTTGAGTTTAATTCCAGAACTAATTATTCGATTTTCGGATGGTTTTTTTTTCAGCTAGACCTTCATCATTCGGCAAGGTTTTCGACTGTAATTGATTAAAATTAATATAACAGGCAAGGAAATATTGCAAATTTATATAGAAGGATTTTCTTTTCATACTCATCATTCATAGCAATCTTACATTGCGACATTTGTATAACCTTTTCGAAATTGACAAACAAGAATGCAGCCACCCGTTACTAAAACATAAATATCGAACATATAGTTAATCTCTAGACGGCGGAATGTTAAGTATTTCAACTAACTTTATCCCTATAATCTTTAATGCTGTCGTAGAAAGGAGGTAGATTGTATAATTCTTATTGTAAGTACACATATCGGGAAGCATGTTAGTGGTTAAAACAGATAAATACTGTATTTTCCATTTTAGAAGTTAAAATTCTACAGACCAACCTACGATCATGATGCGAAGGTTAACTTTCCGGATTGATACTGCTTCTCATAAACTAGTAACGTCATCCATAAATTTGATGTGTCATTTTAAAGATATATCCTTTTCAGGTTTTCATTTAAAATTGGAGAGATTCACAGATAATTGAAGTATGATATTTGATACAACAGCTAAAAAATTCGTTATAGAAATTATATCAAGGGACAAATACGTGTTTTAAGATTTTAAGCAAAACTTCGTATGAAAGCTACAGAGATTATCAACATAATGCAAAAGTATATGGCTATTATTGATTATCAAAGACATACATTTTTAATTGGATGGGAGAAAATAGCTTAAAGACGACAAATATACACGAACGCCAATATTGATTCAACACAGAAATCACTCAAAGGCTACATCAATTGATTTTAGATCTTTGCAGTGCATTACTGAAAATAAGGGAAGAACTCAACAGAAGTTAGCGCAAAATTTGTTACATACATTTTAAATGAAGATCAAAAGTTACTGAGAGTTCAACATTCTAGGCAAATCATATGAGCTTTCAGAAGAAATTCAAACTTCCTGAAATCAATTGTTCCTGGCAACGGGACATGGTGTTTGCAATATGGCCTACAAAGAGAGCAACAAAGTGTAGAATGGAAGTCAAAATAAAGTGATTTACCTTTGCAAAGTTACAGTTTTAAAATAAACACGAAATTTGATTTTCGATCATTAAGGATAATTTAATTCATACATTATAACTTATTATTTTTCACAAGAGGTACTTTATCATAAAATACTAACTAAAAAATATGACCTCACCACTTTTGCTCTCGTTTCCTATTAACATTGAACAAATAATATAATATTCAGATACTTTGACATTAAGAACCCTGAAAAATACCAATGCCACGATAAATACGAAGTCATTCTTCTTCTAACTCTCTTCCTCCCCCTTCAACCCCATATATACTACTTCTATAAACAGCTATAATTAAAGTTTGTCCTTTCTCTCAACCATCCAGTTGAAGGATTCTCTAATACTGTTGAAACTATGTAAAATTTAACGACCCTCACCTTTATGCCCCTCCCGCTGCTACAATTTAAAGTAACGAAGAAACAACTTAATTTTCGGATTCCTAGACTTCAAGAATCCGGAGAGGCTACACGACATATACGAAGTTTATTATCCGAACAGAAAAAGCAAAAATGACCATGTTACTACTAAAACCATACAAAGTTTATAAACACCCACCACTTTCACACCCTTCTGATGCGATATGACTGAGAAATTATAGGTATTATTTTTTTCTTTATGTTATACGTATACTAAATTTAAAATTAATTAACTGAAACTTCTTCCGTTCAAAAGTTATCGTACCAGCAACAGGTAGACCGCATAGACAGTCAGTCCAAAAAGTCTCCATACACCACTTGCTTTCTATACTATTTTTCTGTTATTAATTAGAACTATGAGAAAACATGTTTAAATTAATATTTGTAACTTAACCAACGAGGATTAGTATTAAAAACAACTACGGAACATTTTATTTAGAAGTTACGTTATTGTTATAAAAATGTTAACAAAATTAATGTCATTAAAGTCTCCATACACTCAAGAATTGCATTGAAAAAAACACGTTATAATCAGCCTCATTTTATCAAGCTACCTATTTCCCGCTAAACTGAAAACAAATGAATAAATTTCGGTTGTACTTTATAATCTGTCACTTGTTGCTAGTAATGTTGCAGTGGGTATTCAAAGTAGTATTAATAACCGGTCAAGTGCAAGTTGAACTTGCACAATTAGTATTCCATACGTTGATTGCTTTTAAAATAAAAAAATGTTATTACGGTGGTATAAAATGATCAGTGACATCACAAAACACACCCCAAATGAGTTTTCAACAAAGTTTGTTTCCAATCTTTACTCAAAATTGATACCCTTGAAATGAATGAAATGAAAGGTAATGCACTCGTGATAATTTTCGCTCAATCTACACCCCGTGGAGAATATTCTACAATTTTTTGAAAATTTTTTGATCAGTACTTTTCGAGATGAGGTGGAGGACAGCGATTTTTCGCGATTTTTTAAAAATAACACAAAGAAAAGTGTGCGCAAGTATTACATTATATATATATATATATATATTTTACTCGTGTTTTCACAAGCTTTCATTTGACACCACACTCGATGACCTACTAACAATTTTTTTTTCACTTCCGATTTAACCCCCTAAAAATTTGATTTTCAAAACTACACTGCTTTGATGAGGCCATCAATTATTACCAAATTTCAACCTTCTATGACAAATAGTTTAGGTGTGACGGACAGACAGACATACACCGAAGTCATCTTATAAGTGTTCCGTACGGAACACTAAAAATGAGCGAGAGAAATTGTGAATTCCATTTCCAGTTGGAATACAGAAATAGAAAAAAAAAAATTTTAAAAGTCGCATATTACTGTTCAGTATATTGTAAACCAGTATAAATCAACGGGTTCCTATAAAATTTGACCACGCTCCGGTCGTCTCAAGAAATTGACTCCACGTGAAGAGTCCAGTATTCTTAGACAAATAATTATAGATCCCAAGAAAAGTGCACCAAAATTAAAAGAAGAAGTAAGGAACCTATTTTCGAAACATGTTTGTTCACAAACAGTGAGAAATTGTTTACATAGGTCAGGCCATTAGGGGTGTGCAGCCAAGAAGAAGCCGGTCATTTCGGAAGCTAATCGCAAAAAGCGGTTTGGATGGAATTGAATGTATAAATGAATAAATAAATGAATGAATAAATAAACCTCTTGAATTTTGGGAATACGTAATCTTTAGTGATAAAACAAAAATTAATCTTTTTGTGTCAATGGCAAAATTAAAGTTTAGAGAAAGAAGAATACCGCATTCGATATTAAAAACGTTTGTTCCACAGTGAGACAAGGGGGTGGCAGTGTTCTGCTTTGGGGATGCATGTCCGCTGGAGGGTTGGAAATTTACATTTTATTAATGGTACCATGAATCAGCATGTTGATCTAAACATTTTGAGAGATAATTTAAGAGAAAGTGTCCAAAAATTAGCGCTCGCAAAAAGATACATTTTCTAACAGGACGATGATCCGAAACATACCGTAAACTTGGTGCCAGAATGGTTGATCCATAATGTGCGACAACAGCTTCATCCACCTCCGCAATCACCCGATGTTAACCTCTTCGAGCATTTATGGGAAGAACGTAAACGGCGCATTCGCAAACATAATATGACAAATAAAGAAGAATTAAAAAACAGAATATTGAATGAATGGGATAACATGCCAGCAGAAGTTACTAGAAAGCAGGTTGCAAGCATGACAAAAAGGTTGTAATGTAATGTAATGTGTAGAGGGGAGTGTGGCCCAAAATGGCCCTTTGCACTGCGACCATCATTGATCTATTGTGCTTCCCCTTATCCCTCACGGATTTAATACATCCAGGAACAGGACCAGCTCCTTAACTGGGAGCGTTAGCAGATCCTGTTCACCCAGCGTATAGGCATGTAGTATCCTATGTCTCCTGTGTCCCAATGCCGCACAGTTGGTAATCAAGTGTTCCATGGACTTCTCTTCTTCACCGCAAAATCTGCAGGTATACGTGGTTAATAGGCCCATTCTGTATAGGTGCTTATTGCAGGTATGGTGGCCTGTGAGTGCCCCCGCCAGTAATCTTAGGCTTTTCCTATCCAGTTTTAGGGCGAGATCCGCCCTCCTTGCATCAAAGCTCAGAAACTTTTTAGATTGTTCCAGACCGTTAGTGTCGTTCCAATGTTTCTCTACTATAGATTTTGTCCATTTCATCATCTCCTCTTTAAGGAGACCCCTGCTGAATCCAAAGGATGGAGAGGGTCCAATGAAGGTCCCATCAGCCCCTTTTTTTGCATAGATGTCTGCCATCTCATTTCCTCTATGCCCCTCATGTCCTGGAACCCAGATCAGAGTAATCTGAATTGCCAGGTCATTAAGCATGTTATGACATTCCAGTACTAGCCTGGACGTGATTGTACAGCTATTCAGGGCCTTTAAGACTGATTGGCTGTCCGAGAGTATTTTGATACTTACTCCCATGTATCCCCTTTCGGATAGGATCCCTACAGCTTCCAATATTGCGTATAGTTCCGCCTGGAATATTGTGGTGTCCTTGCTCAATGTTATTGCTCTGTGGGCTCTAGGCCCCACTATTCCTGCTCCCACCCCTTGGAGCGTTTTGGATCCATCCGTGTACCACTTTTGTGAGCCATCCTGTAGCCACCTTGGGTTTGCGCACCACTCTTCCCTTGTCGGGAAGTAGACCCTATACTTCCTAACGAAGCACTGTATAGGATCAATGGTGTCGCTGGCCGTTGACATATTAAGTATGTCTCCGATCCCCTTCAGGATCGTGAGATGACCAATTAGGTTGCCCTCCTTAAATTTTTCCCTTCTGTGGATGGAGATAGCCTGAAAAGTTGCCTCCTCTTGAACAGCCACGTTAAGCGGTGTTCTCTTGATATCTTCATCGTAGTGTCTTTAGCTGTATCTATATGAATATGTATATATATATATATATATATATATATATATATATATATATATATATATATATATATATATATTTATATATATATATATATATATATATATATATATATATATTCCCATAAGAATATATACATATATATTCTTATGGGAATTTAGTCTACAGTTTTACAATACAAATTTGATAATAATTTGCTGTTTTAAATATTAGACACTTAAGTAATGAGTCATTATCGAAAACTGTTAAATATTGGCTAATATTGTTTTATGATATTAAATAGTTATAGAAAAAAATAGTGTCTTTAGTCCACTTTAAAAACCTAAAGAATTAACTTATCTTACTTTCATATCCATAAATCCACATATAAATTTCAATTTATTTTTGTTGTTTTCTATGCCAAAATGGAAAATCCTTAAAAATGAATGAGAGGAAATGCGTGTGAAAAATGGATGCCTCAAAAATTGCGATGGCAAAGGTCAATTTTCATGCAAATCCCTTCTGTCACGACCTTCATTTATTCAGGGGCTGGTTTTGGCGGCTCGTCTTCTTATTTTACGCAACGTCAGCTTCATCCCTTCAACAACGACGTAGCGCATGTTAATCAATTGTAGGAAAAATATGAATTTTGTAGTATTTCTGTCACTACCTTTAGGTATAGGATGTGTAAGTTAAGGCAAGTCTAAAATTCAGTTTTTAATTTTTTAGTTATAAAAATAATTTTTTTATAAATAAATAATAAGATAATTTCCTAAAATTATGGAGTAAGTTGGCACAAATATATTCTCCTGAAATTACTAAAATTCATACTTTTCTGAAATGGAATTTATCCTCCCGAGAACATTTGCTGTCGAATTGCAATACAACAAATATACAGGGCTGTTGATTATAAATGGATCGCCTATCCAACTAGCTTAGAGTAAGCAAAAATGTTAAATAAAAAGGTTGTGGCGTTATTAAAGAATTTTTTGCGGAGTTAAAACAGAAAAAATCACACATTGCCTTTTTAACATATAATGGATGCGTTATATTTTTTAAATGTAGCATTGGGTACATTATTCTTCGGTATTAAAGGACTCTCAATCCTAACACAATTTATATGTTCATGGTGCCATTGTGCCACATAATGAAGAAAAAAACGCTTTTTTAAACTTTGCTGTAGGTTTAGCAATCACACAAGTTAATACTGGCCCTTGTTTATGTTAAGAATTTTGTTAGTAGAACGTCAAAACTTAATATTTTTCTCAGAGAGTAAAAACGGAATCTATGTACGAAATATGTATTAAAAATAGTTTGCAGCAAAAAGTGAGTATAACTAAAATATACAATACTTCACGAAAGACAAGGAAGAATTCCTAGCTTAATTACATTCATACAAATAATATAACTACATCTTAATTGAAGCGACGTTAGAACAAAAAAATACAGGTAGGTGAAAATGGCTGAAACTGAGAACAAAATATATAAAAAAGAAACCTATTGATTCTAAATATGAACTATTGATTTTAGATATAATAATATTAAAAATTGATTATGTGAAATATTCAACAACGCACTTCTTATCAATTCATTTTTTTTTTTCCTATGTGTACGACATATGTATTAAAAATAGTTTGCAGCAAAAGGTGAGTATACCTAAAATATACAATACTTTATGAAAGGCAAAGAAGACTCCCTAGCTTAAGCATATTCATAAAAATATATAACTACATCTTAATTGAAGCGACGTTAGAACAAAAAAAAATACAGGGAGGTGAAAATGGCTGAAACTGAGAACAAAATATATAAAAAAGAAACCTATTGATTCTAAATATGAACTATTGATTTTAGATATAATAATATTAAAAATTGATTATGTGAAATATTCAACAACGCACTTCTTATCAATTCATTTTTTTTTCCTATGTGTACGACATATGTATTAAAAATAGTTTGCAGCAAAAGGTGAGTATACCTAAAATATACAATACTTTATGAAAGGCAAAAAAGACTCCCTAGCTTAAGCATATTCATAAAAATATATAACTACATCTTAATTGAAGCTACGTTAGAACAAAAAATGCAGGGAGGTGAAAATGGCTGAAATTGAGAACAAAATATATAAAAAAGAAAGCTGTTCTATTGATTCTAAATATGATAATATTACTTTTAAAAATTGATTATGTGAAATATTCAACAACGCACTTCTTATCAATTCGTTTTTTTTTTCTTTCTATGGTTGCCAAAAAGATTCCTTGACTAGCCATTTAAAATTGTTACCGCTTCTATAATTTTAACTAAACGATTTACCGTTAAGTTTCTTTAATATTTTAACTGATCTTTTAAATGACTAGTTTGAGCTGCATATGTCAAGATTGGTCTCACACAAGTCTTGTATATCCTCACCTTATTCTCAGTTGACATGTGTCTATTTTTCCAAATGACATCTTTCAGGCGGTCCGAGATTTTCGATGCTTTCATCGTGTTCGCTCTCGTTTTTTCAACATTTACTTGGGTTTTGTGATCCGAGGGAGTCGAGTATCATCACTTGCTCTATCATATTCCCATCCAAGGCCAACTTACATCGAATGGGGTTTTTACTATATAGATTTGTTTTTTCTGATGAAACGATCATAATTTATTTTTCCGCTATTCTCTTAAATCTAAATAAAACATTTTCATTTTCTGCTGTTAATACGCCGTCCTCAGCATAACAGTGCATCTTTAGTGATTTGTTGGATATGCAGTACTTTCTTTTTTAACGTCTTTAATTATTTTGTTCATCACTGTATTAAAAAGTGTATGGCTTAAGGTACCACTCTGCCAATATTCCTCCTTCAATTCTCTAATCGCCTGGTTAACGCGGTTCCTCACTCTTTTGTAATTGTCGAGTTCTTCTGGTATTTTACTATTTTTGTATAATAATGTGATTATCGATGACTTTTTGTTTTAGCCTTTAGTTGTCTTTTATTGTACTTAAAGAATCCGGTATTATATTTTAATATGTATTCCGCAGGTTTTTTGTTTTATGTATTTATGTATTTTCGTTCTTCCTAAAAACTACTTTTATTTTAACATTAAGTTTTAGCTTACTACTGTCATAGTTCTAAGCATAAACAATTGCCATTGCCAATTTATGTTTTTGCCAAACGTGCTTAGCCGAAGTCAGCAAAGATCAGAAAAATGAGTTTTCTTTTCTTTCGCTTATTTTGCCCATTAACACTATAAAAAACATATATGAGTTTCTAGAGTACTATAAAACTGAAAAATATTATACAAGATGTTTCAATTAAACATATATACTATTTGGGTTATATGTTAAAAACATGAAGCGCGATTGTGCATGTTGTAACTATGTAAAGAAATTTTTTAAAAAAGCTGAAACCTTTGCATTTAATATTCTTTTCAAATAACCAAGTTACAGGGGTAGCCTATGTATAATTCATAATCCTGTAATTCTGAAACAACCACAAATTGACGATAAAAAAAATATATGTTCTTGTTTCCATTTCTAGCCAGAATAATTATGACTTTGTATTATTTTGCATTTTACACGAATGATATTTTTCTTGAGTCATATTATTTTTGGTTAAATTTTTTTTATGGGCATCAACAAGAGGTGTAAAGACATCAGATATGGAACGACATCGCATACTTCCAACTCATTCTCGTCATTCATTGGAGAATTTTCCCTGAATAAATTGATTTCTAAAAGATATTCCCTTATGGGGATATCTCAAAACTAAAGTATACCGTACAATGTTCTTTCCCTAGAATAAGTGAAAGAAAATATCCTTCAAGAAATGGCAGCGACCATAGAAACAATATATCGAGCATTGATCTATAATTTCACCATTCGCTTAAGAACTTAACCTTATTTTTAAGAAATCGTTATTTAGGAACTGCAGTTTTATTTTAGTATAAATATTTCAAATTAACCTTTCATAATAACCCAAGTGTACTATAGTTTAGTAATTAGTTACTAGTAATTCATATACTTGATTATAATATCGAAACGTTATGAACTTCTCTGGCAACATCGTTAGGATACCAGTTTTTTTATAATTTTTTTGCAACCAGTCATCTACAAATATGGTTCAGTTATTCCAATTTTAGTTATGAGAGGATGCATCTTTATTTTGTAATATTACAGTGATCATGTAGATGTTAGTTAATTGCCCTTTCAAGAATAAAATAGTAAGCCACATTTAATTTTTTTTTATGGGTCTAGCACACGTGCTATAGGGAAGTTCCTAAAGCGCTCCAGGAGCGGCCTGTGTGCGGAAAAATTGATTCACGTTGTTTTTAAATCGCTGTAAATTGTACTTGGTGGGAAACACAGCCTTAGGCAAATTATTCCAAAGGGATGATGTTCTCCATATAAAAGACTGCTTGAAAAGCGTTGTACGCGAAGTAACAAGCTGAACCTCATACGGATGTGAACTATTAGCGCGACGCGTATTTCTAACATGCGCCGCTCTGGGAGGAATTAAGCGGGCTACATCCTTCGAACACTTTCCATGAAAATACTTGTAGAACAGACTCAAGTGGCTCTTCTCTGAACAGAATTCAACAAATGTAGTGTGTGTTTGGGAGCGGAGCCCCAAACATGGAAGCAGTATTCCATAGTTGGTCGAATTTGAGCTTTGTAAATAATTAACAGTTGTTGTGGAGTGTAAAGCTTTCTGGTTCGAAATAATATTTCCACCTTTTGAGAAGCTCTCCTGGCTATGCCTGCAACGTGTTCATGCCAGGACATATTTGCTCCCAAATTAACGCCCAACAAATGGAGTGACGATGCTAGGGAAATGGAGTGCCCCGACATGACTATGTCGGGTTCAGCAACGTTAACTTTTTTAGAAAAAACTGCCGCCTGGGTTTTTGTAGCGTTAAATTCCACTTGGTTACTATCACCCCCAAGATAGAATTTCTTCCAGGTCTTTGTTAAGTTGAACGACCTCCTGTTGTCTCCAGACGTTCGCCTGAGTAGCCGATGTCAGAGCGTTTAAAGTGAATGGGGAGACAAGCGTACTGTCATCTGCAAAGCTGTAGATTGGATTCCCGGTCTTTTCCAGCAGATCGTTAATGTAAATGAGAAAGAGAGTAGGAGACAGTATAGAGCCTTGGGGCACACCGGCGTTGCTAGTGAAGGTGTTAGAAAAAAATCCGTTGACCGCCACTCGTAAAGAACGCTCTCTGAGGAAACATGCGAGCCACAAACAGAATTTTTCAGACATACCATAAGAGCGTAGCTTAGCCAACAGTCCATCCAATAAACATCTTACACCTTCAAAACATGTTTTATGTATCCTATCGAATTTAATTAAAATAAAAATTATCTTTATACGTAATGTGACCAAGATATAAAACAGCACGATGTACGATTTTAACATATTCCTTTTGTTACCGATTTTAAAGGAGATAATTAACTTCCAGGAAATATTTAACACCTCTCAAGAGTTGCACACAGAATTTAATTTTAATTTTAAGATTGTACAAAATTTGCTCTCTCAAGACATAATGGAACGTTATTTTATATCTAAGAACATAATTATAGTAGCTTCTAGACTTTTTTGTTACATTTTATTAAAAAGGCGCTTGTTACGAATGAAGCGTACCCACTTTATTTTTTTGAAAACTGCAGACACGTGAAGTAATAAAAGAAATGCCAGAATAATTAAATTTCAGATGGTAAGTGGAGAATAAAAGATCCTAGAAAAGTGTTAGTTCTAAGGGTCCATAGAGGTGTAAATATTAAGCCTTTCTTTATTTAAAAACTCGTTTAATATAATTTATATTTTGATAATGAAAGGTGGTAGACCTAATATAAATATTTCAGCGTGCAAAAAGAAAATTAAAAGTTTACAGGATCTTTCTTTTACAGAGATTTAGAGATTCACCAGAAGCATTTTCAAAATTATTCTCTACGGCAGTGTCGGTATATAATTTGTTATTCTAGAACATTACTGAAGAACTCATAAAATTTTAGATGTTACTCTGAAATCATTCTCTTACAGTGGGGTGGCACTACCTAAATTTGTTCATTTTTTGTTACATCAAGCGATGTTACATAAATCAGTGTTCTTTTGACACAATTTATGAAACCTTCTACGTGGGTTTGGTGAAGCAAATTCTTACTGTTATAAGCATCGGAAAAATGCATTTTTAGAGAACATATTCAAAAATGGAGGCTAGTATCTATTCGGATATACCCTAAGGAAACTAAAATGACGGCATTTCCAAATGTAATGTGTAAAGTATACTTGAGAATTGTAGAATACGTACAAAAATATTTTTATTTTTCGACGTAATCTCCACCTAGCTCTACGCAATTCTTCCACCTGCTTTCCAAAGCTTCCACACCTGTTTGAAAAAAAGATTCCTCAAGGCCTTCAAAATACTGGTTAACTGCAGCTTTGACTTCTTCATTTGATGAAAATTTTAGGCCATCGAGGTGTTTTTTTAGGTTTGGAAACAGATGAAAGTCCGAAGGTGCCAAATCAGAAGAATAAGCCGGGTGGGGCAGCAATTCGAAACTACAATCACGAATTTGAGCCATAGACTCAACAGATGTATGAACGCAAGCATTGCCCTGATGGAACAAAACTTTCTTTCTCAGTAATCCTGGGCGTTTCTCTTTAATTTCCTGATCTAAACGACGCAAAAGGTTGCAATAGTAAGTCGACTTTATTGTTTCGCCTTTCGGAAGGTAGTCCACCATAATAATAGCTTTAGCACCGCAAAAAACTGACGGCATCACTTTTCCAGCCTACAGAATTGCGTTCGCTTTCTTTGGGATTGGCCCACCACCCGGCTAATGATCCTAGATGGTAGATGCCCAGATCCCACCAGCATCGCTCGGTGTGACACCATCGCATCGGCTTAGGCCGCGTGAAGTTGCTTAAAATTTCGTGCCTGCGCCGATGTCCCGGGCTGTGGGACCAATTAGCATGATTAGGCATCTGGATACAAAAAATTCCGGAGGTAAAATAGCCCCCCGTTCGGATCTCCGGGTGGGGGCTGGTTCATGGCGTCGACATGCAGAGATCATAATTTTAAAATAGATTTTTGCAACATATGCGGTTTAAAGTAGAACATAAATTCAGTGCACCAACACCTGCAATCAAATAAACCTCATGCACTCGCTCTCTGTGAAACCAAGGTCAGTTCATCGACCAGCATAGTCAAGTATCTTTATCCTGGGTACGACTTCTATTCCCGATTTAGGCGTAACTTTGGAATCTGTCTTTTTTTTAGAAGCGACCTCTTTTGCCAACGAGAAGAGGTTCTCGAGCTCCCAGACTTTGATGTTATGTGGTTAAAAATAACGACTCAACAAACCACAAGGTTCATCTGTATCCTCTATCGACCACCAAGTGATACTAACTTTAGAACACTTTTCGCTTCTCTTGCAGACATCATCGATCATTTACAAATTAACTATCCAAATGCCGAAATTGTCATGATGGGCGACTTTAATGTCCATAACATCAACTGGCTTAAATATTCAAATACTACCGATGAACAAGGTCGTAAAGTTAAATCATTCTCAGTGAGTTGTGGCTTAACTCAGCTTATTGACGAACCAACACGGATCCCTGATCGAGACGGGTAGTTCGCCAGTCTTCTTGATCTGTTTTTAACCACCAATCCAGAGATTTATACGGTCACCGTAAATGCGCCGTTAGGTTCTTCCGACCATAAATTGCTTTCGACATCGAGTATCCTACGAATCAGTGACAGAGAAGCGCCTAAACTGCGCAAGATTTAGCACTCCAAATCTACTAAATGGAAAGATCTCATGGAATATTTCGAACTTTCTCTTGGTTAGACGATTGTTTTCGATCCGACGACCCATCCGACTGCGCCAGGGAGGTTTCCGATGTTGTTTTGGCTGGTATGGAAGCTTATCTTTCCTTTTTCGAAGAAATGTCCTTCCAACGGCAAGCCTTTGTTTGACCGAAGCTGTTGCTTTTAAACATCTTGCCTACCGACAATGGTGTGAAAATTCTAACCCCATAAATCGCAACACCTTTGTCCGTGCTTGGAACAGATGCAAAGAAATTATCGACGAAACCAAGGAGGTACCCAATTAACGAATTAGAAACATACTTCTCGTTTGTCCCAACAATTCCAAGTCTTTCTGGTCAGCCGCAGTAGGCAGTCAAAATTTCACCAAATCCACCATATCACCACTCACACGGCCAGATAATTCTATTGAAATGACACCTGTTGAGAAAGCGAACTTGTTGGCTTAACTCTTTGCTTTACATTCTACTGTCGATTTCCAAGGAAAAACACCACCTACTATTCCCATAGTGCAGTCAAGGATGCCGGATATTGCCTTCAGACAGCGTATCATAAAACGTATTTTAATGAAGCTAGATACCAAAAAAGCTTCTGGCGCTGACGGAATACCCATAGTTCTCAAAAACTGTGCGAGGGAATTAACCCAAGTTTTCTGTAGCCTTTTCAATCTATCCTACAGAAAGGGAATATTTCCTTCCTGCTGGTAATGTGCCACGATTCCGCTGATACCTAAAAAAGGCAAGAAGATCTTGCCAAATAACTACCGACCAGTCGCACTGCTTTTAATAATATCGAAAGTCATGGAAAAGGTTATCAATCAGCATGATTGAACAAGGAACAACGCAATTGATGACTTTGGAGAATCTCGAGCGGTTGCTTTTGACATATCCAAGGCATTCAACCGTGTTTGGCATGTTGGACTGTTGGCTAAGCTACGCTCTTGTGATATGTCTGAAAAGTTCTGTTGGTGGCTCAGAGAACGTTTTTTACGAGTGGCAGTCGACGGATTTCTGTCTAACACCTTTACTATCAACGCCGGTGTGCCTCAAGGCTTCATACTGTCTCCTACTCTTTTACATTAATGATCTGCTGGAAAAGACCGGTAAGCCAATCTACAGCTTTGCAGATGACAGTACGCTTATCTCTTCATTCACTTTGAACGCTCGGCCATCGGCTACTTAGACGAATATCCGCAGACAGCAGAAAGTTATTCAACCTAACAAAGACCTGGAAGAAATTCTATCTTGGGGTGACACTAACCAAGTGGAATTTAATGCTACAAAAACCCAGGCGGCAGTATTTTTCTAAAAAGTTAACGTTGCTGAACCCGACATAGTTATGTCGGGGCACTCCAGTCCCCTAACATCGTTTGTCAATTTGTTGCAGGCATAGCAAGGAGAGCTTCTCAAAAGTTGGGAATATTATTTCGAACCAGAAAGCTTTACATTTCACAACTGTTAATACTTTACAAAGCTCAAAGTCGACCAACTATGGAATACTGCTCCCATGTTTGGAGCTTCGCTCTCAAACATACACTGCATTTCTTGGATTCTATTCAGAGAAGAGCTGACTGGCGGCATTGAATCGCTCGAACATCGAAGAACGGTTGGCGACTTGAGTCTATTCTACAACTATTTTCATGGAAAGTGTTCGAAGGATGTAGCCTTCTTAATTCCTCCCAAAGCAGTGCATGTTAGAAATACATGTCGAGCTAATACTTCATATCCGTATGAGGTTCAGCTTGTTACTCTTCGTACAACACTTGTCAAGCAGTCTTTTATATGGAGAACATCATCCCTTTGGAATAATTTGCCCATGACTTTGTTTCCCACCGAGTACAATTTACATCGATTCAAGAACAACGTGAATCGCTTTTTCCGCACACATGTCGCTCCTGTAGAGCTTTAGAGACTTTCCTGCAGCACGTGTGCTAGACCCATAAAAAAAACAGATTTTTTTTCACTGCTTGGATTGGAGTATAGTGGTGAACCCAGATTTCGTCCGTTGTCACACACTTGTAAAAGAAATCTTGCGGATCAGCCTCAGACATATCCAAACAGTTGCGAGAAATCGTGAGTCGAATTCGTTTTTGTTCAACTGAAAGCAATTTGTGGACCCACCTAGCGGAAACCTTAGAAAATCCGAGTTCGTTGGCAATGATGTTTTGTGTTCGTTCATACGAGATGCCTATAATGTCTGCAATCTGCCTGATAGTTAATCTACGGTCTTTCAATATGAGATCACACACTTTGCCGATGAGAAGAAAGTGTGAACTTACTAAGGGTACTACAATAAAAATATCATGTTTTTTGGTGAGGCCGCGAACTTTTCAATCCATCCTCGTATATATATATATATATATATATATATATATATATATATATATATATATATATATATATACACTCCTGGACAAAATTAATTCAATAATATATTAAATCATACAAATCTCTATAATGAATTAATTTAAATATTTTTTTATGAATATTGGTTACACTAAAAGTTAGAAAAAACTTATTCGGATAGTTTAAAAGTGAATTAGCTACCAAATTTCTCTATAAGATTCCAATTAAAATTACTCTTAAGACCTAATAACAAAATCGTTGAAATTATTTAATAATGAAAAAAATAAACTGGGACACTAGTAGCAAAATTAATCGTGTAACTGGGACACCAGTAGCGTGTGTTGCCTCCTCTACTTCGGATGACAGCGTTTATGCCCCTAGGCATGCTTCTAATTAAATTTTGGATAAAATCTTGAGGAATTTGCTCCCATTCTGTGATAACTGTATTTTCAAGTTCCCTCAGGTTTCTAGGTACAGGTATATGACGTTTCACATTTTTCTTAAGGTGATCCCATACATGTTCTATCGGATTCAGATCCGGGCTTTTTGGTGGCCATTGCATAATCGGTATATCAACTTGATTAAGATAATCGAGTACCTCCCTAGCCACGTGAGGTCGAGCAATGTCTTGCATAAACAGGAAATTGGGCCCTACAAAATGACCGAAAGGCATCACATGTTCTATTACAATATTCTCAAGATAGTAGTCAGCATTCATGGATCTCGTACGGACAGGAACTAACTCTGTGCGAGCATCAAAGCAGATGCCACCCCAGAACATAACAGAGCCACCGCCGAATGGAATTCTTGCAGAGATATTGCAAGGAGCAAACTTCTCTCCTGGTCTTCGCCATACTCGCTCACGACCATCTGGATGTTTTAGACTAACCCTAGTTTCATCTGTGAAGAAAACTTGTTGTTAATCATCCACAGACCAGTTTTCGTGATTTCGAGCAAAACGTAACCTGGCAACTCTGTTCTCTTTAGTAAGCAAGGGCGCAGTGGCTGGTCTCCTAGTGTTTAATCCAACTTCATTTAACCGTCTTCTAACTGTTTTAGAAGAAATTGTGACATTGCGAACAGCTTCGAGTTCGTTTCTTATTCTAGAACTAGTGACAGTCCTGTTTCTTAAAGCATATTGTCTTATAAAACGTTCATCTAGGTCGCTAGTGCATCGTTTTCGCCCTTGCCCTAGCCTTCTAGAATAAGTTCCTACTTCATTCAAGCGTCTTACCATACGACTTATTATGGAACGATGTTTGCCTAACAAATTGGCTACATAACTCTAACAATATCCCTCGTCCAATAAAACTGAGGCTCGCACTACCTCGTGTTCAGTTAAATTCGTTGTTCGATTCATTTTTCTAATTCTTCGGGGTCAAAATAAAACAGTCTACCACAAAAACGTATTACTTTGAGAAAGGGAACAATTTACAAGCTTACTTTTAAAGAAAATCTATCGCATTATTACAGAAAATTGTTTATCTTCTAAAAAATTCTTTAAAACTGTAAATCTAAACGAATTGTTTTGATTTCTGTCATGAACAACGAAACAAAATATGCATAGCTTACTATTCAAATACTCGATACACTTTAAAACTGACATGAGAAAAAGATAAATTAATTTTCAGATTGTTGCGTTAATTTTGTCTTATATATATATATATATATATATATATATATATATATATATATATATATATATATATATATATATATATATATAAGAGCGTAATTCATTAATTATTTTTACAGTAATTAATCAATGGCACAATGGAAAATTTTACTTAGAACTTTAAATCTACCTGCATGCTTATAGTAACTTATTACTGGGCGCTTACACACTTGAAAGTAAGCTGTTTACTTTTTTATCTGACCATATATATAAAATACAATATATTATGAAGTACTAGAGTTTTGTGCAAGCAGCTTAGTATTGTGATACTGAGTTTTTCTCTTCTTGTAAATATTGATTAAGGGCGGATTCAAATTATTTTTAAGTTAAAAGTACAATATGAAATAAGAGGTTGGTCTGTACGACGAAGGATATGTGATGCTTTAAACTACAGACGAGGTTAGTTTTGACTAATAAATGTTACTTTTCGCAACTCAATAGCGAGTCAGTACTTATCAAAGTAATATAATCAAATTCTTAAACCATTAATTACACATTCATCATTTTATTATCCTCTTAGTTTTATCGTTATAAACAGTTGTTAAAACCCAGGCATTAAATACCCAAGAATTTGTGTCTCAGAGAACAGTATAGGCTATTTTATATTCCTAACTTGAAGGTATTTTTTTACTTCCTTTTTATTATTTTTAATAAATTATTCTTGGACCTTTTAAATTATTTAAGCAGATTAATTTGGTCAACCCAATAACACAGGACCACAAAAAAGCGTTTTGTAGTTGAAATGTGAGATATCATACCATGTGTTTTTTGGTGTGCTAAAAACGAATCTGAGGTCAGAATTGACCCACCACCCAAGGTGATGTGCGAGGGGAATCCCTTTATTAGAGCATCCACTGGGCGACTGGACTCACCTTAATTCAACAACCTGTGAATGAAAGGACTAGACATTTGAGGTTATTTCGAGATCTTGATTTAATAGGTCAATTCTTTTAGCATAATCGGTAAAACACGTATAGATATGGTGATATTTTCATTTAATTTTTAAATTTAATTACAGATGTATTTCTGACCATGTTTGAGGTTATGTCGAAATTCTAACGTGATGGGTGAATTTTGATCTTGGACTCGATTTCAGCACCCCAAAATACGTATAGATATGGTCGTTTGCTCCTTTACAGTTTTAATTTATTCGTTAAAGTATTTTTGGTCATTTTTGAGGAGTTTTTTGAGGTTATGTCAAAAACCTTGAGCAATGAGTCAAATCTGACCTCGAATTCGTTTTAAGTACCCCAAAAAACGCATGGTATGGTACCTCACCTTTCAACTACACAACTTTTTTTGTGCTCCTCTGTAATCAAACGACATGGGGTGTAACTACTGGCTATACCGCGTAGCAGCTTATGTGAGTTAGGAACACAGGCTTTATCACGTTAGACTTACCTTTTTGAAGCAATAGTAATAAGTCATTAAATGTCTCAAGCAGCTGCTAGAGAATTAATAAAATGTGTTTATAAAAGAATCTATATCTACTTGTCTACAGTTCTTGTAAGGGACAATGGCTCTTTCGGACAAAAAATAAATAACAGAAATCGATTAAATCGCTAAGAAGTATGATATTGGGAATAGAAATTAATAGCAATTTTTCAATATGTCCTCAGAGTGCAGGCCACCAATACCCGCAACAGTGAAAATAATACATTTACTCTATGAAACCGATATAGAAAGTGTCATACAGTTTCTCAGAGAAGCATCTTCTAATATACGAGTACATACACGGTAACAATGCATTAACATTCAAATTAGCTACTGAAAAATACTTCTCGATGTAGATTTATATTAAACTTACACATAGTTCCGGAGAAAAAGTGCGTATGTTTAAGATCATAAAATAGTATCCCAACCGTGGATGATATGTTATAGACTTTATATTTTTTTTAGATGTTTTATTTTTTAGAGTGTTCGTGATATTTGATGAGAAAAATATTCTTTTCTTTAAAGTGATTGTACCGAAAGAAATTCTCAGTTAAAATTTCCATTTCAAAATTGACACTGCCGATGTATAAGATTTCTAAAACTTCTGTTACTCCTGAGTTAATAAGGTTAAATAACTAAAAAGTCACTAGATCTAAGAAAAATTAAATTTAGGTTAATTGCCATATTGTGTATGGTCAACTAAATTTAAGTAGGTAAAGTAATGCCCAGGATTTTTATCATAATACTTTCGTAATTTATTTTATGAGGCTTTTAAAATGTGCCGTATCCTTATTCTATTTGGGGAAATCCAGCTCTATAATCGATAACTGAGACGAGGTCCAATATTAGTTATAACAATGTTGGCATATCTATTTTAAAAACAATATCAAATATATTTTTTTTGTTCCTCAAAATTTGACCAATCGAAATTTTTAACCAACCATTTTGTATAACCAGGATATACAATTTCTGTAAATATTAATCTATAAATATTAATCTCAAGTTTAATTTTTTTGCACATTTGTCATTTTTGTTTAAACTGCTAGATATAAGCGTTTTTAAAATGCGTTTAGATTCTTTCCTTACGTTACTGCTATGTGTTCCCCACAAGTCCAACATATTACCTTAGCTACCAACCCTCTACTTAAAAATTACCCTGGTATGCGATATTGTGTATCACAGATTTTGCACAGTAATGCCGGAATCTAGTTTCTCTCTAGGTTTGTTTCGGCAATCCGGAGGATTTATAATTTGATCGCTCGATAAGTAATTGTGTTGATTTGTGTTATATTTGGATTACCTTGGATTCCGCTGTGGTTCTGATGAGCTTTATTTGTTGCATGACAATTATAATTGGTCAACTAACCATTAGTACTCTTTTATTGCAGTATTAGTGTAGTTAGTATTCTTATTACTTCCCAATGGGTGGATGTAAGTGTATGATATTCTTTTGCCAAAGTCAAATCCTGGAATAAAGTATTTCAGGTACGTAAAATAGATTGATATTTATATGTATTATACCATAGATTTGTTAACAAAACGTATATAACATAATACCTATTATATCTTGCAGGATTGTTTGCTATATCATGTTTTTGTTTATAGGTTAGCTATTTTATTAATTCGTAAACTTATATTTAGTTTTTATCGGTTTATTAAATGATAAGTAATTTCTTCGTCTTGTACCGTACAGCCTCATAATTGTCGTTAGTTTATTGGTACTTTAGTCAATCTCCTAATTGTCAAATCTTTTAACTTTTAACGTTAGACTCTTAGTTAGTTAGGCAATTCTTGATAAAATAGCATAGCTATTTACAACTGTATGAAATAAACATTAAACTATTTTCTCGAGGATGAAGCTCAGGACGCCTAGTAATAACTCACTGTGAGCATGCATGTAAATTTTCAGTTTTAAGTAAAATTTTCCATTGTGCCCTTAATGAGTGACTGTAAAACTGATTAATACGTAAAGCTCTAACATTAATATTTTTTATTATGTTCGCTAAAATTACATTCCTCCTATGCTTGTAACACTACGAGCCAAACCCATGTGGAAGGTTTCATAAATTGTGTCAAAAGACACCGGTTTATATAACATCTCTTGATGTACATAAAAATGAGCGAGTTTACGTAGTGCCACCTCACTGCAAGAGGATGAATTTATAGTAACATCTCCAGTTTTTATGAGTTATTCAATAATATCCTACCGACATTGCAGCAGCCTAATTTTCAAAATGCTTTAGGCGAATCTCTAAATCCCTGTAAAATAAAGATCCTGTAAACTTTTCATTTTTTCATACACGCTAAAATAGTTTTAAAAATCTACCACGTTTCATTATTAAAGTATAAATTATATAGACGCGTTTTTAGGTAAAGGAATACTTAGTATTTACACCTCTATGAACGCTTACAACAAACCCTTTTAAAGGATCTTTTGTTCCACACTTACTATCTTAAATTTAATTATTCTGGCGTGTCTTTTATTACTTCACGATTCTGCGGTTTTTAAAGTGTGTTATATTGCAAAAAATAAAGTGGGTATGCTTCATTCTTAACAAGCACCTTTTTAATAAAATATTACATAAAAGAGTCTAGAAGCTACGATAATTATGTTTTTTATGGTAGATATAAAATATCGTTCTGTTATGTCTTGAAAGAGCCAATTTTGTAGAATCTTATCGTCCTGTTTTGTATTTTGGTTAAAAGGATAGCGGATACAACATGATTATTTCCACAGAAAAAACAAATCTTCGGCTATATCAAAAACCTCGAAGTAAGTTGGCCGTGAACGGGAATATGATAGAGCAATTGATGAAATTCGACTACCTCGGATTACAAATTTCAAATAATAGAAACCTAATTGAAGAAACGAGAGCGACCACGATGAAAGCATCGAGAATCTCGGGAAGCCTGAGAGACGTCATCTGAAAAAATAGGCACCTGTCAACTCATAGTAAGTCCTAAAACTAAACAACTAATGAGAAGTACTGAAATGAAGATTCTAAGAACAATAAACAAAAAGGAGTAACACTGCGAGATCAAGTAAGAAGCAGCACCATAAGAGAAGAACTGCGAGTCGAGAACATAGTCAGAAGACGACAATGGAGAGGCCATGTAGATAGGATGGATCAGGGTAGAATCGCAAAATTGGGCTAAAGATCACATGCCACACATTAGTAAACCTCCACCAAAGAGGTGACAGGAAAGCTGGACATCCGGCTCAGTTGAAAGATAGTAGCAGAAGTATCAGGGCAATGCCCTAAACTAAAGAATTTCTGAGATTTTTAAAGTTGATTAGTAACACTCTTTTTTTTCTAGAACTATTTAATATTATAAAATAATTTTAGCCAATATTTAACAGTGTTTGAAAATGATTCATAATAACTAAAGTTTCTAACTATTAAAGCATCCAGTTATTATCATATTTGTATTGTAAAACTGCTGTTGCTGTTACTACTTTAAATTTTTCATCTTAGAGTAGAAACAGACATTAACTAAAATTAATTTTCGTCAGTTGCCACTAAAATCATATATAATTTAGTAACACACACACACACACACACACAGACCACACACACACACACACACACACACACACACACAGACACACACACACACACACACACATATATATATATATATATATATATATATATATATATATATATATATATATATATATATAAAGGGTGTTATGAAATTCACTGCATATATTGAAATGAGTCACTCGTAGGGCCACGTAGAAGCATGTTCAATCCTTTTTTTTTTTCAAACTCGAAAATTTATGAAAAATGGGCTAAAATTGTATTTTACCAAATTATTTATAAAATCAACCCGCCCATGAAAGACCACCATTGTACGAATTAGCTCAGGAGCTGTGCGTCTAAATAGAGGAAGTAAAGTAAATGGGGTTCAGTTTGAAAAACTCGTAGATAAAAATATATTTTCGTTAACAAAAATATTTAATGTTGATGAAAGTGGATTGTCCACCGTTCAGAAAAAAAAAAACACAAAAGTTTTGGGATTAAAGAGAAAGAAACAAATCAACAATTTCAGAGAGGAGTTAATAAAAAAAAGCCTTGTGTTGTGACAGTGTAGCTGGACAGTTTGTGCCTCCAATGCTTATATTCAAATGAATGATAAGATAATAATGTTACAAATGGCAGGCCTTACTACTCATCGGCTTCCGCCACTGGATGTGTCTTTTTTTTTAAACCCAAGAGCAGTTATTATATTCAAGCAACTGAAAAATGGTTGAGATCAAATCCGGGTCGTCAAGTAATGCAATATCAAGTTGGAAGTTTATTTGAAGAAGCTTACCAAAGAGCTATTATCATTAGCACTATTGTGAACCGATTTAAAGCGGCTTGAGTTTGGGCCATGTACAAAACGTCTTTCTCTTATATTTGTTTAAAGCATCCGAAAATATAAGTGCTCCCTCTCTAAAACAAATTCAAGTAATGAAAACACATCGATCTTACTAGACACTTCTATTATGATCAAGTAAATTGCTTAGCAACCTGATATCTCCGAATAGATTACAACATTTAAATAGTGAATCGTCTACGTCGGGATTTAGCGCCAAAGCTTTAAAATAAATTCACATCTTTATGCCCAATACTACAAAAAATACTGTACAAAAAACTATGGAAATTACATCAAGTCCTTACAAAAATATATGAAGACTCGTCAGTAGCCAAATTGAAGTAAAATACAACTAAAAGAGGTAAAGAGATCAATAAACAAAAGAAAGAATAAAAAAAAGACGTCAATAATGAAAATAATACGAAGTACCCTATCCTGTACTAACCAAACTTAAAAGCTACAGAGACTGAGCCTACCCATAAAAAATCCTTTTATGCTGGCGTCTGCCGGCGAGTATTGGTAACGCCGCAGAACAACTGGGCCATTGCCCTTTAACAGCTGGCTTTGATCTTTAAGTGAAGTCAGCTGTTAAGAGTCAGTTAAAAGAATTTGAAACAGGTTTGTCTCGTAATCTATTCAAAATTAGTTCAGAAATGGTAAACGATTTTCTTGTAAGAAATATGATTTTTTAATTTTAGTGAAGTGAAACAGCGTATTTCTTTTTTGTTTTTATTATCTTAAATTGGCACCTTATTGGTGACGTTTTATATCGTTACTATTATTTTTGTATAAATTGTTTAGAGATTTTTTTTAACTTTAATTATCCAGCGTGCAATGTACAGCAAAAGTTTCTTATTTGCGGGGGTTACGTTTCGTAAATATGCCGCGAATACAGATACCGAGAATACGGAATGGTAAATTGTATAGGATTATAGGGGATATGTCCCAAAATTTACAAAATTAAAAAGTAATTTAATTATATATATATATATATATATATATATATATATATATATATATATATATATATATATATATATATATATATATATATATATATATTATAATAAAATTTGTTTTTTTTCTTGGTTTACTCCTTCAATCAATTTTTAGGAAAACATCACACAGCTCATTAGCCATTGGTAAACCTTCACTTCACAGATTTTTTAAGGTTAATCTCACATTTCCATTCCTGGTTGTAACTTCCACTTCAGTGGAATCGGAGTGAAGCATTTTCTCTAAGTCCGATTCAGTCAAATCCTTATCTTGCACTTCAAGCAAATTTTGAATGTCACTCGATTCTAACTATTCAAAACCGTTGAGCCGGCGGCAGAAGCGGAAATAAGTCAAAGGGTTATGCTTTGGCATTTTAATAGCTAGTAAAGATGCATGTAAATAGATAGATATGCAATTCTTTTCTTTTTTACATATTTTTCTATAAAATAATTATAATATCGTTAATTTCGGATCCCCGGATAATGAAATGTTCAGCTGCGAATAAACAAATTTGTCACAAACCTTTTATTCGCGAATACTGAAACCGCGAATAAGGAAAACTTGAATAAAAAACTTTTACTGTACTCGTACATCCATACGAAATAAATAAATCTACCTTAAATAGGCAATAAATGTCCATATAAAATATGACAAAATCTACCATACTTGATGCTATATTCTACACTTTCTACAAATTTTTAATTAACATAACTGTATTAGTCCTTCTATTTTTTAAAAAACCTGCATTAACATTGATGTTTATCTCACATTACCCACAACATATTGCAAAAATTGCAAACATTCGCTAAAAAGAAAACAAACTAAACGTGAATTTGAAGTTTTGCTAGCAGGCGCTGTCATTGGCCGCAGGCAAACAGGGAGCCAGTAAAAATCTTCTCAGAGAACGAGCCGGTTGCGGCATAAACCCTTTAGTGTCAACATAAAATGCGGACAATAAAGGAAGCGGCAAATTCATTGTCGATTTTAGAATAATAAAATAAGAAAATAATTTAATATTGTATATGTTTATTAAATTTATTTAAGAAAAGCCGACTCAAATCGAAAGAACAATCTTACGTCTAATTAGGGAGTTTTCATATTGTGGAGTTCTAGGGTTCACCAGTGGCGGTGTAAAAAAAAATATTCATGACATAATTTCTTTAAGTTTGATTTTTTTCCTTTTCGGTCTTGCTACAAGGAGGCACCAGTTCCATAATTCCACAACACCTTATGTATATATATATATATATATATATATATATATATATATATATATATATATATATATATATATATATATATAAAGATTTTTATTTATTAAATAGAAGCCGTTATTTGCTCCTTATGTATATCTTAATTTTGAGAATGAATTGAGTAGATATTAATACTAGTAGAGAACAGAATTAAGATATCAGCTAGTTCGTTTTTTTTACTGGTAGAGAACACGGATAAAAGATCATTTTTGAATGTCTTTTTAAAATAGTCTCTATAGTTGTTTAAAACTTAGTTGTACCGTTTGAGCACCATTCATTTTAGAATAAAAAGAATCTAAGTTCAGCTCAAAAAATGAAAAAACTACTGAAGAGTTATTTAATTGTTGAAATAAATTTAATTTACGTACAACCGTTGCGTCCTGAAAGAAAGGGCGGGTAGTTAAGTAAAAGGCTGCATCAACACAGGGAAAAGTATATTGACAAAATAAAAATCCTTGCAGATATTACACTCTTAAAATTACATTAACTAAATAAAAACCCCTTATGTTATGAGAGTGTACACATTTAAACTAGAGTTCTATGAATTACTGATCCTAAGTGTAAAAAAAACAAAATGCTTCAAAAAACACGATCTAAAAGTTTGTAAAATTAACTTCGTGAATTACACGTGTTGAGCAGTCGTTGGAAACACATTTGTAGACAGGAAGTGAGATATTTAAACTGGTGTACTACTGACTTACTGACTTACTGACTTCGTGTGTTTTCCATAAGCTGCTTGGCCTCTCCTGGTGAGATTCTCATCAAAATATTGTCTCAGCCATTACTCTCCTGTTTTCATTTGGGTAACTAATCACTTTTTGGCCCGAAATACCTTAGGATGAGCAGAATATTTTAAGATCGGAAAAAGGCCTCAAACTTGACATCTAGAAACGACACCCACTTGGTGATAAAAAACCGTTACTCACTACTGCATCACGGAGAAAAATAAAAAGCCACTACGGCATACTGGCGGAAAAAGCCCTTAACAATTCCATATGGCCGTTTATATATCTTTTGCTACTTTTTCAAATTGACGTCTTTAAAATGGCTCACTTCCGGGACGCAAAATCAACGCAAACTAAATAAGTTAGGTCAGCAACATGTTATACACGGTTGAGTGACACTGTTCAAAAATTTAAATCACTGTTTTAAGTTACACTATTCAAAAATTGAAATTACTGCATAATCATATATAAAAATGTATATATAAAAAATATAATATATATATATATATATATATATATATATATATATATATATATATATATATATATATATATATATATATATATATATATATATATATATATTTCCGTGTTCTTGGCATTAGATCATTAAAACCATTCTTGGATTAATTATATATTTATTGACGTTTCGACCTTTAGAAAAGGTCTTCTTCAAAATTTGCTCTAAAAGATGACATTTGAAGAATTAAATATAGATAAATAATTAATCTGTTTGTCGTGCATTTCAGGGTTAAAATATTTGTAGCTTTTTGTAGTTTATATATATATATATATATATATATATATATATATATATATATATATATACATACATATATATATATATATATATATATATATATATATATATATATATATATATATATATATATATATATATGGGGTGTTATGGATTTCACTGCATACATTGGAACTGGCGCCTCCTTGTGGCAAGACCCATTGAAGATAATTCACCTTAAATAACGGATCTCAATAATAAAGGAAAAAAATTGATTCTAAAGAAATCACGACATGAAAACTTTTTTCATACCGCTACTGGTGTACTATTTGACTGCACAACAGAATTAACTAGAATGTCAAATTCAAATTTAAGAAAGCTTTATTAATACTTAATAAAATTTGCAAAGCTGGTTTACAGTTTTTGAGTTCAATGAATGCAGTGTGCTTTTCAGTACATTCATCCACTGTAAGGCCTTGAGGCTTGCTGAGGTTCTACATAGTTGGTATACCCGTCCTTATGTGCCTCATAATGTCGTTTCTGGATCTTTATCCTTTAATCAGTATCATTATTTGCGTTTTTTGTGAAGGTACTTTTGCTCTTGTTATTAAAATTGGGGTAATTTTTTAATTTAATCTGCTGCAAAAATATTTTAATAAAAAGCTTAAACCAGAATGTAAGTTTACTGCATATTTAAACAGATTTCCTTAAAAAATTTAATAACAAGAAAATATTCTAAAAATTGTTACCTTTTAAAATAATTCCTTCCTAATACACTTATACACAAGTTTTATATTTCGATGTTTTATTCCTAATAAGTAAAAATTTAAACACGTAATTCACTAAATTTTTATTTGTTTGATTGTAATACGGACCTAATCACCCTAATAAATAAATTGAGGTAGGTTGAAAGTCGTTCACCTTCTTCGGTTTCTTTTGTTCCACACTAAAAAATGGTTTCTTTTGTTCGGCGCGCCGCCGCGGCATCAAAGAATTTTCTTTTTGGGCGCTGGCCGAGTGTGTGTGTGTTGTTATTCGAGGTTTGTAGGGGACGCTTAGGTATATCGTATTATTTTTGTTATCGGTGTCTCTCTTTTTTCTTGATTCCTTTTTTTGTTTATTGATGTTTTTTTTTTAGGATTTGATGTAATTCTTACAGTTTTTGTACAGTATTTTTTGTAGAATTGGGTATAAAGATTTTTTTTTAAAGCTTTAGGGTTAAATCCCAAAGTATGCTATAAACCAATGTTCGGGAAAGACGTTTTTGTCCACGGGCCAAACTCCATCCGCTTTAAATCCATTCACAATGCTGCCAATAATAGCAGCTCTTTGGTAAGCTTCTGCAATTAAACTTGCAACTTAATATTGCGTTACTTGGCGACCTGGATTTGTCCTCAATCATTTCTGTGTTGCTTGAATATAATAATTGCTCACAGGCTTAAATAAAAGAGACGTCCAGTGGCTGAAGC
>CM032454.1:84531878-84644378 GCA_019049505.1 Pachyrhynchus sulphureomaculatus | reverse complement strand
AGGAAAAACAGTCATTAATTAAAATTTTCAAAATTTAACACCATTATACATGTATATACTCGGGACGCATAGAGAGCGGTATAGCACTGCCAATCGTGGTAAATATGCACTTTTTTTGAAGATGTTTGTTAGATTTAGGAATTTCTCTCTAGAAGAAGATAGAGGATATAAGGTTTATTTTAAAACTAATAATAATTTATGTTATATAATAAGATGTCCATCTTTTTATTTTCGAAAAACATATATGAGAAGAATGAAATTAATTACACACACAGTGAGAAGAAGAAGAAAAGAAAAAAAAAGGAGATGTAAAAAAGGGAAGATAAAAGGAAAAGAAGAAAAAAGGGGAAATATATTTTATGCTAAGTTTGGGGTAGCTGAAGGCATCTCACTTCCTCCCTGTTACTAATCTGAAGTAGGTTGGAGTAAATTACGTTTAAATGTTGAAGATCTGATCTTTTGTTCATGCAATTTTTTTGGTTATTTGATGTAAACCATTTCAAGAAAATTTCTTTTAAAGTAGTTTTTTTCAAAATCTATTATTTTTATGTTTTCAAAATTAGGCAAGTGGCCGGTATTATTTGTGTGTTGAGACAGGGCACAAGCATCTGGTCTCAGTCTGATATCACTTTTATGTGATGCCAGTCTACCCTTTAAGCACCTGGAAGTCTGTCCTATATATTTTTTATCACAGTTATGGCAACTAATTTGATACACCAAGTTAGATTTGTTAATGTTGTTTTATCTTTTAAACGGGTAAAAAGTGTTGTCGCGGGTTTTAATGTTTTGTTGGCTACAATCAGGTCCTTGCCTTTAAATATATTTGCAAGTTTGGGGGTTAAGTCTCTTATATAAGGAAAAGATATATAATGCTTTCTTGGGTTAGAACTGGCTGTTCGGTTTTGATCAGTGTTATCAGCTATAACTGTTTCACTTGTAGAGAAAAGAAGTTTGTTTAAAAGATGTTTCGGATAGGAGTTGTTTAAAAGTAAGTTATAGACCCTTCTTAAGTTGTTGACTCTTAATGTGGGGTGGCTTATAGAGGTCACTCGGTTTTTTTAAACATAGAATTAAGTTTATTTTCATTCTTTCTGGGTGGTATGAGAAGTAATTAAGATACCTACCAGAACTACTCGGTTTAATGTACCAGTCTAGAATAATTTTGTTGCTTTCTTCGCATCTGATAAGTTTAGTATTTAGAAATGGCACGCTATTGTTGTTTTCTGTTTCCATTGTGAACTGAATATATTTGTTATAATTGTTAAAGACTCTAAGTATTTCTTTTTCGCCATTAAGTGGTATTGCACATATCAAATCGTCAACATACTTTTTTAGAAATGGTAATTTATAAGATAATTTTGGAATACGTTCTTGTAGTAAATCATCTAACACGTATTGTGCCAGAATGGGACAAATTTTTGAGCCCATTGGAGTACCAAATGTTTGTTTATAGAACTGATTGTTGTAAGCGCAGCATGTATTATTAACAATGAACCGAATTATTTCAAGAAAATTGGACTGACTTATGTCAGTATTATTTCCTATTCTTGTCCAGTTTTTAGTGATGCTCTCGAGTACCAACTCCAAAGAGAGATTCGTAAATAGGGAAATAACGTCCAGACTTATAATTTGAAAATTGTTTGGTAATTTGATATCGTTGATAAAGCTTGAAAATTTGAAAGAATCCGTCGCATAATATTCATTGTTATAGTCATAGGATGTAGCTAAAATTTTAGTTATAAAACCAGTTAGTTTTGATGTTGGGGAATCTATAGAGGAGATGATTGGTCGCAAAGATAAGGTCGGTTTATGAACCTTAGGTAAACCGTAGAATTTTGGGCATATCGAGTTATAAATTGTTAGATTTTTTGCATTAACATCAGTGATTTGTTTTTGTTTTTTTAAATCAGAAACTATTTTATTTGCTTTCTGCTGAATCGTCAACGTGGGATCGCGTGGAATTTTTTATAATAAGCCTCATCATTCAACAAAAGTTCTGCAAGTTCCATATATTGCTGTTTATAAAGTGCAATATAAGCAATATAAACTTCTGGATAATTTTTTAAAAAGATTTTTGTCTTATTGAAATATTCAATCTCTTCAGAAAATTTTGAAAATTTTAATTAATGACTGTTTTTCCTTTTGAATGTTTTTATTGTTTACATGTACACTGTGTGGTGAAAGAGACAAAAAAGGTTTTTTTTTTTTTGGAGAAAGAAAGAATGTTGGAAGAGCCTAGTTTATGTTTGTAACCTCACTTACAGTAAGTTTTTTAATAATTTTTGTTTTTTAAAGCTTTTTTAATGACCACCGTCCCCTTTTGTAGAGTGACTGAAGAAGGATTGAATATATCCGAAAGCTTTCACTAAGTAAAAAGAGTATTATTTTTTGTGAATGCCCTAGAAAATACTTTATAATCTGGCTGCAACCCTGCGAAACTCACAATTTTTGTATATATATATATATATATATATATATATATATATATATATATATATATATATATATATATATATATATATATATATATATACATATATATATATATATATATATATATATATGTATATACATATATATATATATATATATGTATATATATGTATATACATATATATATATATATATATATATATATATATATATATATATATATATATATATATATATATATATATATATATATATATATATATATATATATATATATATATATGTATATATATATACAGATATATATATATATATATATATATATATATATATATATATATATATATATATATATATATATATATATATATATATATATATATATATATATATATATATATATATATATATATATATATATATATATATATATATATATATATATATATATATATATATATATATATATATATATATATATATATATATATATATATATATATATATATATATATATATATATATATATATATATATATATATATATATATATATATATATATATATATATATATATATATATATATATATATATATATATATATATATATATATATATATATATATATATATATATATATATATATATATATATATATATATATATATATATATATATATATATATGCATTTTATATATCTTTTCATAGTCATTAAATAGCTTACATTTATATATATATATATATATATATATATATATATATATATATATATATATATATATATATATATATATATATATATATATATATATATATATATATACTTTTCGAAATTGACAAACAGACACTTGTTACAAAAACATAAGCGTTGAAACGGATATGTAACGCTGTATATTGAAACCATATAAAATTTATCAACACCCTAACCTTTCACTCCTTTCTAATGCGATATGGCTGAAAAACTAGAGGTATTATGTTTTCTTTAGGTATTATATGTAATCCAAATTTAAAATTTTTTTCTTAATTCGTTCAAGAGTTATCGTGCCAACAGCAAATAGTCCACATACGTGTAATACAATATATTACGAATACCCTACAGTTTTGACCCTGGCACGTGTTGTGATACTAAGTTTGAGTATTCCGCAAGAATTTCCATTTTTTATTCACATTGGTCAGGGCCGGATTTAAATTTTTCTTAAGAAAAAAGTACAATTTGAAATAAAAGGTTGGTGTGTGTGTCGAAGGATGATCGATGTTTTAAACTACACTAGAGATTCAGTACATATAAAAGTGAAATAATCGTATTTTGAAACTTAACACATTAATTACGCATTTAATTCTCTTATTAGTTTTATGATTATCAACAGTTTTTAAAATCCAGGCATAGAGGTCCCAAAAATTTATTTGTTTCGGAGAAAAGTAAACACCATTTTATATTCCAAACTTCAGTATTTTAAAAGCAATTTTCTACTTCCTTTATATTATTAATAATAAATTATAACTGGATCTTTTAAATTGTTTAAGCAGATTAATTTTGCCAACGATCACTAATCAATCGACATGACGTATAACAATCACTAACTGGGTATACCGCGTAGCACCTTATGTTAGTTAAATAATCACGTCGGACTTACCTTTTTAGAATTATAATAATAAGTCATTAAATTCCTTAAGCAGCTGTTAGCAAATTAATAAAAAACAGAAAATTGCGTTGCTTTACAATGGAAGAACTGAAAAAAAATTAATGAGATACATTAATCAATTACTAATAATTAGACATCGGATTATGGCAAATGGCAAAATATGTATGCAATATGCTCTAATAAAAAGGTCAAATATGCACTAAATATGCATTATAAAAATGCCAGTTTTAATTTCTATTTATGTTTATTTGTCAATCAATTAAACATTACACGAAGTATAATAATCTATTATAATACTTTATTATAGTCCTTGTAATTGTTTAATTGATTGAAAAATAAACATAAATAGGAATTAAAATTGACATTTTTATAATGCATATTTAGTGCATATTTTTATTAGAGCATATTGCATATGTACATATGTTGCTATTTGTTAGTGCATATAATCCGATGTCCACTAATAATTATCGTGAGTTTCATACCCACGAAAATAGTTTAGTGTTTGTTTTATAGAGTTTTAAATAGCTACGCCATTCTGTCAAGAACTATCTGATTAAAAAAAGTCGAAAATTAATTTGTCGATTAAGAGACTAACCGGATCACTAGTAAGCCGACAACAGTCATAAAAGTGTGCAATATAAGACCAAACAATGCTTATCATTTATGAATAAACCAATAAAAATTAAATAAATACACAGATCTGTGGTACAATATAGGTATATATAAATATTACTCTATTTTAGCTACCTGAAATATTTATTTCCGGGAATCCGGTCTCGATTTTTCCAGAATTATTTCCAACCCTTGGAAATTAATAAGAAAACTAACTAAACCAACATTACAATAAACAAAAGGCACTGATATTAAAGTGAGTATTTTTAATTGCAATGTAACAAATAAAATTGAGCAAAACCACAATGGAATCCAAATATGTATAACACAACCACTTCTCGAACGATCCATTTATAAATGCTCTGTGCCAGAAATCATCAACTCTGGCAATTGTTGCCAAATAACTCAATGGAGAACCTACATTACTGCGCAAAAACTGTTATACTAAACAACATCGCATACCGGGGTCATTTTTGATTGGAAAGACCATAGATAGTGGTAATATATCGGTTTACATATATATGAAACAGAGAGAAATGCAAATCTTTGCAATGAGAAACTATGTTTTTTGTGATTTGAGAACCATAAAATGTGGAAAGTAAAAAAACGAGAAGCTCCATTAAGATAATGTTGATTGTTTTTACTGTAGCAAAAGTATTTGGATATATTGAAACGTTTGATGAGTAAAATTGGCAGTATTCGACCTGAATATAGAAGACTCAGACAGCCGGTGTTTGATACATGATAATTCATCAATTCACAGTTTCTTGTAATGTATCAATTTCATTCTTAAGAATCAATATGAATTTAAAATTATGCTTATTTGTTGACATAGATGCTATTAAAAATTCATACTTTGCAGACCATGCCATGAAAGTTAATTTAAAACATTATTAAATCGTAAAGAGTGTATACATTGAATTAAGAAAAGAATAAACTGAGAAAAGGAATTTAATTTCATTGTTACAACGTCAGTTTTAAAAATGAATTGTCGATCCGCGTACATAAGTTTTCAAAAAAAGTGTTGATATTATCCAGAAATTTACAATAGATCACTGAGTACTAAGCTTCTGGGAAACCTTTTTATGCTGTAATTTTGATGATCTAGGAACAAAGTTGGGAGTAAATCATTAAAACTTTTTGCTATAAACCGTCCACAACGGCCAAAACCACAAGACTGAAACTATTTTCAGAAATTCCATTTTATCTAAATGTAAACAAATTTTAACAAGTTTCCGAGCTTGCAACATGTTACGCTACAGTATGTTATACGACTACGTAAAGTTATAGTTGTCAGAAGTTTATGTAAAGCAGGTAAAACATGTGGTTATAATGTCACTTTGATTAAAATTTAGTTACATATTGTAGTATAGCGATAGTTCTTTATTAACGTATTATTGCTAAGCTTGTGTATCCTTTATTAGTTGAAAATAAATTTGAAAAATATAAAAAAGGAGAATATTTTCCCGATTTATATTGATATGATGTTATATTAGGTCCCTTCGCGTAAACTATAAAATTTGAATCATTTCTGTTATAAAGGGCATAAATACATGTACAACTTTCAAAAATGCCAACTTTCTTTTTCCACAAAATATTGGTATAACATCTCAAAAACATGCAAAGTTTTGAAGCGAAATTCGTAATTCTATGGTTATAACCTGCTAACCTACTCGTATACATCTACATTTGGCGCCGCGCCGTGCGCGACACAGGTGTAGTGAAGCGTGAAGTCAGTCTACTTACCCTTTGCAGTCCCCCTCTATTAAATTTGGTTATTGTTAGTTTATAGGTACAATAGATATTTTAAAAGACGTGTTTATGGGGTATTTTTGAAAAAAAATGCTGCGATACATGGTTCGATTATTACTGGAGTAGGTCGGGTCCAGTCTAAAGCTTTGTTTCTATATTCCTTCTGTATGAAACTACTTTCGAAAGTTGAAAATGAAATTATATTCGAAAAGGAGTAAAAACAATCAATCCAGATCATTGAATCCATGAAAGAGGAGTTTTCATGGCAATCGGTATAGAAAAGAAAAAAATGAGATGTGAAGACAGAGTGCAAAGAACTCTCTATGTTAGCAATGACGAAATTTATTGGAATGCTACATATTGGTTTACATACATACATATTGGTTTACTAAATCTTTACTGTATTCATTGCACTATAAGATCTTGTCATTTGTCGTGAAATCTGAAGAAACTGGAAATCGAGGTTTCAAGCTTGTTCTCCTATGCCAGTGTGGTCACAGAAACATGAACTTAGGGCCGTTAATTAATATTAGCTATAAAATTAATCATAGGATTGTGTTTGTTTTGCGTCTATTAGGCATTAGCAGAAAAAGAATTAAATTATTCTGCAATCTTGGATATCTGCCATGAGTTTAGTGAAGGTGCACATAAACACGGCCAGGAAACTGGTATTTGAATTTTATTTGAAGAAACTTATAAACAAAGAAAAGAAAGAAAATGAAACATATTTGGAGCCGATTTTGAATTTCAAGATAAAACACGTGTCTTCAGTCATTTTATGGCGTAACGACGTTCATATGCTATTTCTCCGGCAAAGTTATTGATTTATTAATTAAAAGTAGTTAGGGCCAAGTATTCTTAAAAATAGAGAAAACACTGAAGAATATTGTGAGTGGTATAAACAACACGAGGTCGATTACAGGAAAAACTACGCAGAAAAAATAGAAGTGGGTGCAATTACAGAGATGTTCTTGAGATCAGAAGAAAAGTTCGGTATGGAATATGGAAACTAAATCGAGATGGAGACTTGGAAACCTTCAAAGCAATTCTAGATCTATACAGTGATAGTTTTCAAGTAATCAAAAGTCCACGTCGAGAAAAGAATAGGAAGTCGGCGTCGAAGTATTAGAAAAGCGAATAAACTTGGATGAAAAGGCAAGTTTTAACTTAAGCTCTGATAAAAAAAATCTTACTACATACTATGATCTAGCTATTCGGCGAAATTGTCACCACGTATTAACATATGTATTCTATTTATAAAAATTCGACATATGAGTACTGTCGACCAGGAGCCCACAGTGGAGTAAGTATTCTATGGAAGCAAATTCGAATCATTTTAAGCATCCCACACTCCTGCACCCAGATGTGGCAGACGTGCCTCTATTTAAAGATTTTTTAGATCAAAATCGACTGAAAAAATGCTTGGGGGACCAAACGTCGAACGTAAACAAAAGTTTCAATTCAACTGTGTAACGCTTAGCTTCAAAGCACCTGCGTTCTGAGCTAAAAGTCATTGAAATTGCAGAACACATTATAGTAGGCTTGTTTATTGAAGAATATGTGTAGTTTACACATCGTCATTGGACAGAAATGCAAAACGTACGAAGCCAACTTCGACTAGCGGTTCGACACGAGCGGCGCAGAGCATCGATAATTAATGAGGCTTGTCAGAAGCAAACGTTTGGAAGCAAATGTGCGTTATGAAGAAGCTGAAGGGCTATCGGATGGCCTCTAAATAGCAGATTAGTCGGTAAGTTATTTAAGTCATATAATTTTCTCTTCTTGAAAGCTAAAACGCGTTTCTTTCAAAACTGGATTTTTGAAATTGGAAATTTTGCACACATCTAAATAACAGTATTACCTTGTTTTTAAACCTAAATATTTTAAAAAATCATAAAAAATGTATATTGTACGACAAAATAACTCAATAATTTTATAAAAACTTTTTTGTAAAAAACAATCCGCAATTTTTTTTTTTCATTTTTTTTTTTGATATTCACTTATATGCATTAATAATAATTTAAAGAAAACTTGTTTAATTTCAGGTCAGTACAGTAGAAGCTAGAGTTTTTGCTGTTTTACCATTCGCCGCACAACCTTGTCGGAAGACAGTTGCTTAACTGGCTGCCATTTATCAATATTTAAAAAATATTTATCTACCAATTTAAGTCTCCCCATTTTTCAATATTTTACAAAAATTATGTGTTAATTTTAGTCTTAAGTAATAACAAATCATATCTAAAATTTCATTACTTGCTTAAAACGTTTACATAAAAAATATCATAAAAATTTATTTATTTTCACCTGCCTAAATTCCGCCGCTCGAAGATAAAAAGAAGAAAAAAATTTTGATACCAGTAACAAAATTTTAGTATAAAATGTTTTTTTCAGATATTAAAAAATCGGATACATAAGAAATATGTACTCAAAATGATTATAACAAAAAGTACACATGACAGGAATATACCAGACCTTACTGGAGGTAAAGAAGAATCCCTATCTTAAATGTATTTCCAGGAATATGTAATGATATCTCTTGTTGAATGATTAAATATTTCAGAAGTAATTATAACTTAAAATTGACATTTTTACAGCTTCTACAATGACAGACTGTGAAGCAAAAAGTTCTAAATCTTACTATTTTAGTTCGTTTTATGAAAACTATTACTTTTCAGTAATAGTTTTGTTGAAAATATGTTCTGTGAAAGCAAAAAAAATAACGGATTGAAAACCAAAACAAAAACATGTAAATGAGGAATATGTGGAACAATTTTTAACACCTCGTATAGTTAAAAATAACTAAAAAAATTACTGTATAAATTTAAGTTATTTGTTTAAATGTTTGAGACATTAAGAAAAAAAGATAATTAAATGAACATATCTTATTGCTATATTTAGTTCGTATTATTAATTATTTTTTGTTTTTGTTTTTCTTTCTCACATTTGGTCAATGTGGTTCCATGTTTGGCTGACGGGCGCAAACCAAGTCAGCACAAACGCATTACCATTGTGTATTAAGGAATGACCTGACAATGTTACATGTTTTCAAAATCACTGACTTCTGAATGTTTTTGTGTATATTTGTGTTGAGTCCTAATTGTACTAAGTGTGGTGTGAATGTTGTTGGTGTAAGGCCTGTGGCTGATATAATGAGGGGGACAATGCTGACTTTTTCTTGTTTCCATAGCCTTTTTATTTCCATTGCAAGGTCTGTGTATTTGGAAATTTTTTCTGTGTATTTCGTTTGGATGTTTGTGTCGTTGGGGACAGCTATGTCAATTAGATAGGTGACTTTTCCTTTTTTGCACTGAAAAGTAATATCGGGTCTATTGGCGGAGACGGTTTTATCTGTATGGATACTGGATTATTAATTATTATTATTATTTATTACAAAAAGTTCTTCTTTCTCACATTTGATCAATGTGGTTCCATGTTTGGCTGACGGGCCAAAACCAAGTCAGCACAAACGCTATTACCATTCCGTATTAAGGAATGACCTGACAATGTTACATGTTTTCAAAATCACTGACTTCTGAATGTTTCTGTGTATGTCCGTGTTGAGTCTCAATTGCACTAAATGTGGTGTGAATGTTATTGGTGTAAGGCCTGTGGCTGATATAATGAGGGGGACAATGATGACTTTTTCCTGTCTCCATAGCCTTTTTATTTCCGTTGCAAGGTCTGTGTATTTGGAAATTTTTTCTGTGTATTTCGCTTGGATGTTTGTGTCGTTGGGGACAGCTATGTCAATCAGATAGGTGACTTTTCCTTTTTTGCACTGAAAAGTAATATCGGGTCTATTGGCGGAGACTGTTTTATCTGTATGGATACCGATATCCCAGTAGAGCTTGTAATCTTCATTTTCAAGTATGGATGTTGGCGTGTATTTGTAGTAGGGATCTGTGTTTTCTATGAGTCTGTATGTTGTGGCTAGTGCTTGGTGAACCACTTTGGCAGCTGAATCATGCCTGGCTGTGTACTCCGTTCCGGCCAATATTTCGATTTATTATTATTATTATTATTAATTCTTTCATATAAATTCTTAACTTTGTGTTATTTTTTCGCATATGTGAAGGTCTAATAAATATAAAAAATGATTAATTTATATACTGTGTAATGAGTAAGTTTCGATTCATTTAACTGTTTCTATTTTTAAAATCTTTTCTATGACTGACGCAAAATCTCTTCTGTATTATATTATATTATGTAAACCAAAATTTCCTTCTTTGTGGTCGTCTATAAAAATGAACAAAGAAAGTTTGTTGGGTAATTCTTCCAATTTTAGATACTATCTTTAAACTCTTTAACTTCAGGAACTTTGAAAATAACATATAACATGGCCAAACCTATTATATCTCATACATCTCACCAAAATTAATTATCCTTAAAATTAACGTCATTCTAATCATTCAAACCATTTATAAAAACAGAGAAAAAGTAAAATAATTACATTGATTTCTTTCATGTTACTCTGGTAGTCAAACACCGCTACCATGTACGTGTTTATGAATACGATACTTTTCCTAATGAGGGAAATACTAGTATGTTTATTAAAGGTTTAACATGTTCAAAAAGAAGTTCGTTATGTATTCAACAATTTAATACTGTAAATATACCGTTTTGCTATTTACAGTTTAAAATTAAAACAAAACTATAATATATTGTATAAAATATATAATAAACATTTTAAATCTGTGAACACCTTTAAAATTAATTTTTCGTTTGCCAGTGTCTCTTGTTTAGTTATGATCCTAATGTTTCTTAAAGATCAGACTGTCACCAGATTTGAGGTTGATTGTTGTATTATCAAGTTGGTCCCTAAAATATAAAATACATTAATTAAATTCCTAAATTATCAACAACATATCTTAATATACAGCTGTTATTTTGCCTGTTTGTATATAATTTGCTTTGAACATGAGTTGCAGTTTAATGCAAATAATTATTACTATATATGTTTGTGGCCATTCAAAGTATGGTAAACTTCATTATTTTATAATAACTTAGGTGAGTCAATAAGTTTTGAAAGCGGAAATGAAACATAATGAATTAATGAGTTGAAATATATTTATTCTTTAGTATAATCTCCCTTAAGCTTAATACATTTTTTCCAGCGATTTTCCAATTCATTTACTTTATTTCAAAAGTGGATTTCCGGAAGACATTCCAAATACCCATCTACGGATGCTATCGCCTAATCATTCGTTGAAAAATGCTTCTCATGTAGAAAGCTTTTAAGGTTTGGGAACAGATAGAAGTCAAACGGCGCCAAATCTGGCGAATAGGGTGGATGTTCCAACAAATTGTACTTTAATATGACCAGTTTTGTCGCTGCCAAGGCACCTCTGTGAGCAAGTGCATAGTCATGATGAAAGATGATTTTTTCTTTTGCAAACCGATCCTTTTCTCACGAATTGTCTCATCCAGCTGGTTCAAAAGGTTGTAATAATACTCTCTTGTGATTGTTTTACCGGTTTGAAGGCAGTAAATTAACAAAATTCCTTTTGCATCCCAGAAATTGATGCCATAATTTTTTTGGACGACTTTGATCACTTTGACTTCTTTGGAGCCGAACAACCGGGCGCAGTCCACTGTGCGGTTTGTTGTCGCAGTTCAAGATCATACTGGTAAAGTTTCATTCATAGTTAAAAATTGATGTACAAAATCAGTTTTATTCTCTGTGAAACGAGCCAAATGTTGTTTAGAAAGTTTCTCTCGAATGCGTTCTTGTTCCGACGTTAACAAAAGCAGCACCCATCTTGTAAATAGCTTTTTCATACCCAAACCTTTGTTAAGATCTCATGTACTGATCCATGGGAGATACCTATAGCCTCAGCTAAATCATCCTAACTTTGATCGATGGTCTTCCATTACCATATCTTGTACTTGCACAACCGTTTCTTTCGTTTTGTAGTTTTGGACGTCCTGAACGTGGATCATCATTGACGCTTGTACGACCACGTTTAAACTCTAGAGTCCATTTACGAATAGTTGGAAATGAAGGAGCTGATTTCTTTGATACCCTTACCAACTTTGCATGGATTTCAGTTGCCGATAAAACTTCCAAAACAAAGAATGTTATCACTACACGATATTCAATTTTTTGCATTTTTTTAAAATACTTAAACACATTTACTTCAACCAGCTGATAAACATGAATGACTTGACAGATCGACTGGAAATTTAGGGTGTGTTCATATAATAGATAAGTCTTTAAAATGATGTTCAGAAGTTAGTTCAACTGATATTCTATAGGTTTCGCTTTCAAAACTTATTGACTAATATAATCAGGTTCTAAATGATGTAAGCGCAGGTATATTAAAAAGTAATAATTTATTTTCAGTATATGGTTTGAAATTTGGTTAAATGCTTTTTACGGTATATTTGAATGTGAAAATTTATGTAATATTTGGCAACCTTATTGTAATTTTGTCAGTATTCCAAGAGTTTTTAAGAATATTCGGTACAAGGTTACTTTTTAATAACTAATGTTAGTAATTCGAGGTAATGCTTCATCGTACGATCAGTTTTTTTACAAAATATATCTGGTTTAGGAGGCTGACAAAGATAACGGTAATGTTATAGGTTAGCGTGTGATATTCCAAACTCTTATTAGAAAGACTAATGTTATTTCATATGAATTGAATTTGGAATTTTTAAATGTTTTTTTAAAGTATTCCTCCAGAAGAAGTATTAGGTTAAAAACAATTTAATACGATTTTATACTTAAAATAATCTTAACTTTCACTTGTTTTGCACTCTAACTGTTTATTATTATCTTTTACTAATGCCAACCTCGTCTCTTGTCTTCGAAACACTCGTTATACTCAATTTCCCTTATTGCTAATTCTCTTTTCTAGCTTCCATATATTCGATTTCCACGGAGTTGTAGTTTCAGTTTGAAAAACCGGAAAGAGTCATTTCTGGTTCATCTTTTGCACGATATTAACCTAATTGTTGCATTGTTTCTGAATTATATGAATATATCGATGTCTCCTCATCAGCAGAATCATTGTGGGACAAGACGAGATAATACATAAGAAAAGAACAAATCGTTTTTTAAAATCGACTGTATCTATCCCACTGATTTTTTAGTAGGGTATAGAGGATCTCTGATACTTTTTTGTGGTTGCGGTGGATTGTTTGCCAGGACGCAGTTGGTTTTCAACTGCTGTTTTAACATTTTTAAAGTATTTGGACCACTTAAAAACTTTTTATCTTTCTAAATATTCATCCCTGTAACAGTGTTCTAACATTTAATGCAAATTGTTTGTCCCATAAATTTATTCAATTTAGAAATCGGTAGTAAAAAATATGTACATTTACAAAACACCCTTTTAATTTTAATCTAATAAAGCAAAGATCTTTAAAATTTTAAATAAATAAATATTTTAATAGAAAGAAAAAACGCCATATTTTTTAAAAAATAGTAACATAAATTTTGCTGTGTTTTTTGCTTATAATAAACTTAATCTTTCATTATATTATACTGACAAATTTCTTTTAACTAATATATATATATATATACGTATATATATATATATATATATATATATATATATATATATATATATATATATATATTTATATATATATATATATATATATATATATATATATATATATATATATATATATTTATATATATATATATATATATATATATATATATATATATATATATATACACACATATGTATATATATATATATATATATATATATATATATATATATATATATATATATATATATATATATATATATATATATATATATATATATATATATATATATATATATATATATATACATATAATACATATATATATATATATATATATATATATATATATATATATATATATATATATATATATATATACATATATATATATATATATATATATATATATATATATACATATATATATATATATATATATATATATATATATATATATATATATATATATATATATATATAAATGTGTTTAACAAACATGTGTTGTTGGAATGATTAAATATATATTTTCATTTGAGTTATATTTATATTCCTAATTAAATTAGATTATTATTCTCATTTCATATTCCATTAAAAAAGAATATATTAATTAGAGACACCTGAGCCACTAACGGACAGACAGAGAGACGGTGCATTTTTATATATATTATAGATTATCCATTATTATTATTATTATTATATAACCTGGAAAGAGAAGATATGTATGAATAAAAAAAACATGTAAATCGGATAAGTGGTTCTCGAATGATAAACACACTAACAGGCAGACGGACAGACAGAGAGACGTTGCGTTTTATATATTATATAGATTAATATTGTTTTTATATAACCTGGCCAAAGAACATACGTATAAATTAAAAAAAAAAACAAGTAAATCGGATAAGTGGTTCTAGAGTGATAAGTGCACTAACCGATAGACAGACAGACAGACAGAAAGACGGTGTATTTTATATATATTTTTTTTAATATTATTATTATTATATAACCTGGAAAGAGAACATATGTATGGATAAAAAAAAAACGTAAATCGGATAAGTGGTTTTCGAGTGATATGCGCACTAACGAACTGACAGACAGAGAGACGTTGCATTTTATATATATTATATTTTTTGCTACATGATATTGTTCCAAATTTAACGGTTTAGGCAGTGTATTGCAAGAAAACGCGCAAGCAGCAAATTTTTTTTCCGACTTTAATCACTATGATCGTCACTGCTTATTCCTTATGTTATCTAACGTAATAAAATATGTCCTATAATCTGGCCAGGGAACATATGTACGTTTTAAAAAAAGCACGTAAATCGGATATATGGTTCTCGAGTGATAAGCGCACTAACGGACAGACAGACACGGAGAGATGTTGCACTTTATATATTATAGAAGATTATAGAAAACCTGCCCAGAGAACAAAGGTATGAATTAAAAAAGACACGTAAATCCGATAAGTGGTTCTCGAGTGATAAGCGCACTAACGGACAAAACAGACAGACAGACAGACAGACGCTGCATTTTATATATAATATAGAAAATTATAGAGAACCTGGCCAGAGCATATATGTATGAATTTAAAAAAAAAAACACGTACTCATAAATCGGATGAGTGGTTCTCAAGTGATAAGCGCACTAACGGGCAAACAGACAGACAGAGTGACGTTGCATTTTATATATATTATAGAAGATTATAGATAACTTGGCCAGAGAACAAATGAATAAATTAAAAAAAAACATGTAAATCCGATAAGTGCACTAACGGACAGGCAGACAGGCAGAGAGACGTTGCATTTTATATATATTATATTCTTTGCTACATGATATTGTTCCATATTTAAAGCAGTGTATTGCAAGAGAACGCGCTAGAGGCAAACTTTTTTCCGGCTTGATTCACTATTATCGTCACTGCTTATTCCTTATGTTACCTAACGTAATAAAATATATCTTATAACCTGGCCAGAGAACATATGTATGTCTTAAAAAAGCACGTAAATTGGATAAGTTGTTCTTGAGCGCACAGATGGACAGACGTTGCATTAAATATATATATATATATATATATATATATATATATATATATATATATATATATGTATATATATATGTATATATATATATATATATATATATATATATATATATATATATATATATATATATATATATATATATATATATACATATACATATATATATATATATATATATATATATATATATATATATATATATATATATATATATATATATATATGTATATATATTTAAATTAAAAATTGTATTTTTAATGCATTGCATGTTATGGTTATGGACTCCTAGTTAAGTCAGAGAAAATATTGGAATATTTTTGCTAGCTTCATTTAATATGTGGGTATTTTAAACCTGGCGGGACTTCAAGTAGTCTCTCATCGACATACAATCGATAGTTTTAATCGGTGGTTTTTTCCAAGTCCTGTTTAGAATACAAAACAGAAAAGACTCTGTTTCCATCGTCAGTCTTTTCTAATCCGAGCGGCCACTTACTAACAACATACCACCATAAAACTGTAAATGGCCCAGTCATATATATGTAAATAAATAATTATATAAACCAGACCGAGATCGAACTCGACACCTTGCAGACTGTAAGTTGGAACTATAATGTGGAGCCACATTTTTAATGTGACTATATGCTTTAGTTTTAAAACAAAAGTAATTTCAGTCATGCTGACTATAAGAATCTCCAGAATGAAATTAAATTATGTTATTTGCTTTAAAAATAGAATAAATTTTTCAATAGCAGTCAAAAAATTAAAATAGTATAAAATTAACTTCAAGCTTTTGCATGTCAGTTGATTTTGTATCATACAAAATAAAAAACAGCAAATAATAAATCTCATGTCCAATTATTCAACTAGAAGTTGTTATTTTGTTCTGCCTGTCGTAGGAGGCGACTTAAAGAACAACCTAGATGGTAGATGCCCAGATCCCACCAGCATCGCCCGGTGTGATACCATCGCATCGGCTTAGGCTGCGTGAAGTTGCTTAACGTTTCGTGGCTGTGCCGATGTCCCGGACTGTGGGACCAGATAGCATGATGAGGCACCTGGATACAAAAAATTCCGGAGGTAAAATAGCCCCCCGTTCGGATCTCCGGGTGGGGGCTGGTTCAGGGGCGTCGACATGCAGAGATCAGAATTTCAAAATGGATTTTCGCAACATACGAACATAAATTCAGTACACCAACACCTGCAATCAAATAAACCCCATGTACTCGCTCTCTGTGAAACTAAGGTCAGTTCATCGACCAGCACAGTAAACTATCTTTATCCTGGGTACGACTTCTATTCTCGATTTAGGCGTAACTTTGGAATCTGTCTTTATGTCAGAAGCGACCTCTCTTGCCAACGAGAAGAGACTCTGGAGCCCCCAAACTTTGATGTTATGTGGTTAAAAATAACGACTCAACTAACCACAAGGTTTATCTGTATCCTCTATCGACCACCAAGTGATACTAACTTTAGAACACTTTTCGCTTCCCTTGCAGACACCATCGATCATTTACAAATTAACTATTCAAATGCCGAAATTGCCATTCTGGGCGACTTTAATGTCCACAACATCAACTGGCTTAAATATTCAAATACTACCGATGAACAAGGTCGTGAAGCCGAATCACTTTCAATAAGTTGTGGCTTAACTCAGCTTATTGACGAACCAACACGGATCCCTGATCGAGACGGAGAGTTTGCCAGTCTTCTTGATCTCTTTTTAACCACCAATCCGGAGATTTACACAGTCAGCGTAAATCCGCCGTTAGGTTCTTCCGACCATAAACTACTTTCGACATCGAGTATTCTACCAATCAATGACAGAGAGGCGCCTAAACCGCGCAAGATTTGGCACTACAAGTCTGCTAAATGGGAAGATCTCATGGAATATTTTCGAACTTTCCCTTGGTTGGACGTTTGTTTTCGATCGGACGACCCATCTGACTGCGCCAGGGAGGTTTCCGATGTTATTTTGGCCGGTATGGAGGCTTACATCCCTTTTTCGAAGAAATGTCCTTCCAACGGCAAGCCTTGGTTTGACCGAAAATGCAAAGAAGCTGTTGCTTCTAAACATCTTGCATACCGACAATGGCGCGAAAATCCTAACACCATAAATCGTAACACATTTGTTCGTGCCAGGAACAGATGCAAAGAAATTATCGACGAAACCAAGGAGGTACACAATCAACGGATTAGAAACAAACTTCTCGCCTGTCCCGGCAATTCAAGGGCCTTTTGGTCGGTCGCTAAGGCGGTTAGTCAAAATTTCACCAAATCAACCATACCACCACTCACACGGCCAGATAATTCTATTGCAACGACACCTGTTGAGAAAGGGAACTTGTTGGCTGAACTCTTTGCTTCACATTCTACTGTCGATTTCCAAGGAAAAACACCACCTACTATTCCCATAGTGCAGTCAAGGATGCCCGATGTTGTCTTCAGACAGCGTATTATAAAGCGTATTCTGATGAAGCTAGACACCAAAAAGGCTTCTGGCGCTGACGGAATACCTGCCATAGTTCTTAAAATCTGTGCGAGGGAACTAACACCAGTTTTCCGTAGACTTTTCAACCTATCCTACAGAAAGGGAATATTTCCTTCCTGCTGGAAATGCGCTACAGTTCAGCCGATACCTAAAAAAGGCAAGAAGACCTCGCCAAATAACTACCGACCAATCGCACTGCTTTCAATAATATCGAAAGTCATGGAAAAGACTATCAATCAGCATCTTCTAAAATATCTTGAAGGATTCAACATTAATAGCGATCACCAATATGGCTTTCGTAAAAATAGATCAACAGGAGATTTTCTGACTTATGTAACACATGTTTGGAACAATGCAGTTGAGCGCTGACATATCCAAGGCGTTCGACCGTGTTTGGCACGATGGGCTGTTGGCTAAGCTACGTTCTTATGGTATGTCGGAAAAGTTCTGTTTGTGGCTCTCATGTTTCCTCAGAGAGCGTTCTTTACGAGTGGCAGTTGACGGATTTCTTTCTAACACCTTCACTATCAACGCCGGTGTACCTCAAGGCTCCATACTGTCTCCTACTCTTTTTCTCATTTACATTAACGATCTGCTGGAAAACACCGAGAATCCAATCTACAGCTTTGCAGATGACAGTACACTTATCTCTTCATTCACTTTGAACGCTCGGACATCGGCTACTCAGACGAATATCCGCAGACAGCAGGAAGTCGTTCAACTTAACAAAGACCTGGAAGAAATTCTATCTTGGGGGGTGACAGTAACCAAGTGGAATTTAACGCTACAAAATCCCAGGCGGCAGTTTTTTCTAAAAAAGTTAACGTTGCTGAACCCGACATAGTTATGTCGGGGCACTCCATTCCTCTAACATCGTCACTCAATTTGTTGGGCGTTAATTTGGGAGCAAATATGTCCTGGCATGAACATGTTGCAGGCATAGCAAGGAGAGCTTCTCAAAAGTTGGGAATATTATTTCGAACCAGAAAGCTTTACACTCCTCAACAACTGTTAATTCTTTACAAAGCTCAAATTCGACCAACTATGGAATACTGCTCCCATGTTTGGAGCTCCGCTCCCAAACATACACTGCATTTGTTGGATTCTATTCAGAGAAGAGCTGTTCATCTGATTGGAGACCCGGAACTGACCGTCGGCCTTGATTCGCTGGAACATCGAAGAACGGTTGGCGACTTGAGCCTATTCTACAAGTACTCTTATGGAAAGTGTTCGAAGGATGTGGCCCGCTTAATTCCTCCCAGAGCGGTGCATGTTAGAAGTACACGTCGCGCTAATTCTTCCCCTCCGTATGAGGTTCAGCTTGTTACTCCCCGTACAACACTTTTCAAGCAGTCTTTTATATGGAGGACATCATCCCTTTGGAATAATTTGCCCAGGACTGTGTTTCCCACCGAGTAAAATCTACAGCGATTCAAGAACAACGTGAATCGCCTTCTCCGCACACGTGTCGCTCCTGTAGCGCTTTAGGGACTTCCCTGTAGCACGTGTGCTAGACCCATAAAAGAAAAAAAAAAAAAAAATTACTCTTCTTATAAGATAACTTTGGTGTCTGTCTGTCTGTCTGTCTGTCACACCCGATTTTCTTCGAAACTATTTGTCATAAAAAGTTGAAATTTGGTAATAATATAGGAATTGATGGCCTCATCAGAGCCGTGTAGTTTTAAAAGTTAAATTTTGACTTAAGGGGTTAGTTTTGGGGAATGAAATTGGAAGTGAAAAAAAAAAAATTACTGGGTCATCGAGTGTGGTGTCAAATGAAAGCTTGTGAAAACATGAGTAAAGTATATTTATATATATATATATATATATATATATATATATATATATATATATATATATATGATGTAATACTTGCGCACACTTTTCTTTGTATTATTTTTAAAAAATCGCGAAAAATCGCTGTCCCCCCACCTCGAAAAGTACTGATCAAAAAATTTTGAAAAAATTCTGGAATATTCTCCACGGGATGTAGATTAGAAATTATCACGTGTGCATTACCTTTAATAATTTATCTGGTATATATAAAAAAAAACCAAAAATTTTGAAGGTCATCAGCTCGGAAACAAACTTTGTTGAAAACTCATTTGGGATATGTTTTGTGAAGTCACTGATCATTTTATACCACCGTAACAAAATTTTTTACTTTAAAAGCAATCAACATACGGAACACTAATTGTGCAAGTTCAACTTGTACTTGACCGGTTATTTTTTTATTTAATATTGTCGTGTCTATGCATATTTCTTTGTAAATTCGCGGGTAAAGTGGGTTTTTTGGCTAAAATAGACCGTTAACTTACCCAGGTAAATAATCAGCATTAACACTACTACTCAACACAACATAAGATCCAAAAACAGGAACATTTTTATTTTCTGTTCCCATATTGAAAACTAACAAGTATTGACTGTCTTTATTTAAAGAAGCCCTGGAAATTTGAAGTACTTCTGGGTCAGATTCATCCACGTTTAAAATATCAAGAGAAAGTAACTCCTGTTTAATTTTAATAAGTTCCTCGTAGACGTGATAATGACTTCTATTGTCTTTTACTTGTTTGGCTAGGTTAGTTTCTTTGTATTTTTCACTTACAGGTAACCAAGTAGCAGTCCCGTCATTAAATCCTCCGTTAACGGAATCATTCCACTAAAAAAATGGACAAACATTAACTTGCTCACTAGTATATCCATAATAGATTCTTAAAAAACAAGTAAGATACTGAAATTAGTAAATTATTAAATGAAATGAACTAGTGATAAACGATGTCCCTCAAAAATAACTTGAAGTTAGAACAATCCGAAAACTACCATCTCTACTGATTATAATAAAATATTAAATAGTTTCTCCTTTTTTTTCTACTTTCTTTACGTTGAACTATATAAAAAAAGTAGATCTTTAGATTTTCAAAATAAAAATTTATTTCCACATATCCAAAGCCATTGTATGGTGAAACAATTGTCAAGTGACTTTAAATATATTGGAAATTAAAACATAGTGTTGTTTTTTATATAATTTTCTTATGAATTTCCAACAAGTAGTGTTAACAAACAATCATATGAGATTCTGATAGTTGAATTGCTGACTACTGTTTTTAATAGTAGCAGTATCGTTGCTACAAACGGGTAAACTATACGATTTTTGTAACATTTTTAATTTATATTAAATTTTATTAAAATAGTGTTCACTTGATCTCCATTTAATTCTACAAGCCATCCATATTAAATTGTTTTCATAAAAAGATTAAATCAACATACTTATAATGATGAATTGATTAATTCCTATATCACGAGTACTGGTTAGTCTAACAAAGGTTATTTGGGATATACAGTGTGTAATGAAAATTTGTGGTCTAACAAATCTGTATTTTTTCTTCCCATGAATATGGCTTTTAATACAATTCGATCAAGTAAGGTTTAATAGGTTCTTATATATATATATATATATATATATATATATATATATATATATATATATATATATATATATATATATATATATATATATAAATAATCGTGTGAGATAAAGACAATTGCATACTTTTATAAAATTAATTTTTAACTTCTGAAATGAGATTTATGATACACTTTCTTCTTCTTATTTTATGTGGTCATTATTCTTCTACGCTGCTATCTTAACTATTCTGGCAACCATTCATTCGTCTCATTTAGTATCTGTTTTGTGATTCATTTTATGCTAAATTTTTTTGATTGCTCCTTATGCGATCTAAGCATCTTTTTCGTAATTCTTTGTAATATTCTCATCTTTGCCATTTTCAGTAACTATTGTGCCTGTATAAGCCACTAATGATTTTTAGCATATTGTGTTTCTATTATAATGTGTCTATTTTTTTCTAGTATAATGTTGAAACATCCATCTATAACTTTATAAGCGTTCCCTACGTGATTACCTCTCTTTTCATGTTAATATTCAGATGGTGTACTTTTTTAGAACTTAGTTTTTATAATCTGTTTGATATTTATACTTTCATTTTCCAACTGCATCCTATTGGATTTCCAGAGGAGATGATCATGTTCAAGATTTTTACTATTGTATTAAGTCTGGAAATTAATTCCCAGACTTAACACAATAATTCTTTCATTTTGAGGTTTTAGTACTACATCGGCTACGTTATAGAATATTTTCATTTCGTTTTTCTGCAATCCGTATCCTCGACCTGTGTTAATTCACGGACTATGGCATTAAATAGAGATTACCTTGTTTTATCTCATTTCCTGGTTCTATTGGCTCAGTAGGTAGCCCCCCTAGCCTAGCTTCTATTCGGTTACTTTTATAAATAAATTATATCTGTAAGCTTTGCTCTATCGAATGCTGATAGATTGATTTACAAAACTGTCGAAAACTAGTTATTTTTGATGGTCTTTCCCATGATTTATCTTATTATAACACCTATGAATGATTTACAGTTACCCTGTTATTTGTTTGACAATAAATATCATTTATTTATCCGCGTAAATAAGATTTACGATTGCGATTTAAGATTGGCGTTGAGCAAGTTAATTCCCTTGTAATTCTTTAGTACCCTATTATCAACTTTTTTAAATATCAACATTAGAATACTTACGCCTCACGCTTTGGATAATTTACTGTACTAGTATTTTGTTAATTCGTGCTTTTAACTGATCCGTTGTTGCTTTTCAGTGGTACTTTAAGAGTTTATTGGATATATAATTTTTACCATCGATGTTTATTAATTCTCAAAGAGCGAGAGAAAATTGATTTAATATTGTTGAATTTGTACTGAAAAACTATATCTAGTAAATATAACGTCAGTCGCTCGGAAGATCTTTCACATATATTAGCCAAACTTTGGAGCGAGATTCTATGTTTAAATTTAAGACGAAATACTCCTATAAACATAGATTCCGATATGTTTAGCTTCGGTAGAAACAGGCCTTTTTTAGTATCTATGAAATACTCTTGTTACAATGATAAATAGTCTACAGTGCCCATTTTAATCCCTACAATTTTTCCCTTTTTTTTCCCTATAAACTTTTTGATCCTTTGCCTTTTCTAATATCTTGCAGCTTTACGACTATATTTGGCAAAATTTATCTTAAAAAACACTGAAAACACATACAAAAATATTGAATGGACTTTTCATGTACAAAATAATGGCATATTTTATTCAAATTAACAACTACGTGTCTATCGCACGCACGTACTTATGTAGTCTTATTTGCTTCATAAATTTAAAATAACAACATATAAAACCTAAATTATTTGTCAACAAGATTGAAGGTTATTAAATTATATTAAAATGATATGATTTTGGAATTAATCCCTTGCTTCCCTTCAATCATATCTATTTACGCTTTTTTAAAAAACAATCGAATTTGAGTTTATTAGCGTCCTTTTATACAAGTTAACTAATTGTAATCTATTACAACTATTATTTTAACGTGACATAGTTTCGCTGTATAAGCTGTACGAAAATATTCCAGAAAGTGAGGAAATTTGTGAATTGGTTATACTTAATGTTTATTTTTACAGAATAACAAAACTGCAAACAGAATATTCTTAACACTCTGTATGTACATTGACGGTTGCAGTTAATCATTGTTGAATTAATCTAAATGAGATTGTTTTTTTAATTGAAAATGTTAAAAATGAGCTAAATACTGTTCTTGATGAGTTTCCTATGACGCTGATTAACAGAAACTTCTTTCTGTAGACCTTTTCCGGAAAACACACAATCATGTAATGACATACCGTCATTGGAAAAATTAGCTAAATAATAAATAATCAAATATATGATTATTTTGGTAAAAAAATTCTCAAAAAACTAATCAGTTCGGGCCCTATCCATAAATATTATCACCTGAATTTTATTTATTTAATATAAAGGTAACTAAGAAATACTACTGAGGTTGATAGTTCTTTTCATTTGTAAAGTGTTAAGCTTTTGTAATATATCAGAAAGCAGCACATGTATACCTGAAATGGTGTTCTTTCAAAATCTCTACTGGTCTGGTTAAATGTAGTACAGTTTCCAATAGCACTAGGATCTTGTCCTTGTTCACATGTTACTTCTCCATCTTCTTGACCAATTTCTTCAGCCATATAATTTATAGTAATTCCAGGAAGGAACATCAATATCATGTTGTAGCCGTCAATATTTTTTGTCCCCACTCTACTTGCCACTCTGTGGTTATCATGATTACCAGTCTAAAAAAATACAATTTTGGTTATCTTGAAGAGAATATAGTGTTTCATGATTTTCTATACTTCTTTTCCCGCTCAACAACAAGATTACGTCTAGTCATCTATCTTTGTGTGGAAGTATACATCAAAGAAAAACGCATTATAAATATTTATGATCAATTATACGGAGATAGCTAGCTAAGTTTACATGTAGTTTTTGCTAAACAAAGTGCTCCCATAGCAGTTTTGAGAATAACTAAAAAACTTGAGAAAATTGCGTCGGTTTGAGACCAAGTAACTCGTACGCTAGCATATTAAGCCTGCCCTGAGAATAGAATATATCCCTAGACACAAAAAAGAGTAGCGAAAGTATGTTATTCATAATATCGTCTAGCGCCAAATCAATGATCCATTAGATACTTGAGTGAGTACGGTAAAGAAAGAAGAATTCCAGCCGTGTCTTATGTAAAACAATGTGTTGTCACTAATATTTGTTAATTTTAATGGCTGTGTATGGGTCTAATACAATTTAAGTAAATATTTTGGACATTTTTTCTAGTCAGTAAGTTTTTAAGCCAGCTTAGATATGTTATCGCGTTTTCGCGTAAACATGCGCTGCTTTGAATATATCATAGCGATAAACAACAGTGTTGATACAAATCTAGAAACATCGATTCAACGTCCTGCACAACAGCCGGACATTATGAGATTCTCTCTTTGGCGAATTCTGATGAAAGATCTACACCTCCATGCATACAAAAGTCAGTTCGTTTAGGAGTTCAATACAACATTGTAACCGACAATTTGTTGAGTTCTGCACGACCCGACGATGGCTTTATTATTAAATAAAATTGTTAGATTTGTGACATAGAAAATTCTTAAGCGATAAATGAGAGACTGTCGTATCCTCAAATAGATGCTGTCTTTGCACAGCAGAAGTGATTAGACCATACATTCTTGAAAGTGAAACCGGAATTTTAGTAACATTAAATAATCACCGTTCCCCTGCTCCAGCAAAATGGTACATGTCGAATGGCGCGAGAACCACTGATTTGTTGCATTAAAAACTTTCTGGTGGTCGTCTCATTTTCTAAAATGCCGACATCCATTTGCTAACAAGATGGTGCAATTTGACCACGGGTGACTTCCTTTGTATAAAATTGCAAGTTTATGTTAGTAAACCACAAAAAATTTTTCAAGCTCAAAGTTAAGACAGCAAGTGATTAATGAGATTGAGCCGAATTGAAATATCATTAAAAGATCACAAGTGTACAAACAGTCGTGAAGGATATTTGGTCTATTTTAATTGCAATTTTTCTACTCTGCAATGAAATAAAAATAATATCAATAAAGATGATTTTATTTAAAAATGAAATTTTGCGCTCTTAATCTGACACTCTTTGTAAACTTTTGAATTCAGAAGCTAGACTAGAAGCAACATGGATTATAAAGTTTGATAATGCTTGCCCTGCCATATTTACATGGAACTTGAAACCTCATGTTGCTATATTAACCGTTGGTTTCTGATGCAATCCATAGAATATATCCATCGTTCATTTATATATTTATTATCTAAGTATGGAAATTGCCATCCCGGGTAACATTAATTCCTATGCCTACAATATCAACTGGCTTAAGAATTAAAATATCACCGACGAGCAAGGCAGTTAAGCTGAATGATTTTCAATCCGTTGTGGTTTTAGTCAGCTTATTGATAAACCAACCAAATCTATATATATATATATATATATATATATATATATATATATATGTATATATATATATATATACGAGGCTGGTTTGAAAAGTCCGTGCAAAGTTCGAGAGGTGGCACCACCGGCGCGTATCGAGGTCATGTTTAGTTAGTAGCATCTCTCGAATGAACGCACACCAAGTTTCAGCCATATTGGTCTATTTCTTTGTGTTTGGCATTCGTGTGAATCAAGGAAGTCGAGTGATTTTCAAGAAATGGACGAAAAAGAATTTCGTGTGGTGATTAAACATTACTTTATGAAAGGCAAAACGCCTCAAGAGACTAAAGAGAAGGTTGATAAACATTATAGTGACTCTGTACCTTCGACTAGAACAGTTTATAAGTGGTTTCAAAATTTTCGGACTGGCCATATGGGCACAAGTGACGCTAAACGTTCTGGACGGCCTGTGGAGGTTACGACTCCAGAAATCATTGGTCAAATCCATGATATGTTGATGGATGACAGAAGAGTTAAGGTGCGTGAGATTGCTAGTGCTGTGGGCATCTCGACTGAACGGGTACATAATATTTTGCATAAACATTTGGACATGAGAAAGCTATCCGCAAGATGGGTGCCGCGATTGCTCACGCTTGACCAAAAACGGAATCGTGTGAAGTGTTGCAAGGATGGTTTGCAGCTGTTCCAGAAGAATCCGGAGGACTTTAAGCGTCGTTTCGTCACTGTGGATGAAACATGGATACATTACTATACTCCTGAGACCAAACAACAATCTAAACAATGGGTTACCAAGGGGGAATCTGCACCAAAAAAGGAAGGAAGGAAGACCGTTCCTTCGGCCGGAAAGGTTATGGCGACTGTCTTTTGGGATTCGCAAGGGATAATCCTCATCGACTATCTGGAAAAGGGTAAAACTATTACAGGTGAATATTATTCATCGTTATTGGACCGTTTGAAAACCGAGCTGCAAGAAAAACGCCCGCGATTGGCCCACAAGAAAGTCCTTTTCCATCACGACATCAACGCACCAGCACACACCTCAGCAGTTGTGGTCGCAAAATTAATGGAAATAGGATTCCAACTCGTTTCACATCCCCCTATTCTCCAGACTTGGCTCCCTCGGACTACTATTTGTTCCCCAATTTGAAGAAATGGCTGGCGGGACAAAGATTTTATTCAAACGAGGAGGTGATTGCAGACACTAATGGATATTTTGCAGACTTGGACAAATACTATTATTCGGAAGGGACCAACAAACTAGAACATCGTTGGACGAAGTGTATAAGCCTAAAAGGAGACTATGTCGAAAAATAAAAAAAGGTTTACCCCAAACACATAAGTAGTTTTTATTTTTGCACGGACTTTTCAAACCAGCCTCGTATATATATATATATATATATATATATATATATATATATATATATATATATATATATATATATTTTTGGGCTGGGCACGTGGCGCGAATGACTGACAACAGATGGACAAAGCGCCTGTTGGAATGGAGACCCAGACGGGAGGCTTTCAGAAGCCGTGGAAGGCCATATGCTAGGTGGATGATGATATCAAACGGATTACAACGAATTGGATTCAGGCTGCTCAGGACCGTGATGGATGGAATAGATTAAGGGAGACCTATATCCAGCAGTGGATGCGAGTGGCTGCATGATGATGATGATAGATATATATATATATATATATATATATATATATATATATATATATATATATATATATATATATATATATTGTAGCGTATGAAATGGTGTTTAATTGCGCCCCACGTACACTGCGTCATTTTGTAAGGTGTGAAAAAGTGTTCTCAGTTTGAGGCATCTTTTTTTTTGTACCCTGTGAGAAGTTGTTTGTCCCACGCTTGAGCGCAATTTTGTAACCTTTGAACTTACCCGCTTTAATTTCTGATACTGAATTGAGTGAACCCTGATTTTAAAAGAACTAAAGAAATTAAACACACACTAGCTCAGTTTTCCTTGGTAGAGAGATATGGGTAAGAGATAATTTTCTTACATCTTTTTGGAATTAATTTCTATTTTTTTTAAAGGGCTTTAGCTGTACCAAATTTTTGGGCACCATCCATTTTAAAATAGAAAGGATCTAACTTCAGCTAATAAAATGGAAAAATGCTGAAGGGTTTTATGGGTATTACAAAAAAAGAATTAGTCTAGTACAACTTATCCTGAAAAGAAAAATAAGTATTCAGTGAGACACTAGCTTTAATCAACTAAAAGAAAATTTATTCATGTTTTTAAAATGAAAAGTTCTAACCTTACAGTTTTACCAAAAAAATTCTAGCCTATCTAGTAGTTGTTACATTTAAATTTTAAACTATTATAACCCCCGAAGACGAGAAATCGTGCTTTACACTTCACTTTTTAGTCTGTTTTACATTGCAGTTAAGGCGCTACTCTCGAATAAGTCTATTGAAGGGAGTTTTGTTGACTTACTGTTTTTTATTCCTGCTGTGATCGACTACGCCCGATTTCACACTTTTTCTTAGCAAACACTTAGAAAGCCCACTACGGTTTTTATTTACGACACTGGTGCTTTTACTTAGCGGCTCTGATGAAAATTAGCCTACTTCGGCTAGATGGAAAATAGCCTCTCGGCTAGACGGTACTGCCTGGCTGCGGCTAGATGGAAAACAGCCCGGCAGCGGCTTGATGGTACTGCCTGGTTGCGGCTAGATGGAAAACAACAACCCAGGTTCAAGCTCTGCGGAGCCTTAAATAATCGTGCGACTTTTGCCGGTAATATCACGACGCTCCAATCAAAACTCCGGATCAAACATTTCACCAATCGCGGCCCTGGCGAGAGATTCGGTCAGGAACCCGCACAATACACTATACCGGACGTCTTGGAATCTCTTATTAATATACCGTTCGATACAAAAATGAAAATAAGTACAATTTGAAATGGAAAAATCAGTAACATTACATGGTCTTAAAATCTAGGAAAAAATGAATGTTACATTTACCCCCTTCCAAAAAGAAATAGACTACACTAGTCTATTAAACTTAGGCTACTTATGAAAAGGTACAAAGTGGTACACTATCACTTAATACTAAGGTCAGAACTTAAAACAAAATTACAAACTTCGGACCTTACTACTAGACTTAATTCAATTAAGCACTAATATTAAGTACAATGAAAACCAAATGAAAATCTTTGCATGTACACAAGAATCTTATAACTAGACTTAACTTAATTAAGCACTAAGGTTAAGTACATCAAAAAGTAAATAAAAATCCTTGCATGAACATAAGAAATACCTGTTCAAAGTAACAATCGCGGTCTTCTTATATAAAAGAATCAGCTCTGTTATTGTTACCAAAACAAAAAAAATATAACTTTGTCTAGACTCTTGTCTAAACCAAAAAAAATGAACTGAAACAAAGTATGAACACCCCCCTTAAAATAGTTTAAGGATTGTCTGAAAATTTTCTATTTCAGCAAAAGAAATTTATAAAAATTCTTAAATAAAGAAAAAAATAAAAAAATGATTCTAGTGCAAACACTTACACTAAAAAGAAAAAGTCTTGTCAGACCATTTAGCACAAGGCCAAAAAAATATCTGGATAAATATCCAGGCAAACGCTCGGGAAAAATCGCTATCAATGCTCTAGCTCATCGCTAAGAGAACATTCCAAATCTAGTATCACTACTAGTCGCATCAGAAAATAATCGCACTCTATCGCGCAATGTCGACGTCCTAAGACATCCAGACATGCAAAAATCGCTAGGGAAAACGCTCTGGTTGATCGCCAGAAAACACGTCAGCTTATCGCCAACAAAACACTCTGGTATATCGCCAGAAAAAAAGCCTTGGCTCCTCGCCAAGAGAACACTCTGGTATATCGCCAGAAAAAACCTCGGCTCCTCGCCAAGAAAACACTCTGTAAGTAGTCCTCGACTACACAAAGTCTGCGTTCTAAAAGAACAATCTCGCCTTTAACATAGTGAGCAGCTATAAAAGCTAACAATATCACTATAGGCACAGTGAATAGCTATAAACGCTAAAATTCACCCTAAACACAGTGAATAGCTATAAAAGCTAAAATTCACCAAACTGAATGATCCTGCTTCAAAAAGCAACGTTCACTAAGAACGGAATGATTAGTCTGCGCACAACTAACATTCAAGGAAACATTCCCAATATAACTATATGAGACAGCAAGTCTCGAAATAGGACCTCCCTAGAGTCATAATCCTATATATAGGAGTCCATAAGCAAAACGACTCAAAATCACACATTTTGAGCACATGCCCTCAGGCAACCAACATACACTGAAATATATACAGAAATATATACAGAAATATATACAGACATATATACAGGAGTTCAAATCCCAAACTCTTGGTTATGATAACTCCATACTGAGCTTGGTGAAAGCTCTTAGCAAAAGCTAATCAAATCTTCGGCACATCGCACCAAAGTGACAAATCTGCCTAGAAACATGAACCAGAAGAAACGCCCTCCGTCATTCTTCAGGGTGGCTACACAGAGATATAAAACTTAACCAGCATTGCGCTTCTCCAAGTTGCATGAAGAACCCTCGTGTACTGGTCTCGCCCTAGAACAACAACGAAAAACATTCAATCCATCCCACATAACAGGAGACAAACACCTCACCACGATATACTGAATGGTGGAGACAATAAAATACAGAATTGGTGACCCTGGTGTCCACCAACAAAAGGGAGTAGATTATAGCATCCACTAAACTGAAACGGTGTCTACCACACCACCATAAGTCAAAAAAAAATTTAATCAATAGGGTGTTCCGAAACACACTACTGCCAACAGCCTGTCACCACTAATAGGCTAATTGGAGCTGAGGTCGACTACAGTAGCTAGGCTCTCCTTTGGTTCAAATAGAAATAACCATTGGGTAACAAAACCCCTAAAGGTCCCAAAGGTCAAACGTTCACCCCCCATAGACTACCCTTCCAATCAGTCTGTTCCTCAGGAAGACTAACTCCCTGCCAAACGTCGTAACGGCATCTGTTAGCACCCGGTGCATCACAGCCTGTAAAAACAAATCACTCATGGGATACAACCTAAAAGGTTTACAAGGTTGACTTAACCAAGCTTCTTACGGAAATTTCCAAAAAACGAAACTGAGCTTGAAAAGCTACAGTAAGCAAAAATTGCTCAATTTTTCGGTGGCAACGCAACAAAACTTTTGAAGACGACAAGAGCTTTTCCAGCTTAATCAGAAACAAGAAGAAAACATCGTTGACAGCTAACATATTCGATCATGGTGTTAATCGTCTCCCTAGACAATAGCCTCTAGAAGAAACTGCTACAGGTATCAGGCATAACCGTTTTCTGTCAGCCCAAACTTCTAGATTACCTCTTGGAAATCTAAAAATCCGGTTAGGAATCTTCCTTCACTGCGCTTAGCCTCCCTTGACAATGTTCTCATCTCGGTATCAGATTTTGATCATTTCTTTGTGAAACGACTGTCTTACTCTGCTCTCATCTCCTGTAAATGATCAGCCTTTAGTTCTCCTGCAGGACTTCAATTTCCTATCAATCCGATAGTATACCGAAAAAAACTCATCAGACGCCTATGAGTCTATGCAAAAAAATTTTAAAAAAATTAGTGACTCAAAGGTAACGTTTAAACGGCTCTGAAAAAAAATAGAAAATACCCTCAGTTTGTCAATTCAGAAGAAGATCTAAACCAAAATAATCCAAGTCTTAGACTTACAGGATAAACCAAAATCAATTTACTCTTAATTGCACCCAACATATACCATTAAGGTAATAAAAATACACCCACTCGGGTAACAAACTTTGAAATTGCTCATAAAAAAAATTTTTGACTCAACATCACACTACACGAGCTACATCTTGCGCTTGTCCTAACTCAAGATCACCTTGGATTGCCTTTAATCAAAATTTCGCTTCCAAGTGTCAAGAACTGGATATTATTTGGGGTCATAAGCAAATCAAATCCCGCGACCACCGACATACCAGTCTTATGTTATATCCTGAGTGTGACTCTTTCGCAAGCTCGCAACAGCTGAGTCGATGCTAAACACCAACACAATCAACCTAAGTTTGGATATGATCAGTACCCAAAACCTTAGCAAAAACTATAAAAGTAAGCTATCCTCAGCTCAACTTTTATAACAGTCAAAAAAACGAGGTCGTCACCTCTACAGAGCAACATCAAAAAAAATAAAGTAAAGCAATTAAGATAATGTAAATATAAATTATTCTTCTTCTGACAAACTTTCACTAGGGTTAGGTTCATTGAATGGTTTTAAGTCTTTAATATGCCATCGTCCTATTTTAGTCCCATCTAAAATAACTAAACCATAAACTAAATCTGAAATCTTTTCTCTAATCACGCAATGCACATACTTAGGTACCAACTTAGATGTGAATTTATCTGCTGCACTGGAAAGAATTTTATTTTTTCACCAAACGTGATCACCTATATTAAAGGCAAAATCCCTTTTTCTAAGATTGTAAGACTTACTGTTCCGTTCATAAGCCTTATGTATCCTACTACGCACGTCGGTGAAAATATCTTTTAAACCCTTTAAATTTTCGGCACCCCTGTTACCCGGAATTATTTCGCTGTCAACATTGACATCCAAATCTAAGTTTTTATAATATGATCCAGATAGAGGTATATGTCTGCCGTAAACTAAGAAAGACGGGTGTGAACCCTGTTACTTCGTTTCTTGCGGTGTACACGGGATTAAAACGGATGTTAAAACTATATGTCCCACTTAAGCTCTTAAGACACTCAGAAGTAAACTGAGTACCGTTATCGCATATCGAAAGCGATGAAACTCCGTGGATTAGAAAAATATCGTTTTCTAAAATTTTCAAAAAGCATTCGGCTTTAGAGCTTTTCAAAAGAAATAACACGGTATACTTTGTTAACCAGCAAGAAATTACGAAAAGTCATTTATTTCCCTTTTTTGAACGTGGAAATGGGCCTACTAGATCAGCTGCTATGACTTGAAAAGGGTAATTGACCGTTTTCTCTTTTCCCATCAGTCCCATAGGTAGTGTATTTGGAGATTTCTGAGCTCCACATACTTCACAAGTCCTCACAAACTTTAAGATAACAAAACGCATTTTTGGCCAAATTAAATTAAATGTATGTTGTCTCAGCCTAATCGCCCAACGCGCTAGTTTGCCACTAGGGTTTTTAATAGAATTAGGCCAATATAAGCTATAATGATCTGTTATGACCGTGAAAGGAACACCTTCTATGTAAGGTCGAAACTTTTCGATGTTAAAGAGTACTGCTAAACATTCTTTTTCAACAACCGAATAGTTACGTTCAGCCTTTGACAAAGTTCTACTGGCATACGCTATCACTCTTTCCTCACCATTGATTTTCTGTGTTAGGACGCCCCCTAAACCGGTATTAGAAGCATCACTAGAAATATAAAAACTGTTGGGAAAAAATCTGGTTGGGATAAAATGGGAGCTGAAACCAATAGCTCTTTAATCTTTATAAAAGATTCTTCGGCTGCCTTTGTCCAATCCATCGATTGTCCTTTTTTTTCGTCCTTTCAAAAGATCATTAATAGGCGACAACAAGGTAGAAAAATTCTCAATAAAACGTCCGTACCATGAACACATTCCTACGAAAACGCTTAACTTCTGTAGTATTAGTAGGTCTCGCATAATTAACCATGCTTGCTACTTTATCCGGATCGGTACGTAAGGAATTTGAGCCTACAATATAGCCTAAAAACTTTAGAGAAGTTTTTAAAAAAATCACATTTGCTCAAATTTATCGTCAGTCCGGCCTCTTTCAATTTATCTTTTACTTCCTTAAGTAAGCGAATATGCGATTCGAAGTCTTCCGATGTTACTAAAATATCATCGAGATAGGTAAAAATATGTGGCTCATATTTCGGACCAAATATAGCGTCCACTAAACGTTGCTGAGTTTGAGCAGCGTTCTTTAGACCAAACGGCATAGTGACGAACTGAAATAGACCTCGGCCTACTACTGCAAAAGCGGTCTTTTCCTTAGAGGATTTGTCCAAAGGAATTTGCCAGAAAGCCTTTCTAAGGTCTATCGAAAATACATGCTTAGCATTCCTGAGTGATGTCAAAATTCTGTCGATGTTCGGTAATGGATAGTTATCAAATTTGCTGATCTCGTTGAGCTTTCTACCGTCAAAGCATAGACGATATCACTCCGAGTTTCAACATTTCGTCTAACTCCTTACAAAATTCTGTCGATGTTCGGTAATGGATAGTTATCAAATTTGCTGACCTCGTTGAGCTTTCTTCCGTCAAAGCATAGACGATTTCACTCCGAGTTTCAACATTTCGTCTAACTCCTTATTCAATACTTTTGACATGTTCGAAGACATGGCGATGGGCCTTGTCTTTACAGGATTGGCATCAGCCGTATCTATAGACATGGTGATTTTATTCGTTCGGCCTAACCTATCTTTACTACTTATTTCTTTGAAAGAGCTTATTACTTTTCTGCGTTTAAGCGTTCCGTCCGCGGGAGATCATCTAGGGTACATAGACGCGAGAAAAGGTTTTCTAAAGAACTCTCTGAATAACAATCTTTAAAACTTGTATTAGAATTGACTTCTAGGGACTGTGGATACCACGAATTATCTTTAAAATTTGCAAAAATTCCGAATTTTTGTGCAAAAAAAATCATCCTATAACCAAAGTATGTGATAGAGAAGGTACTACTAAAGCAGAAATTACTAAACAATGACCATTGCAGACTAGCGGCAACTCAACCGTACCTAAAACTTTTAGACGGCTACCATCTGCAGTGGTAACACTTCTATTTTTGACATGGCATATTTTTATGCTTAAACGACTTAAAATTTTAATACCATTCTGACCTATAACGGAGGCATTTGCACCAGAGTCAAATAAAGCCGAGAAATGGGCACCTAATAGATTTATCTTTATATGCGGTCCGTTATCTAAATATTTATGCACGAATAGAGGAGACATGTGACCATTTGGAGAAGCAGGAGTTTTAACTTGAGAAGGAGAATTTTTATTAGACTTAAAAAAATCAAAAACTTTTTGTAACTATTTAGTCCAATCTGATCTATTGGATTATTTCTTTACTTAAGATCCTCCTTAGAATCTTTCTTTTTATCCGCGACCGGACGTTCTGAGAAAGTACGACGGATTTTCAGTTCATAGTCTAATTCATATTCCAGTAGGTGACTTTAAAATTGAATGCTTCCATGATAAATGTATAAAATTTAAAAGAATTGTTTAAAAAGTCTTGAAAATATTTCTCCTGTGCTCCCAATAGTCAAAATAAATAAAATCATATAAAGGCAACTAAAATGTGTAAACTTCTTTACCAAACATTTAAAAAATCTTCAACAATTTCAAAAAATTTCTAAGTATCGCCTTGTATTAAAACTCTTTTATTAAATATGTTAAGAATTTCCTATAAAAAATCTCTAAATACCGTTTCGTATCAGCCAAGTATTGATAATATTCATGCAAAATATAGGTGAGAAAAAACGTACGGTTTTTTCTCTTCTTCGGTTAACCGCAAAATAAATTTAACACTGTAAAGATTAGAGTAAACCAGCACATCTGCTAATCTGAACTATAAAGCTAGCTGTTAAGAAAAAAGTAGGAATCGCTTATCTTAGAGTCAACAACAAAATTCAAATCATCAGATAAATTGAAATAAAAAAAATTCTACAAATTTCCTGCTTTTGTCTTACTGCTATAGTGTAGTTTCGTTTAATAAGTATTATGAAATAAAAAATATCTGCAAAGTTAGAGCTTTTACTTTGTTCGAAAGCTAGTACACTGAACCCTTTAAAAAATAAAATTCCAAAAGCCCCGCGTTGACAGCGCTATTTTGTAGCCTAAGAAAAGGTGTTAATTGCGCCCCACGTACACTGCGTCATTTTGTAAGGTGTGAAAAAGTGTTCTCAGTTTGAGGCATCTTTTTTTTTGTACCCTGTGAGAAGTTGTTTGTCCCACGCTTGAGCGCAATTTTGTAACCTTTGAACTTACCCGCTTTAATTTCTGATACTGAATTGAGTGAACCCTGATTTTAAAAGAACTAAAGAAATTAAACACACACTAGCTCAGTTTTCCTTGGTAGAGAGATATGGGTAAGAGATAATTTTCTTACATCTTTTTGGAATTAATTTCTATTTTTTTTAAAGGGCTTTAGCTGTACCAAATTTTTGGGCACCATCCATTTTAAAATAGAAAGGATCTAACTTCAGCTAATAAAATGGAAAAATGCTGAAGGGTTTTATGGGTATTACAAAAAAGAATTAGTCTAGTACAACTTATCCTGAAAAGAAAAATAAGTATTCAGTGAGACACTAGCTTTAATCAACTAAAAGAAAATTTATTCATGTTTTTAAAATGAAAAGTTCTAACCTTACAGTTTTACCAAAAAAATTCTAGCCTATCTAGTAGTTGTTACATTTAAATTTTAAACTATTATAACCCCCGAAGACGAGAAATCGTGCTTTACACTTCACTTTTTAGTCTGTTTTACATTGCAGTTAAGGCGCTACTCTCGAATAAGTCTATTGAAGGGAGTTTTGTTGACTTACTGTTTTTTATTCCTGCTGTGATCGACTACGCCCGATTTCACACTTTTTCTTAGCAAACACTTAGAAAGCCCACTACGGTTTTTATTTACGACACTGGTGCTTTTACTTAGCGGCTCTGATGAAAATTAGCCTACTTCGGCTAGATGGAAAATAGCCTCTCGGCTAGACGGTACTGCCTGGCTGCGGCTAGATGGAAAACAGCCCGGCAGCGGCTTGATGGTACTGCCTGGTTGCGGCTAGATGGAAAACAACAACCCAGGTTCAAGCTCTGCGGAGCCTTAAATAATCGTGCGACTTTTGCCGGTAATATCACGACGCTCCAATCAAAACTCCGGATCAAACATTTCACCAATCGCGGCCTGGCGAGAGATTCGGTCAGGAACCCGCACAATACACTATACCGGACGTCTTGGAATCTCTTATTAATATACCGTTCGATACAAAAATGAAAATAAGTACAATTTGAAATGGAAAAATCAGTAACATTACATGGTCTTAAAATCTAGGAAAAAATGAATGTTACAATATATATATATATATATATATATATATATATATATATATATATATATATATATATATATATATACATATATATATATATATATATATATATATATATATATATATATATGTACATATATATATATATATATATATATATATATATATATATATATATAGATTATGAAATTCACCGCATATATTGGACCTGGTGCCCCTTTGAAGCAAGACTGATTGCAGAAAATTCACCTTAAATAGCGGATTTCAATAATAACTGAACAAATCGACTCTAAAGAATTACCGTCAATTTTTTTTCACGTCAGCACTGGTGGAACCATAGAACTCCACAATATCGTTCACCACAACGTAAGGTCTACACTGTTGCCAGATTTGACTGGCTTTTCCCAAAAATAATGAAATACGAGTAATTACTTCGTGACACATTCATTACTGAAGTTTTATATATCAATATTTTATTATAATTAGTAAACATTTTAACACATGTAATTCTCTAAAATTGAAACCATGACGGAACAACAAACAAAATGTTAAGGTAGGTCACAAAACTTTTACCTTATTTTTACATTAATTTTTTTAACCGACAAGGGTTTGTCGTCGGTACACAACAAAGGCTTTGCAAAGAATTTCTTCCAGTCATCGGCTAGCTTTATCGAGTTTTTAGTGAAGGGTGGGGATATCGAAGACATTTTTGGCGTCTTCCTTTTGATGGCTTTACGACACTTATAAAATGTGTCATTCATTTTACAAATATGTTTGAGTTATATAGGCAGTATTCAGGATTTTTTGTTCTTTTGAATAAAAGCATCGATGGCACAAACAGCCCAGCCACGCTGGTACAACACAGCGCCTCTCTCTCCGCTTGTGATTGTACCGATTTGTTTCTGTATTTTAATGCACGATTTTTTAAAGCTGAGAATCGATTTGCTCTAATCTCCCTACTTGAAAATTGTCTGCTAAGAAGGAATAATCCAGTTCGGTCGTTTCAAGGAATTATTTCTTTTCAATGTTTTATTTTTTAAATGATTAAGTAAAATGCAGTTTTGCCCTTTTTTATTTTATCAATTATTTTCCGAATTTGAAAAAAATTGTATTGAATGTGCTTCTACATGACCTCACGTTTCAATATATGCAGTAAATTTCATAACACCCATATATATATATATATATATATATATATATATATATATATATATATATATATATATATATATACTTTCATCTGGCTACGCTACAAATATATATGTTTAAGCTGAGCCCTAACCTCAGTATCCGACAGCCAAGACCTAACCCTAACCTCAGTTTCATTTTAAGCAGGTTGTTTCTTTTAAGTGTTCGGGATTATTACAATATATGTTAGTTCTGAGATATTCCCACATATTTTCGAAATCGGTTTACTCGCATAATTGGTAAAGATGTATTTGGAGGACGTGATGTCGATCTCTCGTACTGAAACCAGACACTCTCTTGTAAAGCAAAAGTGAATTTGTTTCACATCATCCCCACTTATCGAAAGACCTATTTTATACTCGAATGGATTCCATATTCCACTGTTTTTGAATAAACTGGAACAAAGTTCTTAAAATTATTGTACCTATTTCGCACCTAAATTTACAAAGACCTGCGTTACGCTCTCGGTCTTCATAAATTTACACTGACTTATGACACTAGGGGTGTCTTTTCTTTCTTCTTATTCATTAATTGTCAATAAAAGTAACGTTTTTTTTCCAAATATTGCCATGAAAAACTTAAATTAAAATTTAAAATTGAATATTATTGTAAAAATTACTATATCACTATCATTGACTAAATAAAAAATAAATATCTAGTATTATTTCCCTAATGCAAATTAACGAAATTTTGGGGAAAAGAAAACAATTTTAAAATTTTTCAGCTTCACTAGCAAATAAAAGAAAACAGCATTTGAGGTTCAAGAGTAATACACAAATATTTCAAAGTCTACGATAAAACGAGTCCAGATCTATCTGTAATAAAGAGGTCATGATACCATCAGTAATAATAATTACTAAAAATATTGATTTAGCTTTTGTCCAGTCCTCTTAAACTACCAGTCCTTTACACCAAACACTTTATTTTTGCACTCGACGAGCGTTTCACTAACCATGTTAGCTTCATCAGGAGCGATGATTGACTACAGCTAAACTACAAATCTACTCTAATTATACTTAGCCTAACCCTTGAATTACTCAAGCGGAACTAATGACATAGGCAAGGCCATCAGTTCCGGTCAAGTAACCAGTAGAGGGGACTATAAGGAATAGGCCCTCTGTCTTTATTTAAACTACTTTTACATTTTATGATTTCCATACTTTCGTATGCGTTCAACAATCTCCCATCAGATACATTTTTTATTAATCTTAGACTATCTAATGTTACAGTATGATCAGCTTCAAGGGCATGTTCGGCAATGCTAGACTTTTCTGTTCTATTGTATTTTAAGTGTGCTAAGTGTTCTTTAAATCTTGTTTTAATTGACCTTTTAGTTTGCCCAACATACTTTTTGTCACAATCATTACAACTAATTTCATAAATTCCACTTTTCTCACAATTAGGAATCTTATCTTTGGGATTTCCTAAGATATTCCTCAGATTGTCTGATGACTTATAGACTAAGGTGAGGCCTACCTTATTAAATACCTTATCGAGTCCCTTGCTATATTTCGGATTATATGGTATGGAGACATACTTGATGTTATTTTCTTCGCGTGTAAAAAAGGTGGAATTCTGAATATTAAACCTAAACTTATGTCTATTTATTAGCTTATTTACTAAGTCATCGTCATAACCATTAACTCTAGTTATATTTCTAATACGATTCCTCTCTTTATTAAAGTTTACTCTATTCAGAGGGAAAGTGACCAAACGATGAACTAAAAAATGTAATGAGGCTAATTTATGTTGTTTGCAATGAAATGAATCAATAGGAATATATCTATTTGTTACTGTGTCCTTCCTATAGATATCAAATTCTAATCTATTATTATTTTTAATAATTAAAATATCTAGAAAAGGCAATTGTCCTTTGTTCTCAACTTCGTAAGTGAATTTAATGAAATCATACCGGCTATTTAATTTAGAAACAAAATCATCAATGTTTGCTTTCTTTGTATCAAAAATCCCGAAAATATCATCCACATACCTATACCATAACCTTGGGAAATATTCGAATTCTTGACTGGCTTCGATTTCAAACTTACCCATGAATAAATTGGCTATGAAAGGTGATAAGCCATTACCCATAGCTGTTCCTTCTTTCTGAACATAAAATTGATTGTTATATTGGAAATAATATAAATAGGGTAGATTTGTAGTTTAGCTGTAGTCAATCATCGCTCCGGATGAAGCTAACATGGTTAGCGAAACGCGCGTCGAGTGCAAAAATAAAGTGTTTGGTGTAGTGGTGATATATACTGTGTATCATTGTGCCAAAGATTCCACATTTCCAACTCAGTCCTTTTAAAAATTATAATATTTTTAACAGAGAAATTAAATAAGAGTAAAAAGTTGAATTGACGATTGTAGTATTAAAATGTTGTAAATTAAAAACACATAACTTTAAACTGAAGATAGAAGTCTTTACAACATGACCAGATCTTTGATAATTGGTGTATGTAATAGTGAACCTGGCATTAAAGGTATGGTCAATAATATCTTAGTAGCAGGAACAAAAAAAGCAGCAATAATGTTCAAAACTAGTCCTCAGAACATTTATTTGCAAAGGTTACTCTAGGAAATAAAATATTTAAAGTAATAAGAGTCTTCATATCAATTGAATTAAGTCTGTAAATAAATTAAAAATTAAAACAGGCAAAACAAAAATATAAAGCAAAACCGAAATTGCAAAAAAATTCCCGAGCTCGACTGTATCAGAAATAAATGGCTCGAAAATCTACCTGATAAAACAATTTTAGAATTATCCAAATCTACAAAGTTATTTTTCATAAACTTGGAAAACCGCTCACTGACAGTTACCTCTCAAATTATATAAAATGTAATACTATAAAAAATTAGTAAATTTATTAATGATAAAAATAAGTTACCAAACGAACTATTTGGATCCAGAATAAATCACAAAAAAAAATAAATCACACAATAAGTATAGATTCCAACATTTTAATGATTTTCAATCGTAAACATGAGGTGTAACTTAATGGCATTTTTACTGAAATAATTGGAATAAAAATTCAATTTGTAGTTTTCATCCATAATTTAAATCGAAATCACAAAATACCAATGGCGGATGTCTCTCAAGGATCATCTCTTTTTAATTCATTTACTTCGAACAGGCCAACATCTATCCAAAGTAACCTAAATCAAAATTATCTGTAACTATTTGTAGACGATATAGCTCTAATAGCTGTAGTTGAATAACTATCATAAGAAAACTACAATACAAATAAACTCAAATTTTGGAAAAAAAATTGGAAAATCAAGTTAAATCCTAATAAAACAAAAGAAATATATTTCAGTAAAACAATTTAAAAAGTGTCAAAGTAGCCAATCAAGAAATTATTTATCACGCGGAAATCCAATGCTGTAATATTTAAACTAAAAGGGTAACAACGACAAATTAAACTCCAAGAAAATTCTCAAATTCGTGAACTCTATCGTTTTTTTAAATTCCAAAAGTAAAATTCATATCAAGATTAAAATAACGTACATTAAATTTTCGTGGTGCACTATAAGTAGAATGGACTTTATAAGATTACAAATAATCTAAAATAAAATTCTACGAATCAATCTTAACGCTTTGACACTTACTTCAACAAGAATCATCAATCGTGATTTAAATATAGAGGTAATTTTTGAATTTGTAAACAAAATTGTCCGTAAATATTTTGAAAAAAATAGTACTACTCTCTAAATTAATATTTCATATAAACTTTAAACCACTAGTAGACGAAAGTTGTCAAAAGATAGGGTTAATCGGAACATATAAATTATTTATTAATTACCTTACTAACACTTGCGAAACTAAACTAATTACACTAAAAAATGCATTAATATGATTATCTACACAGTTTTCTAAATTTTAAAAAACCCTAAAGTAATTTAGTCAGAATTTCTCTTGGAGGCACTCAATTCTAAAATAAAAATTGAATTTAACTCTCTGATACTAAAGAATAAATTAATACTGGAACTCCATACTTTTAATAATACTAAGTAATATTTTAAATGTGTTATAATTGCATAGGGGAGTGGTTCCCAAACTTTTTTGATCCTTTACGCCATTCTTAAATTCAGATTTTTCCAAATCATTCTATGTCAAATTCAATAAGTAGATTTTGCGAAATAAATTTTTTTTTTTTCTAAAGGACCAGGTATAAAAGAAATTGAGCAGTCAAAGAAACAAGGATCTCGAACAAACCTTGATCATTAGTTCTTGCAGTAATAATTTTACAAAAGATCAATATATTAATACGATCTATAAATCGTACAAAGTAAATCAAGTGAGCATTATTATTACTATATGTTCTCTCATGCAGCTGAAACCTAAATTCCTTCCCTCTATGTTGTATTCTGCAACTGATGGTGATATTTTACAAAGGTACTTTTGCAAGCTGTTTTCCAAAAAAAAAACAAGCAATAGAATAAGTTATTCGGCTATGGTATGAAGTTTCTAATATTTTGCGATTCTGTGTACATACCTGTAAGATGCTGGCACAGCGTAAACTACAGATTCTCTTTATTATTGTCTTTTATCGATGTAAAACCAAAATTCGAATAACTGTCTATATATTTTCAATATTTACGCTTCTTCATACTGTTGCCACTATTTGACGGTCTACTCTGTTTTCATTCCCACAAGTCTTATTACTGTTTAGTAAACATCTATTAATTTTAAAAATACATAAGAAAAAATACTTCAGAAACTTAATTTGGCTTAATCACAACACTATTCAATTACAAATCACGAAAATTAAACTTTAAATCCGTACGAAACAAAGGACTGTTTATATATGAACATAAAGTACAGAGAAAGCTCGGGAAACTACTTAAATATACGAGAAACTTAATTATTGTAGATTGGATTGAATTGGATGTTATGGGGATTGGGTGCATCGACTACTAAAGACATTTAGCACCCAGCAACGTAGTGATTTTTGAATCATACTCTTTTAAGTATTTCTCAATTTGATTTATATGGTATTGAATTTGATCAGATGCTAAGATTTGTTTCATGTTCAGTTGTAATTGATGCTTTTCTCTGGACTGAGTAGATTGAGGAGATTCAAATATATGTTTTACTGTGAGAGTTGACTGACAGATCGAACAGATGTGAGCATCTTCATTTTTTATTAAATAGGAATGGGTTAGGTAGGTGTGGCCTATTGCAAGTCTTCCCCAAATAGTGTTTTGTCTTCTTGAGAGTGATAGATTGTTATAAATGTCTACACATTAGGTTTGAGCTCCCAGAGCTTGTTGGAAGATTCTTCCAAATCCCACTGTAGTTGAAAGAGCTCCCTATATAGGTGTTTAATGTGATTGAAGTAATCCTTTGGATGGTTTTTTTCTCTTATTAGGATGCCTTGATGTACTGCTTTTTTAGCATATTGATCCACTTTGTCGTTGCCCTCAATCCCGGTGTGTGAGGGAATCCAGAGAAAGCCTATTGAGATGTTATGGTGATTGGCTATATATAAGAGATCAGTAATTCGATTTAAGTAGGCAAATTTAGTATTCCCATTCTTTAGGGATTCCAATGCGCTCATAAAGTCGGAGACTATTAAGTACTTGCCGGTTTTCCCTGCACATATTGCATATCGCAAGCTATATTTGATTGCGAAAAGCTCCGCGGTAAATATCGAGAAGTGATGTGGAAAATTTGAAAGTTTTAAATATGTGATTGTGAACAAAAGCTGCACCCGTGCAGGTGTTGGGATTTAGAGCCGTCGGAATAGATGATTGAGTAATCAGGGAGGTACTTGTTTATTCTTTCGAGAGACTAGGAACGAAGAATGGATTTTAGAGTAAGAGATTTACTGTTTTTGTTGAAAGTAGCCAGAGTAAGAGCACCATCTAGTAACCATTTGTAAAGGGTTCTGCGAACTAAGTGGGTTACAGGCTTGCCCTAGGCTAGCGTCCTATTATATTGAATTAAAAATTGAAAAAAATAAGGACATTTTTTTAAATATTTCATGGTGCCCTTGTGTGGAAGTCTGAGCTCACCAGGGCGTCATGGCGCATACTTCAGCTATCAGTGACATATGACATTAATTCAGAATTTGTGTTATTAGTATTTTTTATGTTAAAATTGGTAAATGCTCTCTTGTAGTAAATTTGATCGTGATGTTTACGTGCAGTGAAATGTATGTTTTTTCTTTGAACTTTAAACAATTCTTTACTTATTTTGTTACGCGAAGTATTGAATTCGTGAAAAAAATCACATCCTGAGATTTTTACATTTTTTTCTGGTTTCAGGGTCTGTAGATTACGAAATTTTGCGTTGGTCTGTTTGTCTGTCTGTCTGACTGTTGGCTTAACCACTATACTTATAATAAATGAGAAGTAATGGATGTATAAAGGACTTGCTTCAAATATAACTTGTTATGCATCTTTTTGATGATTCTTGTAGTCGGGGAATCTGAAGTTTATGTTATCTTTTTATTATTTCCAATTTTAACAAAAATAGTGAGCAATAATATATATTGAGTTTATAACTTGAAATTTGAAGGGGAAGTACTAAGTGCATTTGCCAATTTTTTAGGTAGTTTTGAAGTTTTCCCGCATTGTTACAAATAATTGTTAAGAATACGTATAATGTGAAAAAAAAAATTAATTTATTAGAAACAGAAATCTTTTTCTCATAAAGATGGATGTGTCCAAAAATCAGAAAATTATTAAAAATTTTTAAAACGTTTTGACTGAAAAATTAAGACAAAAATATATTAAATTTGAAAATCTACCAAGTAAACCACAGGCTTTTATAATCCGCATATAACACTTGAATCTACTACATTTAGGGGTTTAGCCAATATTACAATTGTTAATAGCGATTTTAATTTTAAGCGAATAATATAGTTATTTTAAGTGATCACAAGTTCTTGAATTTCCCGATGACATAAAACAGAAACTGTCGCGGCCCTGGTTCTATAAGACATCATGATTTTTATGATGAAACCATGTCAAATTGTAGTGGCACTTCGATGTTTCACTTCCGATCGTAAGAGATATCTTTAAGAATCTTTACTCTTCGCAATTATACCTCTAAATTATTCCAGAGAGTCACCAGCTAATTATTTATATTTGGCTGGTGTTTAATGAAATGTAACCATAGAGAAACAAGAATATATGGAACTCAAATGACAGCTAATGAACAGAAAGTAAAAATCCCAGAAGGTGTCTGAAACAACACCCCGGGATGAAAACCGCATACTGTTGAAACGCGGGGTATCACCTCGTATCCACGCCGCTTTTGTTGTTGTTTACTATCAAATAAAATTCTTGCTTCCATTATTTAATTGTTTAAAAGTTTCACGGAGTTACAAGACCTTATAGGAAGATAATTCTTGCATCTATGATAGTACTTCTGATAATGTTAGTAGAGAGTTTATAAAAATTTAGGACTGAACCAAAAACTTTGATTTCTCTTATCTGATTTGTCTTGAAGAGTAATGATCTACAATTTGTTTCTTTTTCATATATCTTATACGCTCCTCAATTCTACTGAATATTTAGTTTCTTCCACATATATGGTACCACAGGACTAGGAAATTTTATAGATACCTTGGGTCTGTAAAGAAATTGTATCTTTTGGTGCAATGTTTACATCTTTTAAGTAATTCAGCAATGTTGTCTGGATATAACCGCGTTATCTCATGTTGAATGCTTATTACTATCTTGTCTTGAAGTTAGGTTTCATGTTTGTATGTATGGAGCATGTATAATGCTGTTTTCTTTCGCCCAAATATTACTAACTAGAAAGATTTTTGGTACAAATTTACATAAGAATGCGAATACATTTTCCTTTGTAAAAATAAATGTAATAGGTTTTTCCAGGTTTAAGTAATAGAGATCAGGTCTAAGTAACGGATATTGTTATGATAAGATTACGACGTTATCTTGTCATGTTGTAAGTTTTTATTATTGGTTATATGGTCAAGAATAATCAGGTTATTGTGTGAATTATAATTATGGTTATGTATGTATTGATTAATTAAGTCAGATAACTTTTACGTTTTTACTTTGTTTACTAGTAACTGTAAAATTTACCTTTGAAAGTGCGTCATTAGTTTTATGTCATCTTGACTTGGATTTTCGTCAAATATGTGTAAACAATCTATTGTATTTTTATTTTGATCTCCTGAATTATTACTTGTTGATTCGTTTTCGTAAATACCTAATTGAATGTGAGGTAAAACGTTGGTAGTTAAATTTTAGAATAATAATTTTGGTATTTGATTGTTAACTTTTTCATTATAATTTTAGGTCGAGTGTTTAAAAACACATTTTTTTTTTAAATATAGATTTCAATTTTACAAATATAAAAGCCGCAATAAAGTGATAGTCTTGTTGAACTGATTTTAAAACCTATAAAAATTATTAATTCTTTAAGAATTATGCCCCCCTCCCATTCCTAAGAAGAATTTAAAAGTAATTATTTTAAGATTTGCAGTAAAGGCCTTTAAGTTTTTAATACTGTTTGAAAACTAGGAAATATTTTTTAAGCTTGACCTGAGGATCGCGGGGCCCTCTCATAACTGGGCCTCTAGGATAGTTCCTTATCGTGCCCCTGTATAAATCCAATACTTGCAGTAGTTGAAAATAATGAGATTTTCCATCGACAGCCTCTAATGTAATAGTTCTTACATATTTTTTTATATCATATCAAGGCAAATAGACTAGTAAGATATTTATCGACTAATGATGACGATAAGAATCACAGTTTAGCGTGGGATCCGAAACATGATCTACAGATAGTGTTGCTATTCTGTTGACTTACGGACTTAGTTTACAATTCTCGCTTACCATGAACTTTCACAAGGTAAAATTGCTACACTGCAACGTATTCGTGGATTTGCATAACATCTAGTCCGGTTTTAGATATGTTTCCCACTCGAGAACGGGAAACATAAGATAGTAGTAAGATTACTAGGGTAGAAGGCTCACCGTCTAGCAAACAGGCACTACCACACTAACTACCACGGTTCCCGCGGAACTTCTCTAACCTGACTGTGACAAGGAATCTTTCTACGCCAAGGTGTCGGCTTTCTTCCTACAAACTATTGTCGATTAACAGACCTCATATTTGAGTCCTTTCAGCGACTTGCTGGTGTAAATAAAGCTGAACCACGTTTCTTCATCCATCAGGAAAAGTCAAGTCATCTTATACGCCTAGCAGTGCTAAGGGTCTTCTCAACCTACAGTCTGACGGCAAAAACTTCTCTTGAGCAACCATTTTAGTTGGTCACGATCACAAACTCTTAACCACACTTACTCTAGATCTTGATCTCATCTCTCTTTTGAGCACTGATCGTCCTATTCACTTGCTGTCTGGATATGTCTAAAACTAGTTATGGCCTCTAGAAGCCCGTCAGGGCCCCGAATCTGGTGAGTTCAACTGGGGTATTATTGCCCCATGATGTGCAGGAGCCCTTATCGGATTAACTTATTTCCTCTTAGATAGTTCATCCAGGGTATCTCTGCGTTTTTGGATAGGGCTTGGATTCACTCTGAGCTTAGTAATTGCCTAGACCAAATGAACTGATAAAGACTATTTATCAAGTGGTCGCTACTTAATAGGAGATCAAAATCTCCGAAAGGTGTAAGAACTTAAAAGCTGCCCATTTTATTAGTATATCTTCTGGCAAAATATACATAATATATTACATCGTCTCCCCCTCTGTTGTTGCTGTACACTCAGAGATGCTTTCGCAGCCTACGCTGCATACTGTTTTGGTTATCTGAAATTTACATTGCGTTGCATAGTCTTATATTCATAATATACTCATAATTCTTAAGTTTATGGTAACATCCTTGAATGCCGCTTGAATGTCCTAACATATACAAATATATATATATATATATATATATATATATATATATATATATATATATATATATATATATATATATATATATATATTATCCCCACAATATCAACAAAAGAACTGATCTAGATGGTTTGAGTAATATATACAGTTTTCTCCTTTCTTGTGATATTTCAATGCTATGCGATAATTCCCTGTCGTCATTTGATTCATGATATTTTATCTCCAAAATAATAGCCCGTTATCTTAATAGGTAATTTCTAATATTCTATTTCTCTATTCTTTTCTCCTGTTTTCTTCAGGTCCTTTGGTTCTGGGTTCTTTGAAATCGTTCCCCTTGCTTGGCTCGATTGATCATTCAAGGACGGGTGTTTTTATGTCATTGCCACTGTCGAGTGATTTCCCCTTCCCTGCCTTTTTGAATTCTCATGCTTTAATACACCTTTTGGTGAATAAACCTCCTTTCTAAATTTATATTTCAATAATTAAATCAATAAATAAATGAATTAATAATTTAATATAATATATTATCCTTCCTTCTCTTTTTCTCTTTTTCTCTTTTACTAGCTCTCTCGTTCCCCCTTTTTACCCAAAATTCACGGTTGTTTTTGATCCGAATTCCCATATCGGTTTTAAGGTCGTTCAATTGGTAAATTCTTCTTTTCTTTATTTGACCATTTATATATTTTTCAGTGGACCAGTTCTCTTTCCGGTTGTTTACAATTTTCGGTTTTAGGTTTTTTCAAAAAAGTCCCTTATCTTTGTCAGGTAGCTGTCTTCTATCAGCTGTATGTCATTCATTTTGTGCATGGTGCCGGCCACAGGTGGCTGTTTCGGGTGAATTAATTAAATTAAAAATGTTTTTCAGCATCCAGGGTTTTCAAACACATCCCCATTATAAATTCAGTCTTTTTAGCTTTATGTATTAGTTTATAGTGTTTATTTTAATGGATTATTAGTCGTTTCTATGTTATAAGCTAATTATGGTTATTCATGTTAACTCAACTTCTCACTATTCATGTGAGTGTTTTTTTGTCTTATATTACATTTTATTGTATTTTCTACATAAATTTATTAATAATAATAATAATAATAAATTGAAGTTTACCACCACACACGAAGCACTCACACACCAAATCAACAAAGCCATTCTACAACCACACACATTTCCCACTTTCCTTACACAAGGAATAACATACGTTAAACTCAAAAGCTCAGACACCACAAACCCGTCAAACTACCGATCTATCACCTGTCTTCTAACCCTATACAAGATCATCACAGCCGCAATTTCCAAGAAAATAGAACAACACCTAACAGACAACAATATTATCACAGAAGAGCAGAAGGGATGCAGGAAAAATAGTCGAGGATGCAAAGAGCAGCTGATCATAGATAGCGTGATTATGGGACAAACCAGAAAAGAACACAGAAACCTTCACAGCGGTTACATAGACTATAAAAAAGCCTTCGACTCCATACCCTACAGCTGGTTAATCAGAGCCCTAGATATCTATAAAATCAACCAACACCTCAGGCAATTTCTAGAGCAAATTATGAAAACATGGAAAACCAAAATATGCCTAGAAACACAAACCGAACGCGTCCAAACAGAAGAGCTGTACATCAGACGGGGTATATTTCAGGGAGACTCGCTCAGCGCTCCACTCTCAAATATACTAAACAGAACACAGCATGGCTTCAATATCAGACACCAAAAAGTGAATCAACATAAAATAAACCACCTCCTATATATGGATGTCATAAAACTCTACGCTGCCACAAAAACACAGCTGAAAGAACTCCTCAAAATCACAGAAATATTTACCTTAGATGTCAATATGGAATTTGGTATAAGTAAATGCAAATTGCTCCACATCAACAAAGGCCAATGGAAGTACCACCATGAGACAGAAACCATCAACAACTCGATAACATGTTCGACAATACAAATATCTAGGCTTCTAACAAAGCACCAAACTCAACCGCAGTCACATCAAAAGAGAGCTCAGAACCGAATTCAGAAACAGACTGACGAAACTTTTACAAACAAAACTCAACACTAAGAATCTCACTAAAGCCATCAACACGTTCGCTATACCTATACTCACATATTCATTTGGTATCATCAAATGGTCCCGAACAGACATAGAAAATATTCACATCCTTATACGATCTCAATTCACTAAATACAGGAAATTACACACCAACGCATGCAAAGAAAGACTTACCATCGAGAGGAAGGCAGGAGGAAGAGGAATTATGGACATCAGATCGTTACACACAAAACAAATACAAGCACTTAGGAAATTCTTTCACACCAAGGAAACCAGCCTCCACACAGCAACAGTCAAAGCAGACAAAAACTATACCCCACTCGACTTATCCCGGGTAGATCACCCAGCAGATACACACAGTCACACCCAATTAAAACAGGAAAATATGAAAACGTGGTCAGAAAAAACACTCCACGGAAAACACAGATACCACATAGAACAAGACCACGTAAATAAAAAACAATCATACACCTGGTTACGGGATGGGCAGCTATTCCCGGAAACAGAAGGCTTTTTACTTGCCATCCAGGATAAAGTCATATTAACCAGAAACTACCAAAAGCATATCATCAAAGACCCAACTATTACAGAAGACAGATGCAGAAAATGCCACCAGCAGAAAGAAACGATCGAACACATAACAAGCGGATGTAAAATATTAGCCGGAACGGAATACACAGCCAGACATGACTCAGCGGCAAGAGTAGTTCACCAAGCATTAGTCACAACATACAAGCTCATAGAAAACACAGATCCCTACTACAAATACACACCAACATCTGTACTTGAAAATAAAGATTACAAACTCTACTGGGACATCAGTATCCATACAGATAAAACAGTCTCCGCCAATAGACCCGATATTACTTTTCAGTGCAAAAAAGAAAAAGTCACCTATCTAATTGACATAGCTGTCCTCAACGACACAAACATCCAAACGAAATAAACAGAAAAAATTTCCAAATACACAGACCTTGCAACGGAAATAAAAAGGCTATTGAAACAAGAAAAAGTCACCATTGTCCCCCTCATTATATCAGCCACAGGCCTTACACCAACAACATTTACACCACATTTAGTACAATTAGGACTCAACATAAACATACACAAAAACATTCAGAAGTCAGTCATTTTGAAAACATGTAACATTGTCAGGTCTTTCCTTAATACACAATGGTAATGCGTTTGTGCTGACTTGGTTTGCGCCCGTCAGCCAAACATGGAACCACATTGACCAAATGTGAGAAAGAAAAACAAAAACAATCATAATAAATTGAATAATTTAAATTCATTTAATTTATTTTTTTGCCCAAGTTTTCTCAGTTAGTTGACTCATTCTCCTTTTCAGTTTTTGCCCTGAAGAAGGTCCGAACCAAGGACCGAAATATTGGCTTAATGAACATTGTGTGAACATTTTTGATGCCCTTTACCGAGTTCCCCAACAAATCTTATATTTAAGAATTTTGTTAGATACGGCAACTTTTGCTTTCTTTCTTTTTATATATATATATATATATATATATATATATATATATATATATATATATATATATATATATATATATATATATGATCGTCTTTTCCATTGTAAATACCATCAGGATGACAAAGACTTCTGCCTGAGAAACTATAGTGTGGGCAACTATTTTCAACTGGAAATTATAAATGTCCAACTTTCAAATGATCCTCTATCCTCATGGCCCTAAAGGTTAGTAGAAGAATCTCCTCCTCCGTTTTTGGGGCAATTTTGGTATGTACTAAATCTTCGATTTATTTTTTAACCACCAGTGTCCCGCATCCCGCATTCAAAAATAAGCCGCCATACGTTGAGACAATAAGAATAAAAACCGGCTGAGTGCAATTAGTGTTCGGTACGGCTTTTAAAATAAAATAAAATCCGTACCTAAGCTAATTAGGTCCCTGACTTACACATATCTTAAGATTCACTAGGTATTTTCGCGTTTTCTCTTAGTAAATAATGTATAATACTTATAGCTTCTTAGCTACTTAATAACCAATAAATGAATCTAACTCAATCTAGAATCTAGTAGTAAAAGTTTAAAGCAAATATTTACTACCTAAATGTTTGTTTAATTATAAACAAATAAAGTAAAATTATTTTGTCTTGGTACCTATCCGTTAGTCACCAGTCATTATTGAAATTTATTTTATCTATGATTGGCCAAATGCAGTAATGTACTGAAAAGTATATGAATATATTACTCATTGTACCGAATATGTATTAATATTTTGTAGCTTTTAGCCCCGGTTAAATTAACAACTCTTTCTTCGAACAAAAAACCTTCACCATTTTGTAAAGACAAATTTTTTTCATACCAGATATCAAACGTAATGCCCTCGTGCCCTCTTTATGCCAAATTTCAACTTTTTATGTCAAATAGTTTCGGAGAAAATCGGACGTGGCAGACAGACAGACAGATAGACGGACACTGAAGTCATTCCATAAGTGTTCGGTATGGAACACTAAAAATTATCTTTTTACTGTAAAAACATAATCAAATTGATTAAAAACAAGTTAAACCACTGTTAATCGAAATAACTTTTGCTGGGATTTCTGAAACTTACCGGAAAAAAAAACTGTCGTTTGAACAAAATACATAAATCTATAAAATATAAATTATTTCTTGCTCTGTCTGCGTAGTAATTATGGTTTTGCAAAACATATGTTTTTTACATTTCTCATAGCAAAAAGATATTAGGCACCTCATCAACTGCATTTTTTATAACCAACAGTCTATTTAGTGAAGACGATAAGTAATGTACGCCTACCAGTTTTTCCATTTTATGATGTCTATAGTACTATTTTAAGTTAAAATTTGAGTTGTGTAAGAGTTTCAATTTCGCTTATAATAAAAAGTCTAAAAGTGCTCGGAGCCATCATTTTTCGGACTTTTTAAATTATAACAATCACATTAATTGTACTGTTTTAAAATAAATGTAATTTTATTCAAACTTTCTAGTTATACTTTAGTCTGGCGGGGTGGAAGTTGTTAAGAGCAGAAAAGCTCCCTCGTGATATATTAAGAGAACACGCAATTTTCAAATTCTTGGTTGCTTTCAACCGAACCAATAACTGTTATGAGAAAATTATTAGAAAAAGGTAGGTAATGAATAAAACATTTGTGTCAAATAAAGTAGAATAACAGCCGTCCTAAAAAAACTTTAATTTTAAAATATTTACAGTAAAAGACAAATTGATTAAGGAAAAGAAATGGAAGTTTATCTTCAAAGGAGTATCAAGGAGATTTAATTCTTGCAACAGCTCTGTGGCTTGTAGAGGTGTAGATATTTATAAAGGGTGCGTTGCACCGAACTTCGAATACCATTTACTGCGCTTTGTGCCCTATTTTCGAGCTTTATCTTAAGTTGCACTGATTTTCTTACGCTTTATATCAAATATTTAATCAAATGAATTTTCGCTGCTTTATATACGCTGCATAAATGAAATTAAAAGAGTTATTTTTGTAGCGCGAAGGTTGAAAAATCACTATTTTTATAAACTACTTCTTCTTATATTGCCATCTCCATTACTGAAGTTGGGCTGTAATCACGACGAATTCTTCCCTATCCTGGGCAATTCTTAATAAAGTATGGGTATCCAGGCCTGTCTAATCTCGTATATTTTTCAACCAGGAACATTTTCGACGCCCCACACCCCTTTTCCCTTCAATTTTCCTTTCCATCAACAACCGGAGCAGTAAGTAACGTGGACCCCTATAAATATCTCCCAAGTAACGAGTTTTTTGTCTTTTAATAAATGACAATAGTTCTCTTTCTCTACCCATTCGACAAAGTACATCTTCTTTAGTAACACGCTCTGTCCAAGAGATCTTCAATATTCTGTGCATGACCCATAATTCGAAAGACTCCAAACGATTCATTGACCGTACTCCCAAGATCCAGGTCTCAACTCCATATAAAAGCACTGGATATATATAAACCATTACAAAACGATAACGAGTATCCAAAGAAAGGGTTGAGTCTGTGAAGAGGTGTCTCATTTTGAGAAAAGCCGCTCTAGTCATTTCAATGAGAACTCGTATCTCAACTTCAGGATTCAAATCATTGGTTACCCAACACCCTAGATATTTAAATTTGTTTACTTGTTCTATCAATCAGTCGTAAATACGAATATCTGTTTGCAACCCGGGTGTTCTTGAAATGACCATTACTTTCGTTTTATTAACGTTTACTTGCATGCCTAAAACATCGCCTTCCCTAGATATATTGTTCATAAGATGCTGAAGTCCATCCGCTATAATAACGGTATCATCAGAGTACCTTAGGTTGTTAATGATTTTGCCATTAACTTTGATACCATCTGTGGCATTCTCTAAGGCCCTCTGGAATAGAGTGCTCAGTCTCTCTGCTATTTACTCGTATTGTCGCCACCTGATCCCAATATAGGTGAGTAATGAATCTGATGTCATTTGTATTAATTGTGGATGCTTGACTCGGTCAAATGCTTTTTCGTAGTCGATAAAACACAAGTAAACGTCCTTCCTTTGATCTCTACATTTTTGTAAAAATACACTCAGCCCGAAAAGTGCTTCTCGAGTTCCAAATCCTTGTCTAAATCCGAGTTGCGTATTCTATGATGAATGATCTTAAGCGTGGCTCATTAGGCTTATAAGACGGTACTGTTCACATCTGTTCGCATTTGGCTTTTTAGGTATGAACACAGACTAAAGTCAATCCCTAGGTACAGTTCCTGTACTGCAGATAGAATTTATGCAGCTACACAAGATAGAAATATTTTCATTTAAAAGTTGAAACATCTCCGCATAAAGATTATCAGGTCCAGGAGCCTTACCAGTTTTTGCATGTTTTATTGCATCCCTAACTTCTGCCTTGAGTATATTTAAAGAAATTCCGTCCGTAATGAGTTTTGGTAATTCTCTGTCGTCATCAAAGGTATTTTTTATTGTATCGAGCCCATTCTTCTTCTAGCTCTTTTTGTTCGGTTAATATCTGATTATTACCCTTTATTAAATATGTTGGTGTTCGTGTACTGTTTTGACCGGTAACTTCTTTAATTTTTTTATACATACTGAAATAGTCATGCTTTAGCTGTAATTCTTCCATTTCCTGACATTGTTCTTCCATCTACACTATAAACTACACGCACATAAAAAAAACACATCTTGCTGCGGTAAAACACTTCACAGAAACATTTTTAAGTACCGAGGTAACTCCTCTATCTTGCCAAACCTACTTATGAGGCACTACAGTTTATGAAAAATTTTTGTTTCACATATATTTCACAAAATCTTTGCGAAAAAACTGTCCAAATTTTTAACCCGAAAAGAAATTCATTAATTATTATTATTAACTTACCAGCCAGTTGTAGGTATATACAGATGGTAAATTATTTGTCCACTCATTGATAACTTCTACAATATCACTAGCTTTACTATTCTCATTCATTCCTAAGAAATAAAAGTTGAAAGAAAAATGTGCACCTTGTATGGTTCCATTTTCATTGCCGTAATAGCGAATAACATTTTCTAAACTGGTAGCACATTCTGTCATGAAAATTCTGCAAAAGAGAGTTATTTAATTAAAAATGAGATTTTCAAAACACTAAATCGTTCAGTTATAAAAAATGCGGTAAATATTTACTAATATAAAACAGTGAGAATTTTATGCAAATCCGCATTAGAAAAAAACGCAAATTTTTAACAGAACATACAATACAGATCAATTATAATTACTTAAAAGATTTTTTTTAGCTTCAACAGATATGTTCCTCCTTTCTTAGTTTTGATACAGTGCTTGACACGAGCAGAAGTGACATGAGGTTAATTAGCTGAATGTACTGATATCATACACTTGGTATTTGCTAAAAACTATTTTCCTAGGTCAGAACGAACTACATTTCAGTAATGATCATTTTAAGGGAGACTAACTTTCTACAAGCAGTAACAATATTGTGCACTGTTGATTCTGAAATTTCCAGCTTAACTTGAGTCACCCTTACGGATGATCTTGAGTTTTCTTTGATGAAATTAACTACTTTTTGAATGTTGACTTAGTATCCAATTTTTGAACCGAAAACAGTATGACCTAGCATTCATTATCGTTTAATTTTTAAAGTATTTGATATCTTTCAGTTACCAAGTTTAACAATAATATCTCTTTGACATTTATATTTCGACTGTGCCGCGAAACATTTTTGCCATACCATAGATACTCATTTAATGGATAAATATCAGGCAACACAAAATTAATGAATCATATCGCTTTCGATAACAAAAAGATGCAGAAGCATATGTTACTGTTTTCTTCGAAACGTGTTTTTTGGACAGAGGGTGTGGTAATTATAAAAATACTTATGCAGGTTTTACAAAATATGACATTAACACTTTATCAGGCTTCAAAATTGTTTTCTTCTAGAACGAAGCCCCTTAATAGTTTTCTTATATTATATTATAAGATAAATATAAAGGACTGAAATTTTTTTCGATCAAATTAGAAGGTATATTTTTTCATCGAAAATAAGAACTAAGATTTAATTTTCGATACAGCTTAATTTATGTATCTGTTAATAATTTTCCTTTTAACTACTTCGTTCATAAAATCATCAAACTAAAAAAACTTTAAGCCAAAAAAAAATGATATATTCTTGCACTACGTTCAACCTTTTGAAATGAAATAACAACCCTAACGAGCTTTTTGATAACCATAATCGTACTTTTTAGTGTTCCCTACAGAACAGCTATAATCACATCGATGTCTGTCCGTGTGTCCCCCGATTTTCTCCGAAACAATTTGACATAAAAAGTTGAAATGTGGGACTAATATAGAAATTGATGGCCTCATTAGACCTGGTCGTTTTGAAAGTTAACTTTTTTTTTACCAGGTCATCTAGTGGGGTGTCAAATGTAAAAACACGACTTCAGACATATATATATATATATATATATATATATATATATATATATATATATATACATATATATATATATATATATATATATATATATATATATATATATATATATATATATATTTGATATATGTATATACATATATATGTATATACATATATATATATATATATATATATATATATATATATATATATATATATATATATATATATATTTATATATATATATATATATATATGTATATATATATATAAATATATATATATATGTATATACATATATATATATATATATATATATATATATATATATATATATATATATATATATATATATATATATATATATATATATATTGCATACTTTTTTTTGTATTATTTTTAAAAAAATGTGAAAAATCGCTGTCTAATCTTTATCTCGAAAAATACTTATCAATAAATTTTGGAAAATTTTGGAATATTCACCACAGAGTGTAGATTAAACGAAAATTGTCACGAGTGAATTACCTTTAATAATTTATCCGGTATGTATAAAAAAAATTTAAGGTTATCAGTTTTCAGTAAAGGTCGGAAAAAAAACTTTGTTTAAAACTCATTTGGGGTGTGTTTTGTGAAGTCATTGATCATTTTATACCTCTGTAACAAAAAATTTTATTTTAAAAGCAATCAACGGACGGAATACTACCTGCGCAAGTTCGACTTACACTTGACCGATTATTTCTATTTTATACTGAATTATGAGTTCAAGAGACTTTAATTTAATATCACTAAACTTTGCTTTTTTTATTGAATATATCAAATATTTTAGCGCGTTTCTTTAAAATATCATTACATATATTTTACTAAGGCGTCTAAGCACATGCCACTTTTGTAGAAAAATATAGTTCTGGGTAATTCATTTTACAAGTGAGGCTTTCGTCTTATAAATGACTTCAAATGTAGAATGAATTATTTCTCGAATAGACTTATGTCAACCCTTCTTTCGAAGTTGCAAAGGATCTGGGTTTTTGTTGAGTTGTTATAATTTAATAAATGTAGAGTATTTTGAGAAGCAGAGTTGGGAGCAAACGTTATAGCAATATTCCATCTATGGTCGAATTTTAGCTATGTGTAGGAGTAAAAACAGTTATACAGTCTAAGATTTCCTACTAGGAAATAATATGCCGAACTTTTGAGAAGCTTTCTTAGTAATGCATCCAACGACCCAACTTCATATCTCGGGTTATGTTAGGTAAACTTTTTAGAAAATGCCTATATTTTGTCGTTGTAGTGTCTACTTGGCTACTGTTACTTTACTGGGTTAAGAACAATAAGGTAACTTTTGGACAAAAGAATATTTTTAAAATGCATAACATTACCAAAATGTGTGTGTTATTTTATTTTTAAACAGTAACAATCGATTTTGACTACTGCACTCTCAGTAAACGTGCATCGTGTTCGTGTCAAGACATATTTGTTCTCGAGAGTTAACTCCCTGCAAATTAGGGTTAAATTCTACTTTTTTACTGCGTTCTTAAGGATTTATTCTAGGTTTTGAAAATTGTTTGTAGTGTTCGAATCAGCAGACAGTGTTCTAGTACGCAAGGTAAAAGAAAAACAAGTGTGATGTTTTAAGCAAAATTATCACCAGAATGTTTGGCCGTTTTCATTAGGTGATTAATATAGAGAAAAAATCGATTATGAACAATTATATGCATTCATATCCGTCATCTAGGACAATTTTTTAGATTATTGTTAATGATAAATTAATGGTCTCCAATTAGTTCGAGGACTGGACACTCCTTTGCTCCTCTCGGCATTTTACGAATGTAAGAAAACTCTGTCTGTCTTTTTAATTTTCGTACCAATTTTCAAACTAACAAAGTAAATGAATACTTTAATCCTTTCGCCTATATTGTTTAAGATAACATACTAATACTAGTTAATGCTTATATAAATAAGAAATAATGAACTTGATAATATCCTATTGTAAAAAATCAATAAATGCATAAAATATTAACGAATCTAAATGACGAGGAAATGATTTAGTTGTATCAGAGATCGAAAGTCTAAATTAGCTATATATAGTTATATAAGGAAATCCTCTATACTGAATTAAATTTGTTTATTTCTCTTAGTACTAAATATCAGAATAAAAAATATTTAATTTTTTTTAATATATATTAACTCAAAAATCATATATATATATATATATATATATATATATATATATATATATATATATTTATATTATATATATATATATATATATATATATATATATATATATATATATATATATCTATATATCTATATATATATATATATATATATATATATATAGATATATATATATATATATATATATATATATATATATATATATATATATATATATATATAAATATATATATATATATATATATATATATATATATATATATATATATATATATATATATATATATGTATCCTCATCCACTGCCGGAAATCGGCCTCCTCTAAGAACTTCCATTGATATTTGTCCTGAGCGGTGTTAACCCAATTTTCTGAGATTATCATCACTCAGAGCTATATGGCCTGCCCATCTCCATTTGAATTGCGTGATTTTTTGGATAAAACCTGTTACCTTTGTTCGTTGTTTGATGATCCCCATTGCCCGTTGTGATACTCTCAATATGTTTGCAGATTGTTTTGTTAATTAATGCGAATGTCTCAGCTCAGTTCAGTTCTTTTTTAGGCACATTGGCAAATTACCTTGCAGCGTATCTTTCAGCTTCCCAACAGCGGACCATGTCTAACCCACACGACTGTGTATCCCGTGGGTTTGGTTATCTTTGCCATTGTGTAATTCATGACCCAAATACTTATAATTTTGGACTTGCTCCATTTCGCGTTTATTAAATTTCATTTTATTGTTCGTAACTAGATTAGTCATAAATTTGGTTTTCTGAAAATTAATATTTGGGCCAATATTTGCTGATGGTACTTGCAATTCGGCAAGCATATTTTGAGCGTAACCTAGATTGTCGACTATTATGACAGTATTATCAGCAAAGCGCACGTGGTTTAGATATTCGATGTTTATGTTTTTTCGATTTCAATTAAGTTCTTTTAAAGCATGTCCAGGTTTTGACAGCATTGGCATTTATAATTATTATAAATAATTTTAAGTATTATTTTAGCTAATAACTTCTTTTAACTAATTCAAAAAATTAAAAAAATTATGGTAGTGTTCCCTACTTTTTTCTTTTTAAAGTACGGTATATTCCTTCAGCGGGTACTTTGGCTTATGAGAGTTCTTTGCTATATCTTCCAGGTCCTAAAGATGATGTATGATTTGGCATCGAAACCTCGATATTAGAATAAAACTACAGTTATTAAGAACATAAAGACATTTTTGTTCACTCTGTAATCCTAAGGGCTATCCATAAGTTAAAACCTTTTTTGGTTATATATATATATATATATATATATATATATATATATATATATATATATATATATATATAATTTAATTTTTCTGAACCACTTTTCTATGACATTTAATTATTGTTTCTTGGAATTTTTGGTTCCTTTGTTTAAAAGAAACACCTCCTTAACTTTAAACAAAAATTAAATATTATAAAAAAAACGAAAAGTAACATTTCAAATCTATCTCTCAACGAGACAATAAAAAACATCAATTAGATACATACGAATAATTTGGTGGAAACTTTTCTTGTTTTTGAGAGTATAAAATATCAAAAAATACATACAACAAAAAAACTCTATAACTTAATGAAAAAAATGAGGTTATGATTGAAAACAAAGGATGAAATAAAAGCTGGTTAGAAAATATATCAAATACATAAATACCAAATGAAGTAGCGCACATTCTGTCATTGAGACCAAATTTCTCAATAGACGTTACAGACAAACAAAAATTATCCATAATAGAATACAGTTCATCTATTGAAGTTACAATAAAAGACAAACCAAGTAACGCAAAAGACAAGATAAGGGCAGACATAACAAACATTCTTACAAACCATAAAAATACAAAAACAAATACATTACAAAAAAGAGTTAAGAAACATTTACACCGCACTAAACAATTCATCAAAGACAGCCCATAAATTGCCAACTTAACACCTGATAAATCAAACAAAACGGTAATAAGGAATAAAAGTGAGTATGAAAATAAAATGAACAACCTACTAACAAACAACAAAACATATCTAAAACTAAACAGTGACCCAACCAATATATACCAAAAAACAATAACGCATTTATAAAAAATTATTAAATAAAAATGAAATAAATAATACTGAGGCAAAATACTTAACCATTAAAAATGGGGTAGTACCTAAAATATATGGTCTACCAAAATTACACAAACAATACATCTATCCCATTAAGAGCAATTATGTCATGTATATAATCACCTTATTATAATTTATCAAAATAATTATCAAAGTACATATCTAACATTACAGGTAAAAATAATTTTTTTCATTAAGGATTCGTTCAGTTTTAAAAAATTCATTGACACAATACAAATACCGCCGGATCATCAACTGATTTCTTGTGTAAAATCACTATATACAAACATTCCAAAGGAATTGGTACTCACAGTCTTAGAGCAAAAATGGCAACAACTACAAGAGCATACGTCATCGCTAAAAATAGTGTCTAACAAGCCATAAATCAAATTATGAGCACAAATTATTTCCAATATATAAAAACATTTTACCGACAAATAGACGGATGTGCCATGGGTTCGCCTACTTCATCAGGAATTGCACAACTAGTAATGGAATTCTTGGAGGAAAATGTAATAAAGGAATTAAAATTCAAGATCATATTCTATAAAAGGTTTGTCGGCGACTGTTTACTTACAGTGCCAGACACAGAAATTAAAAATATAATCCAAGAGTTCAACAAAATTACAATTTACAATCGAAATAGAAAAAGATAAGAAAATAAACTTTTTGGACATGACGTTAAGTCGAAAAGACAACAAAACAATTACCGAATGGTACACTAAACCTACGTGGTAGGGAGGATACTTTAACTATTACTCTAACGACGCAAGGTCCCATAGAAATAGTGTCATCATTGGTTTGACAGACCAAGCATTATAATTAACTTCTCCAGCACTAAGACCAAAAGTAATAAATAAAGTAAAAGAAATTTGAACACAAAACAATTTTAAAAAAAAAATGAAATAGACAAAGTAATAAAAAAAGAACACATAAAATATACAATAACCAAAAATATCATCATAAAGATAAAATTCAAAGTTAAAGCAAATACCTACCGTTACCATACACAAGGGAATTCTCCGAAAAACTAAAGAATGCTCTAGAGAAATATGACATTGTGGTCTACCATAAAACGCATAACAAACTAAAGGCGCTATACACCAACCTAAAAAGCAACATTCCAACCATGTACTAATCAAACGTAGTATATTTAATACTATGTGCCGACTGTTCAAAGAAATATATAGGGAAGACCTTCAATGGTTAAAGAACCAACTAAATGGAAACAAATACACTAAAAACGCCCCAACTGCCTTACACAAACACATGACAGAACAAAACCACAACTTAACTAACGATGGTTAACGAAAAGTTAACCATCAAAGAAATGATTGAAATTAAAAACGAACAGCACGCTCTGACTAACAAAACAGACATAGCATATATTAACCACATTTATAATAACTTATTAAATTAATTTTGGGTTACCACGTATCTAAAATAAAGAAAAAGAGAATTCCGTACAAAAAAAAAAGTAGTGAATAATCTAAAAAAAATATTGATAGCAACTCAACCAATGCATCAAATAAGTAATAGTGTAAAACCCATCAAACGTTCAATGTGCTTATGAAATTAATTTTTTATATTTTTAAAGTTTTAAAATTATAAATATATGTTATGTTGTAACTCCTATAAATAGCCATTAAGTTTTAAAATTTAAGTAAAAAATTTTAACACGTGTGTGTACGGTAGTTGTTATAAAAAAATTGTGGTTTTTAGGAATTGAAAGTAAAATAAAAAATTCTTTTGAAAATGCCCTAAACACCAGGGCGAAACGTCAAGGAGGTATTTCTTTTAAACAAACGAACCAAAAATCCAAGAAACAATAAATAAATGATATATATATATATATATATATATATATATATATATATATATATATATATATATATATATATATATATATATATATATATATATATATATATTTACATATAAAGAGTTTTATGCAAATTTGAACATCGTTCTGCATCGACTGTATAACTTCAAGAAGTAATATTGGCACAGCTGAGATGAACGTTGAGTTTCAAAAGTGAATTTAAGAGAGATGACAGACACTCATGATACCCATCAGTGAAATTTCAAAGACTTCTCACATTTTACGTCTGCGAAAATAAATGTTTTTCTGTAAAATATTGCAAATTGATAATGTAAAAATACCCTAAATGATTCATTGATGTTGTTGAAGATAAAATACAAACAGTGATATTTCCATGACGTGTAGACAATTTTGAATTGTGAAGAAGAAACAAACCGCTTGTTATTTATCTAGAAGTAACCAAATAATAAAATAGTTAACTGATTTAAAGTAGTAAAATAGGTATTGGTAAGTAGTTTTTAATTCACCATCAGACAGACAGGGGAGGCGATTTAAAGCTCTTATTATTGAAGTACTATTGATCAATATTTTTCTTTAATTGTTTTGCGACTCAGATATATCGGTTTGAATATATTAAGTGATTTTTATAACACATACACTATATATATATATATATATATATATATATATATATATATATATATATATATATATATATGCATATATATATATATATATATATATATATATATATATATATATATATATATATATATATATATGCTACTTCAGGTAGTAATAATAAAGTAGGTAAAATATGTAACTTGTAACTACTGACAAAGTATTTCTTTGTATGTAATACTGATCGAAATACTAGAACAAAGAATATTAAACGAACTTTTTTAACATGTAAAAATACTGTTTAGTGGTTTAGATGAGTTATTATGAAGTTTGCGATATTTCTATTGGTTCGACAATTTTAAATTTTTTACCATCTCTATATACCATTCCCGTTAGGATTCGAAACTGAAAAAATAAGATTCTTTTCTGGTATTGCGACTTGACTTCAAGAATCAGCAGGAAATATTTGAAGCTTCACTGCTTACACCTTCAATATGTTTGGTTGTAAAAAATTATACTTAGAATGTGTTCATGTTGAATTAAATAGTGCTTTTCTCTTTTAAGATGTACTGATAGAAACGAAAAGTAACCGTATCTTGGAATATTCAATTTATCATTTTCAAAAATTTTTCTAATCAATACGCAATGAAAATTTGATCTCATCAGAACCAGTACACTTAAAAGAAATAGATATTTCACTGCCGATATTGAACCAGCGGGTAATAATGATTTACCGGTAAATTCCTATTATACACAAAATGGTGAAACTACCTAAGAGATCCTTTACACAATTTAAAACACTTAGGTATGCGGGAGAATTCGGACAAAATAATCAAATTATTTAAAAGATCCTTGGTACAATTTTCAACACTTAGGGATTGAGCTCATCAAAAGACACGATTTCTTTATAAACTGAAGGTATTTATAAAATTCTTTGGCTGTGTGGTACGGTGTGTGTGAGAGAAATTGGTCTATCATTACCCCTGGAGATAAGGAACATAAAAGAAGAATCTAAAAGAATCAAATTGTATAATCAACTGTAACTGAACATTACTTCTATAATGTCAGAATAACCAGCATTATTGCTACAGTTTCCAGTTTCTGTAAACTGAAGATTAGGAAATCAACAGAAATTTTATCACATCTTACATTAGTAGACGGTCATTATTAGGTAAACAGGTTAGTTGGATACTTAACTTGTTTTTCGTAATCTAGAAATAGTGACGAAATGCAAAAATTATGAGTTGACATTCTTTGACAAACACAATTTGGTCTTAGCGAGCAAAATAATTAACATATTAAATAGGTCTTGTAAGCGTTTTTCGTTTTTCCTCTGTCAAAAATAGTGGACTTAAGCAGCTAATATTTATTTTGTATTCACCACATGCAATACAAGCGATGGATGGAAGAAATATTTTTCTATTAAAAAAAACCTGCTACGTTGAAGCAAGACAAGTTGCAAATTAACTTATTTCAAAACTTTATGAAAAATACAAAACGAAACAATACCAAATTGTCGGTTATTGTTATTATATTCACTAAAAAAACTAGTGACTTGTCTTCCTATGTCATATTTAGTGGTTTATTTATTATTCGTTATGCGTTATGCTCTCTTGATAAAAAAATTTTTAATGTTAGCTAAGCGTCAGAAGATAAAAATGGAATCGCTTTATGTCTTACAGTTTTTACACCTAGAAAAAAATACCAGTAACGTTACTGTTGATTCCGTTATCTAAATTTCCTGTGGCATTTTAAAATATCCCGCCCCAAATAAAAACTAAAAATATTTTGATACCTTAAATTTTTTTATGTGACTCACTCACATCATTTCTATTTTTGTAACTAAGTTTATAATCTTTCTTTGAAATAAAATTTTTTATTAAGAAAATTTTATCTGCTTTTGTTATAATTCAGTAAATTATATTTAAAGGTTCTGTTAGATATTTCTTCAAAAGGTTCCATAAAAATATTCGCCACCGATCAGGAATGTGAAAGCTTTCGTTCAATGTAAGGAACTAAAAATACAAAGATGTTTTTTTACAGGTACAGGTACAGTGCTTTATGTATTTTTGAGGGTATTTTTGCCGATTCGAAAACTTTTTCTCACAAAAATTATAACAAAATTCACATGGAAATGTAACAAACAACTTTTATGTTTATTCTAACGCCGTTTATATGAAACACGGTCTATCCATATTTTCACGATAAATTATTCTTAAAAATATATGTTGAATTGTTTTAAAAATGGCTCCCTGTCTTTAAAAAATAATTTTTAGTCCATTTTCTTGTACTTTCATGTTTCTGGACATGTCTTACGAGGAGGTGCAGAATTAAATTATTATCAAAGCGACGTCATGCAACCCTATGGATTTTATTTTGATAGAAACGATTTTCTCATTTGAACTACTATTTTACATTTAGAAATTTTTTTTAAAGTGTTCGCTTTTACAAGATATTAAAAATGGATAATTTGACAGTAGAGTTCTTAATATATAGCTTAGGAAGGTTCGTCAGAATTTGGTGAGAGGAAAAAATAATTTACATACCACTAGTTTCCAAGCTCTCCGTATGTATATTTAGCCCCAGGGCTACCGAAGCCGCGCACTATACGTCATTGATAGTTGTCGTCTAGAAGGTAGAGAAGTGCCTTACCATCTAGAAAAATACCAGGATCCAAGTAATCATTGCACATGGCAATCATGAATTCTGTAAGTATTATGCATCTCTAAATTGTTCCTATATTCTATTCTACTACAAGTTAAAGCAAGGACATGATCGTGTACTACCGGTAGGTAATGTTCGTCATCTAAGAGCGATGCGTTTATTATGTATACCTCAGAGAACATAAAGAATAGAGTAAAAAACTTAGGTTTCCTGAGATGCATTTTTAAATCAAGACAACATTACTGATAAAGAAATTCGACTGAGATATTGTTGATAGATAAAAATTATATAAGAAAATAAAAGCATCGAAGTAGTATAGCTAAGTTTCATGCGTGTGTCTTTTAGTGTGGAAATCCGTTTTCTTCTTTCAAGGTGAGATTCTGCAAAATAAAAACTAACCATAGGACTTTCAACTGATATTAAAAGGTTCATCATACATTAGAATATGACATTTCTACTCACTCTTCATCGTTTATCACAAATGATTGGTTGCGGCAGCTACGGCGTCTACAGGGTGCATACATCATGTTGCAACTACAGAATGCAATGTTTAGCAGCTGATCAGAAGCTGTAGCTAAATCGGTAGCTGTGGTCCTTAACCAGTCTCCACTTGCACGCCAATTCTAAAAAGTCATCGGAAACCTAACTCCTGTTCACTGTTAAACATTCTAGAAAACGTTTTATTTATTGATAGCTTTTTTAAGAATATTATTTTTTTTAATGCGCTAATACTAAGTTTCTTCACCAGAGGATAGAGCAGATATAGAGCAGAACATGGTATTACACCCATAGATACTGTGGGCGAAGGAAATGGTGTCCCTCATTTGTAACGTGCAATGCTTTCCCGGATTCACCTGATATTTTTATAGATAACGAGGAAGTTCACGAGCTTTTAGGCTGTCAGGTTTACCAACTCATGGTATATGGCGATATTGAATCTAGATTTTAGTAACTCAGAGCAATATTCTGGCGATGCGATACCCCTGGGGTGTAGTATCGACACATTTTGTACATTATCCGACGCTTCTGTCATCTTGTAGGAGAACAAGATCTAAAATCGACGAATCGACGACGCGCCAACAAGAAGTTTAGAAACATCTGATATATTGTAAAGCATACTGAAAGGAATACGTGTGCAAATTTTGAGCATTACTATATTTTAGTTTTTTTTTGACGAAACCTTTTGAACTATATGTTACATATACTTGCGTCAAATTATCAATTTGTGGTAGCTTGCAATATCAAATATACTGAGCATTACCAGTAAAAGAAATGTTCATCTATGACGAAAAAACAAAATAAAACAAGCAAAAATATAAAGCAGCAAAGATGATGGCCGTGGTAAATTTACTATCCAAGTCACCAAATCGAGTATTCGGTTTTGACAAGCTTCTTGATTATTTTGTATTTTTCATAAGTTATTTATTAAATAATGAAATGGTACATTTTGTCAGGGTGCCAGCGGGTTGAAGGAAAGAAAAACCAGTCTAGGGCAATATAGTCTTACATATACGTGTTCCGTAACTTTCACGGAGTAAAAATAATAAATATAGACATTAGTATTCATCTAAATATAAAATGAATACGTAACAATATATATTTTTTTCTGACATCTTAAAGATGGCAAATATGATACTTTGCACTGGAAAGCTAAACCTAGAGCAATTTTGAATATATTCAAAGACACAAAAGTCTTCTATTTTCATTTTTCAGAATGTCATTTCGTTAGAGCTCTGATTGTCAAACACTTCAATTGTGATTAAATCTAAACTACTCTTTCTGAACGTTTTTGAAGAATAAATTTCTTTTACATAATTGAAGAAAGCAGCAGTCAACTATAATTCTGTTCACCCACGTTTATAAATAAAATAAAATAATAAATATTTTTCCGGAAAAGCTAGCTTACAAGAAAAAATATCTACTGTTAGGCGAATGAACCTTAACGTTATAGACAATGATAGTTTTATTTTGCTAAGCAAGGTTTATCCTAACAGTAGTTTTTTGTTCAAAAGCATTTGTCTTCCCATTGATGTTACGGTTTAGAGCACTCTATTAATGTTAAAAAGAATGTTTTAATTTAATTATTCATTTGAACAAATTTCATTAAAAAACAAACTAAATACTATGTATGTGATCCTAAAAAAATCCTTCTCTATAAAATGCGTTAACGAAATGTTCGTTATAAAACTGTATATTTTTTTTAAGAAAAAACTTCTTAATTTTTACATTTTCAGCGAAAATGAAGACAAAATGGCAACTCTGCAAACAGTTTTAATCCCTACATATAAATCAGTTATTTCAATTATAGTTTTCTTTTTATAGTTTTAAGCGCAGCGATGCATTGAAGTATTAAAAAGTAATGTCACTAGGATTTTCTTTTATCAACGAGAAGCAAATTGTTTTTGTCGTCGGTGATTATTTATATTTTAATCCATTCTAATCCAGTCTAATAAAAAAGTTTTGGATTAAAGACATATTTATTCACCTTGTTGAAAAAGTAATTCCAATTTTTTAAACTTTTTCTGATAAACAGTATAAAATTAGACGTTATACCATTAACATCTAGCATATTCTATTACAGCTTCTGAATATAACCAACAAAAATAATAACAATAACGATGGAAAAAACGACTTTTATGTACAAAAGTTTTAGTTATTCTGTGTCTTTTGTTTACTACTACTTACTCAGGTATTTTAAATAAAGTTCAGTATGAAAATGATGAGTTAGTTCCGTTCCGGCAAATAAACAAGGTAGGAAATTTAAAGGTCTAATTCAAATATTTTAACTTATTGTCCAAAAATAGAGACAGTTTTTTAAACACGATTTTCTACGGTAGTGAAAATAATCTATTACGTTGTGATTTTATTTACTTATTTATAATCTATCTTAATACAAGACTATTTCAAAACTGTATAGTATTAGTCATATGAACTAATAAGTATAAATAAGTAACAATTTAAAATTAAATTAAAATATACCTAGCTATGAAGGGAAATCCGCAGAGCTTAAAAAGAATTATTTCTCTACAAAACTATTTTTTTTTATGGGTCTAGCATACGTGCTGTAGGGAAGTCCCTAAAGCGCTACAGGAACGACACGTGTGCGGAAAAGGCGATTCACCTTGTTCTTGAATCGCTGTAAATTGTACTCGGTGGGAAACACAGTCCTGTGCAAATTATTCCAAAGGGATGATGTTCTCCATATAAAAGACTGCTTAAATTACTGACTGCTTAATATGTACACTAATACTTAGTCTAGAGTTTCTTAAGTTGTTGCATTCTATCCCTAAAAACTCTTTAGTTGCGGTTGAAAAACAACGGTACAACGGATTGTAACGCATGATCTGAAGAAAATTTTGGACTCTTAATGATTATTGAATAAAAGGAAACCACAGGGCCATAAATCAAGGGAATAGGGTGAATGTTGTAACTGGGTGAATGTTTGAACATTGCAGATCTTGCAAATGTTGTGCAACATCAAAGTCTTGGTTTTCCCGAATTTCTTCACAGTACCGAAAAATAATTACAATTAACTATCCAGAAGACGACTGAGTTTTCCCTTCTTTGACGATGTAGAGTCTTTATAAACCCATTGTATTACCTCCTGCTTTGTAAAAGGATCCCCACTCAAGTCACTTCGTCATGCGGTCGGGCAAATGTTCTCGAGAAATCTTTTTCCTCACCAGTTTCTATTCTGGTGCAAGGAATTTGGAAATCAATCAAACAGAAATTTTTTTTATATCTAAATCTTAGTGTACAATCTGAAAAAATGTAGTTTCGGATACTCCAGCTCCTGCAAATCTTGAGCATGCCTGATAATTTCGGCAGTTCTTGCCCTAACAGGTCTTTCTGATCTAAGATCAGCCTGATCGGAGTCTTGGCTTCATTGAAACAATTTGGATCAAAATTTTACTATAAAATAAGAGGGACCGTCATTGTCGTACACGTAAGAAATTCTTTCATTGAGCAATGTTCCAAATTAGTTTCCCTTATTTTTCGGAAAAAGACAAAAATCGTAAAAACTGCAATATGCAACGAACTACTCACGAATTTTATCAAGGTATTTAGAACAGCGACAGTAAGTTCAAAACCAAATATTTTTTTTTATTATCATGGCTACCTAGCCACCTAACTATTTACCTGATGGCTTAAACAAACTTCTCGTATGTGTTGTAGTTGATCAACCATTTAATATCTTAGTGTTAATTCTGCGTTAGTATTATAAACTTGAAATAGCTGATAAATATTCCATCGGGTTTTAATATTTTTAAAAACGCGACCTAAATATATAATAATATGATAAAATATGAAATCAGTTTTTGACACTGGATCTACCAATTCAAAAAAAAATTAATATCAACGCCTTAAAATTTTATATTATCTGTGCGACTCACTTCTTCATTAACACAGACCGACAAATTTTTTACCCTGAAACCAGAATATACTTTTCCGAAGGTTTTGGCGCGCTAAATTCGAATCCAGGGTCAGAATTTCTCTGATGTCTCCGGTTTTGGAGATATTCTAACCTAAATGTTCGAAAATCACGGTTTTTAGAGATATTTGAGGTTATATTACATCGAAAGGTAATTTTCTTTTAAACACATTTGGTTTTGTCTGGATATCTTTTTTTATCTTTGAGAAATTGTATGTTGAATTTAAGTAGTTAGACTTATTTCCCGATTTTTGGAAAATGAAAGGCATCGATTACATACAATTCTTCGACGCATTAACTGTTCTATTTGTTTATTAAACTCAAAATAAGTCTAATTCGGAAACATCCTTCACCATAAATTAACAATCGTTACAAAAGTTAATGCGTCGGAGAATTGTATTTATTCGACGCCTTTCATTTTCCAAAAATGAGAAATAAGTCGAAATACTCAATTTTAACATACGATTTCTCAAAGATGAAAAAATATATACGGAAAAAATCTAAATGCGTTTGAAGAGGAAGAGTAATTCTTTCGGACCCCGTTAATGGTTTGATAATATGTCGAAAAACCATGATTTTCGCATTTTTAGGTTAGAATATCTCGAAAACCGGAGCCATCAAAGGAATTTTGACCTTGGTTTCTGAGTAAAAGCTTTGACCAGATTTTGTCGGCCTGTGTTATTATAATACAATTCTAGGTCCATGTAAGTCTTTTGAGCGTGGTAAAATCCTATATATTTAGTTTTTAGATAAAACGAACAATCGATAATCCTCCTTAACAATAAATGACAAGGTCTGAGAGGACCGGTATTTGATTTTTTAGAAGATATGATAGATGTATCTTCTGCAAACATGGTAAAATATAAATACGGTCATTAACATATAACAAAAATAATATATGGCCATTACAGAACTTTGAGAGACCCCAACATCTAAATCTAATAATGACGATTTATTACCTAATATATCAAATATTAATATGTTGTGTTCTATTTATTAAAAATGATTCAGCTCACTGATTAGCCATTGATATCTGCCAGAAGTTTCTCATAATTAACACAGTCGAGAGTCGTGCTGAGATGACAAAATCACCAGGCGGGATACTCGTCTGCATCTAGTAATTCTATACGTCTTCCGTAAAAATAATGAATGACAATTACTGCATTACTAGTTTAAAATCTGTGTTGATTGTTGTTGTTTTTAACTCACTCAACATTCTTCTAAATCAGTGAGGAAATCGAAACTTACCTATAATTTTGTATACATTAAATATCGTCTGTCTTATGTATTGGCAGAAGTTTCGATAGCCTAATCTTCTCTTAAGATTTACTTCTACAAAGGGAAATATTGACCAGGTATGTTAAGTTTTTCTTTCTTATCGGTCACCTCCCGCCTCAGTAGGGATTTTACCCTTTTTCGATATCCCAAGGATATCGGCGAGGATGTCGTAATACTCGTCAACGTTGTCCAAGTGCCGAAACATACATTTTTGCATTTCACGGCACCTTTTGAACAACACGGTAGTGCTGCCATGGACGTTATTTGCATTTCTGCAAACAACTACTACCTATGTACGTGGCCAGGCCAGATATACTTAAATAAATTAATAAATAAATAAGACGACCTGAGGGACTGAACCCTAGACCCTCTGCACAGTAGCAAGTACTACGTCACCGAGCCACGACCAGCCACATCAGTAACTTACATCTTTTTAATTTTTTCTCACACAGAACAATAAATCTTACTCGATATTTTAAAGAAGGGAATAATACTTTACGATGAGACATCGATCATAAAATATTGGAACTTTTTATATCAGCAGCAATTAGCCGTTCTCGCTAACTAAAACAAATAAAAAGTTGAATAATCATAATGAATTTTTGCAGTCACTCGTAATCACATCTCATAATGAAAGAATATCACGGTTTTTGATTCCACGATTTTAAGAGCCCAAAAGAAGGTATGTAATATGAAATATATAGAGCAACTCTAACTTCCTCCTTTATTCTTTACACTTGCTATATGCTTGAATCTAAAGAATTAAAAATAATGAAAAATATACAATTTTCAGACTCCTGCTTGACTATAAAAATCCGAAAAGGACGTATAACATAATATATACCGAGCGATCCCTTTAAGTTCTTTCTTTACCTCTTTAATCTTTTCATATGTTTGACAATAATTAACTAAAAATAATGAAAGAATAATATAATTATCAGCTCCCTCGAGTCCAGGAGACCTAAAAAAGATAGATAACACGATATAAATGGAACTACTTTCCTCACTCCTCAAACACGGTATATATTGAGTAGCCTCTCTAATTATTTGCTTACTTTATTAACCGTTTAAAAGTTTGTTCATAAAAAATATAAAATATATTAAATATACTATATGTACTGAGCAACTCTCTAACTCCCGTCTTGCTTGACTACAAAATAATTAAAAATGATGGAAAAAATATTATAGTTTTTAGATTTCCCGATTCCAGAAACCCTAAAAATGATGTACAACACAATATAAATTCAGTAATCCCGCTAAAAAAGGTACTTATAACACAATATGTTTGCAGCAAAATCCTCTAATCCACCTTCCAAACTCTTTTAAATCTTTAACTATAAATAATTATGCTTCAAATTTATTCATTTTCACCATCAGAAACACTAAAGAATACTTTTGATAATGTAAAAAATATACAAAAATTGATTAGACCCCCATCCTTTTCGCCCCGTTTTTCCTCCCCTTGGGCTGTATTTTTCAAAGATGTCATTTCCCAATCAAGCATTATATGTGTAAATTTAAAATACGTATTTTAATTTGTTCGGGAGTTATCGTTATAAAACAGTCAGACGGACAGATAGACCGATGGAAATTAGCGACTAGGTTTTTCGTAATATAGGGGTCTTGGAACGTGAAGAAATGCAAAAATTTTGTAGTGTGATTTTCCAAAATACAATACTTCTCTTTAGCAGGGGAAGTAAAAATATCAAATTGTAGAAAGTATCTAATTTTGAATTTTTTACTGACTAATTCTTCTTTGTAATGACTGACTACAAACGCTATAAGTATTTACTCAGGTGTTCACTATGTTAACCTGTAAATTTTGAGCATGAAAAAAAATAATTTATTGATTTCTTTTGGATGCTTATGTTGATCTTAATAGTCTTAGGAAGTAACCGTCATATCTTTTGTAAAGGTACCGTCATATTCTTGCAGACATAAATATAAGGATATGCAATTATTGTATTTTAGAATAACAAAAACAATTTATGGATTTAATAATTAATGTAAGATAAAATTTATTTTTTTATATAAAAAAAAATTAGGCTGAGTGGTAGAATTGTTAAAAAGGGAATTTACTTCATCCCACACCAAATGAATTTCTACAGCACAGAGAAAAAGGTAATTAAAAAGTCGAAAGGATACCAGAAATTTTCTTATGTAAATATGTTGGCTTAGGAGCTTATGGTTGGTATGTGTACCTGGTTTAATATGTTTGGTACTTAACGTTATTACCTAATTAAAAATTCTAATTTCAACCCTTTTTTCTTGGGTTATTAAGTGTAATATAAAGGTTAACTTAAGAGTGGTATTAGAAAAAAAAAACACATTCATTAAATAGAGATTTAAAAAAATGCTAGTTATACTTGTTAATAGTTTATTTTATTTCCGTTCTCGTTTTGAGGCAACATTTTCACTTGTCTTTATTATCTTTCGTTTGCATTAAAGATGAATTTTGTTGCTGAATAGCTTCTTGCATCAAAAAATACTGTCTATGTTACATTTGCTAATTAAAAATACAATAAAATTAATTTATTTTGCAATATTTTAACTATTATTTGATACGATCGTAGTTTTAACATAACAACAATAACTACCAAAATACAATCTACATATTTACAAATATCAAATTTTAAGAGAAAGTAAGGGTTAGGCATTCGCCTCTCCCTCCCCAAACAATTGACCTTGATTTAGAATATTAAAAAATGAAATTAAAAACCTTTCCATTGTTTGAAAACAAATACCTGAGCTTTCTTTAATGGTAAAAAGAACTTACTTTCTAGTTAGATTTATTTCACTAACGCATTGGAATGATGTTTTTTTTTATACTCCAATTAAGTTTTTGGAGGACAGTTAAGTGTGCTGTTCTTAATAATATGTTGGTATATATTAAAATTTGGCATCGTCAGTTACTCTAATTATGTCCAAAGCATTATTAAAAATAACTAGATTTATACTGTATATTTAAATTACAATATGGACAGTATTTTGCCAAAAAAGAAGTTATTCTTTAACCGTAAATTTATTGTAAACGTTTTTAGTGTTTCACAAATATAGAAATTGATAGCCCAATCACGGCCGCGTAGTTTTGAAAATTAATTTTTGACTTGGTAGTGAAATCGGAAGTCAAAAAAAAAATTACTAGGTCATCGAGTTGGGTGTCGAAGCCTGTAAAAAAATTTTAAAAAAATTAAACAAATATTTAGCTAGTAAATATTTGTTTTCAACTTTTACCACTAGATTCTAGATTGAGTTATATTTAATTCTTGACTATTAGGTAGCTAAGATGCTATAACTATTATGCATTATTGACTAAGAAAAACGTGAGAATACATATTGGATTTTAAGATGTGATATGGAATTATTCTCGTTGGTCTGATTAGCTTACTGAGTTAATATCTGACTAGACACGTTTGTAATCTGGGTTCTTAATTCCTTTATGGAAAACTCATTTGGAGTGTGTTTTGTGAAGTCACTGGTCATTCTATACTTCCCTGACAAAAATTTTTACTTTAAAGGCAATCACAGTACAGAACACTAATTGCGCACGTCCAACTTGCACTTGGCCGTTTTTTTTCTAAGCAAATACATTTAAATTTTTAAAAAAAACCTCTTAAAATGGACACATAGGTAAAATATAGCACAATAATATTTTTTTGATTTGTGACTTTATATTACATTTATTTTACAAAAATTGAGAGGAAAAATTTAAATATCGTTTTACCAAGAAAATCTAACTGAGAATGTAGAATAAGAACGTATTTGGTCAACAAGAGGAAATTTGAAAAATCTCGAATACTACTCGAGGTTTACAATAAAAAGATAAAATGTGACGATTGTACAATGTGACTTGTAAATTTTTATTATGTAGAAGTAAATTATTTTATCAAAATATTTACACTTGTCATATATTATATGTTTTTTTTTCTTCTAGGACAGAGAAATTTAACATTCGTGGTCTTTTTGCTTTATTGTTGTTGATCAGTTTCAGCGGAAAGTACTGCCCAATTTTGATGAATACTCGTTAGTCAGTCAGCGAGTGATGAAAGTTTCGATATTGATACTTACGTCTGAAATGTTGGTTTGCGTAATAGTGACCCATTGTGCAACTTGTCTGTATTTAGCTGGCATATTATAATATACTTATATGTTCTTTATATTGAAGGGAATCTTATAAATATACGCGAATTTAAACGATATTCAAAATAACATTGTACTGAATCTTAAAAAAAGAAATGTCTTCAGGTTAAACTAAAAATAAAAATTTATTACGCTATTAATAAGATTGAAAATAAACTAAGTTGAATGCTTGACTCTGTATTTTTATATATAGTTTTTCTTCTTAAATACTTTATCTTTAAACAGGCAAGAATAGTCACTTACAAAGTCACTTCGATAAATCTAGAATAGAAAAAAGTTTTTGAAAAACTATTTTAAGAAAAGTAACCCCAAAATTATAATATTAGCTGACATAGCACGACTGAAAGTCACCTGTTATTGTCTAGCCCTATAATTACCTTATTCGATTGACTAAGCTAAAATAAATTCAAGCCTCTTACGGTCTTACAGTATTATTTTGTTTTTTGTCCTATTTCGTAGGCTTACATCTTCACAAAACAATGGAAATTTTTATACAGACTATATTTTAGCAACTAACTTAACAAAAATTTTTCCACAACCTAAAAAAGACTGTGTATAAAATGAACTATGTAGTGTGAATATAATAACATTGAAACTCATTGAATATGGTATCATACTCTACATATATTGTAGATAAGACAAGTTGCAAACTTGAGACAGATTACAGCATACTAAAACAGACTAAAATAGGATATTTAGTAGGGAAATATATTGTGTTAGGTACGAAATACTATGTGAAAAAATCATGAAAACAATATGGTTCTTCATTACATAGTCGCAGATAGATAAAAATTTGATTTTTATGTGCTACGCCCGTCTGTTTCATATCTTTAGATTTTAAAAATAAAATTTATAAAATTTGATGTAGGTCTCCCTCTATAATAATGTTTGGGAAAAACATTATTAGAGAGACTAGTTTCATAGTTATGATAGCATTCTGCTCTCTGAATATTTTTTTCGTATCCATTGGGCAACAGAAAATATACATTTTTAAAAATGCTCGAGCACCGTAAGTAACTTATCTTCTTTGAAATACGTTCTGCATGATTTTAAATAATCCTTTTCTACGCTAACTGTGGTGGCTTTAAATTAGCTAGACCTCAAATAATTTATCAGAGCCACTGAAATATTTTTAAAACATTGTTTTCCAACAACAGTGAAAGAACTCTTAAATCTTAGCCCTCAAATTTGAACTGGTTTGATATATTAGTTACGTGATCGTACCAATTATATTTATGCCCTTAAATATAGAGAAATTACTGTAGTAAAACTATAATACAATAGAGTTACAAATTTTATGAATGAAAGTTCATCACTAAACACAAATAAATCGTGTAGAATCGTTTCGCCACGGGTTATTAAAGTTTATGTAGGCAATAATTCATTTTTCCTATAATAGATTAGTGGTCTCTGTAGAGCAATTATCAGGCTATTGACTGTCCGAGTTTGTTTTATCGTACTTAACATATATACTTTATTTGAGTAAAACACTTACTGTTTGCTAATTTTAAAAAATATGAATTCCTGTAAAACATATAGTAAATTAAAAATATAGTGAGAGTTAAAACGGGTCAGTTATGAAACAAAACCAAAGTGTATCAACAATTGTAATGACTGGATTTGAAAAATTAGCCAGGTAAAACTTGAATTTGAGCAAAATTCTAATCAACACTAGAACATCTAATCTCTACTAACATTTTTAGTTACTTAGTACTAAATATATATTTACATTCTACATAAACTAATTGAGCCTAACCATATTTATGTTTGTCTTATAATGAACTTAAATAGTTAAATTTCTTAATTTTCGTTCCACTAACACATTTATTTTTAATGGAGAGACCAAAAAGTAGACATGGATAGCTGTATGAGTTATATAATTCAAATAGTTTTTGTTTCTTTCCTAGAAAAGCTTTGCTTTAATTCATATCTATCAAAGCATTTTCAATAACTATACTATGTCAAATGTTATGCAAAATTACCTCAGTAGCGAAGTAACACTACTTATGTGGCTTAGTAGAGTACCACTTGTAACTCACAAAATTACATTTTAGTTAAGTTCGCGATTGGCACTCCCCGAAATCGCAAAATTGTGAAAAAATTAAAATTCCCTTCTATCGATATTTTTTTGGAAAAGATGAAGAACTAAACTAGAAACCTGAAACCTTTCTTATCCAACCACTCATTAGGCGTTCTAGGTACAGGTGTTAAGATGACACTTTTATCAGTAACATTATCGATAGGATTTCTGATAAAATTGAATTTAAAATTATCCCTAAATATTTGGTTAAAAGAACGGCAATAGAACTTTTTGTATTTTTAAATTTTATTATTATTAAAAACCTGAGAAGATTCGCACTCCTGCTAGTAAATTAGGGCCAAAATATCATTCAATTTTTAAACTGTAATCGGTATCGACGTATATCTGCTTAAAAAAGTGTGGCTGGCCGTGGCTCGGTGGCGTACTAGTTTGCTACTGTGCAAAAGGTCGAGGGTTCAATTCCGCAGGTCGGTATACTAATTTATTAATTTATTTAAATATATTTGGCCTGGCCATGTACAGAGTGGTCCAAATTGGACACTCCTTAAGATAAAACCCTTTATCCAAAGGAGATAGACGAAAACTGATGTCAGTGTCTGAGGCTCAATTTTTTATGATAAACTCAATGGTGAAAAACCGCATATCGATATCTAGTACCGTTTCAGATATACAGGGTGTTTTTCAAAAATCTCCATTTTGGAAAAATGTTTGTAATTTTTTTCCTATTTTGATTTCTGTAAAAACATTCTCAAAGCATTTTTTCACGTGGATTTCAACAGTGTAAGTTACATTTTTTTACAAATAATATTTTAATAGTTATTAATGCAAAAATGTATTTTTTAAATGGGATACCCTGTATATTTTTCTTTATCCAAATCGAGCTTTAAATTACCGTTTTAAAAATATAGCACGCTTTATATTTTGCTTAAATCTACTTCAAAATATAAAGGTTTTCAGTTTTTACGCGAGTTATAAATGCACATTTTGTGAAGTAGGCTTTGGACGGAGCGGCCATATGGTTTAATTTAATTGTTTACTAGTAGTTGTCAAATTTTACTTTAGGATCCGTTATTAAATTGCCAAATAAATCGCAATGAAGTTTGAAAATTATGAAAAATGGAATATGATAGTGGGTTTCACACAAACCGGAGAAAATTAGGAAGCGGCAAGTAATTTGTACCACGACGGTATCCAGAGAGGGATCAACCCTTCAGTTTGAAAAGAAACAACCCAAAAATTATGCATCAAACAGGGATCAGGAGTTAGAAGAAATAGTAGTTTTAGGAATTATCGGAAATAATCCCAACTTTAACCCGGCAGTTAAAAGAATCCACTGGACTACCAAGAACTAACGCAAGTCGTACTTTGAAGAAACACAAATTCATGCCATATAGGACAAGAAAAGTTCATTACCTTAGAGACGAAGATTTTCAAGGGTGTATGGATTTTTGCCAATGGTTTCTGGAGAACTGTAACCATGTTCCGAATTTTTCGTTAACTTGCATTTGGACAGACTAAGCTTACGTAAGCAATGCAGGTATTTTGAACAGTTACAATTCTTATACGTGGGCACAAGAAAATCCTCATTTGGTTGTGGAGCAAAGAAATCAAGGCAGATTTGGATTTAATGTGTGGGCAGGAATTTAGGGGCAGGCTTATAGGTCCATTTATTTACGAAGGAACACTCACCTCTCAGAGATATTTAGAAATTTTAAGGCAGCAAATAGAACCTCTTGTTGATGAACTGCCGTTAATGGACCTTAGAAATATATATTTTTTAACTCGACGGGGCACCCCCTCATAACATTGCAGTTATCAGTAATTTTTTATCAACCAATTTCGACAATAACTGGATAGTCAACCAAGGTCCGAACCGTTGACGGGCAAGGTCACCATGGACTTCTATCTCTGGGAAGATTCAAAGGCCTAATTTTTAAATTGCCGACAAACATCAGGCAAGAGTAGAAGTCGCAGTGATATAAAGTTTTGCAGCTCTCACTCCTCTTGAACTAATCAACTCGGTAAGAAGTGTCCAGAAAAGGTGCCGCTTATGTGTAAATGAAACTGGTCGACATTTCGAACATCTTTTATAGAAAATTATTTTGTTTTAGCTTACTCTACTCGAAATAAATTGTTTTATTGTTGTTTTGTTTTATTTTCTACCTAGTTTAAAGTACTATAGCATTTAGTAAATTTCATTGTAGTTTTAATTCTTAGAGTTACTTCTGGGAATTTTTTTACGATTTGACTGCTATCGGTAAACATTTGATATTGCCGCTCCGTCCAAAGCCTACTCACAAAATGTGCATTTAAAACCCGCGTAAAAAACTGAAAATCTTTATATTTTGAAGTAGATTTAAGGAAAATATAAAGTGTGCTATATTTTTAAAATGATAATTTAAAGCCCTATTCGGGGGTTATCCCATTTAAAATATATATTTTTGCCTTAATAACTATTAAAATATTAGTTGTAAGAAAATGTAACTTACACTGTTGAAATCCACGTGAAAAAGTGCTTTGAGAACGTTTTTACAGAAAGCAAAAATTGTCAATAGGAAAAGAATTACAAACATGTTTCCGAAATGCAGATTTTTGAAAAACACCCTGTATATCAGAAACGGTGCTAGATATCGATATACGGTTTTCACCATTGAGTTTATCATAAAAATTGAACCTCAGACACCGACATCAGTTTTCGTCTATCTCCTTTAGATAAAGGGGTTTACCTTTAAAATTGTCATGTACTCTGTACATACATAGGTAGTAGTTGTCTGTAGAAATGCAGATAACGTCCATGGCAGCACTACCGCGTTGGTTAAAAGGTGCCGTGAAATATAAAAATATATGTTTCGGTATTTGGACAATGTTTACGGGTATTACGACATCCTCGCCGATATCCTTGGGATATGGAAAAAGGGTAAAATCCCTACTGAGGCGGGGAGGTGAGTGATAAAAAAAAATTAAAAAAATGAAAGCATGCGGAGAACTTCTCATCTCATTTCTTAAAATGCTACGAAAAAAAGATATATATATATATATATATATATATATATATATATATATATATATATATATATATATATACAGTATGTCAAGTAAGAACGTGACAGCTCGAACTCTTAAAAAATGTGTTTCGAGAAAATTTTTTGCCATCAATGTATTCTTTGGTGTGCTAATAACGCAACGGCGCATTTACCCATAAGTTGTCCAATCGCCTCCTCGATAAATCGCCTGGTAACTGCAAACTCTGCAAATCTTTCGAATCTCGAGAGATAATTGAGTCAAAGTCTTTAGAGCCTTTTCTCTGAGCTTTCTCTTTACAAGTGACAATATGTTTTCAATAGGAGTGTCGTCCGGCGATTGATTGATCTTATCGTCGGCCCAAGCGAGCCGTTTCGCGACGTTATTCTTGCTCAACAAAGATTTCTTCAAGGTGCTTCGAAATTTGATATCATGAGCACGAAGATGTTGTCGAATGGTTTAAGGGGACACATTCAAACCCGATTTTCTTAATTTTGCCACTCCTTGATGCAACGTCAATTTCGGGTTCTGTGAACAAAGACACGATTCGTCTTTCGACTTTCGGAGTGACTTTGGCTACCGAGCCACGTTTTGGCAAATCGTCGATATTTTTTCGTCTCGTTAAAACGATTTACCCATATATATATATATATATATATGTATATATATATATATATATATATATATATATATATATATATATATATATATATATAAATGTATCAAATTAGTCAAATTAATGGTAATTTACGGTTTTTTTTTTCATTTTCTGGTAATTTACAGATAAAATCGAAATCTTAGCAGTAATTTTAAAACCCTAGCTATAAACGGATAAAATGTAAAGAACAGCCTTGTTAGCTAAAACCTTGAAAACTATTTATTTTATATTTAAACTTAGTTTATTATAATTTGAAAATCCAACTTAAAATTAAAATATACAGATTGTTTCAACAGTGAAACATGATTTTGGGTGATTTTGTAATTATATCTGCTTGAAGTGTTTGTGCTAGGCTTCTTCATTCTAAGCTCACGCAATTGTACAAATGCATTCACTAATAGTTTTCATATTACTTTATTTATGTTATCTTTTATATTTTAGATATCGTCACAAAATACTGCTGAGTCAACAGATTGCTGTCCCACGTGTGTGTATATACCAGGAGTAGGATGCATTGATCCGAATGATCCAAGTATTCGTCCGTCGCTTAAGGTAATAAGAGAAGGTGGCCAGTTAGTTCGTAACTTTTCAAACCCAATTTGACTTTGTTAAGAGGCCAGTAATCCTAAATACTACCTTATCCTGAAATAAGTAGCACGTGACTCATATTAATTAAAGATTTGTTCAGGCACAAAAAATATATAACTATCGCTACAGACAAACCCGTGGAATAGAACGTCGGAGAAAAATAAAGCCAGCACGCCGCGCAGTGCATAATTATCCCTATTATTGGTACATACATATAATAGGACTTCTACTGGCGTTGCATGTCTAAGAAACTAGACGGTTGTAGCGAGCCGGCTTCGTTTGGCGGCGACGTTTTGTTCCACATGTTTGTCCTTTTGTAGCCATAGACATAGTTTCTGTGGTTCAGGTTACTCGACATAAAAAACGGATAAACGAATACGAAGAAGATCATTGAATTATTACGTTTTTTAAAGTATGATTATATCTATTTTATAATAATAACTAGTGTATAATATAAAACATATATTTAGAATTGACGGTAAAATCTAAATATCAAAACGGTAAAAACTACAAAGTCGTTTCAATGAAAAGAAGTTGTCATTTTTCGTGTTAATTTAAAATGCATTTAGTGTTACCTTTTTTTTAGAGTTTTTGAGATATTGAAGAGAGTTTAAAAACGGCTAAAATCTATTTTCAAAATAAATAAAAAAATTATAAGAGTAACAAAATAACTTTGAATACAAAAAATTCTTATTCTCCTTTTGCGAGAGATATACTTGGTTTACATATGACGTTTCGTCTATTGATATAGGGATCAGGATTTTTATTTAATTTTTTTAGCCAAAATTCAACGATGTATTACTACTTGGCCTTATATTCTAATGTATTAGTGCGAGATGTTCAACTTAATTTTTTAAATGGAAAAATTTTAAACGTTTGCTACACTATTTTTTTAGCAAACAGTTAAATCTGTGTTAAGTTTTCAAAGTACTGGATTTTACAAGGATATATTTACCCTCTGTTGTCTAATAATTTCGTCAAAATACACATAATATTTACTGTGTATTCATGCTGTTCCTATTTAGCTTAGTTTATAGTTTATTATAGTGGCTGTCCGTCGCTCAGTGGTGTAGTACCTTACTTAGTGTGCAGAAGGTTGAAGGTTCAATCCCGCAGGTCGGTATACTTATTTATTAAATTATCACTGATCAATATGATTTTTTTCACAAGGAGACTGAACAGATACCCTAGGTTCAGTTTTTTTATGCTGAATTCAAATATGTTATTAGATTTCTTCTATCAGGCATAGTTGTCTTGTGACAGTCATTTTTGTGTAATATATTTCTCTATATTAGGATTCTGTTGTTATAATTCTTATAAATATAGAAGTTTTTTTGTATTCAGAACAATTTGGCACCAGGCAGACTTAGTCATGTTGAAACATGTTTAACTCTGTCCAGGCTTAATGATGTACAAACTTGTCCTAACTTGTAGAAATATTGCACTTGTTTAGCAAGCAGACGGCAAGTAGCTAGTATTGTAATTGTAGTGAGTCTGGTAACACGTGTACATACTTATTTTTGAGCTATTTATTGTTTTTATTTGTAAGTTTTTTTTTTATAAATGTTTCAAAATGCAAGAAAGTGTGTAAATCAACTAAACAATTTCTGAGTGTGGTGAACTGACCTTCAAGTCTCAGAGGCGAAATTTTACACCGCTTATGAAAAAATGTTATGAGCTTTATTTGGGGTGTAAAGGTGGTGGTTTTGATAGACTGGACCCCATATTTATGCTGTGTATCATGTGTTTGGCTTCTCACCGGTTGGAAAAATGGTATTCATCATATGTCGTTTTCGGCCCCTATGATTTAAAGGGAACAGAAGGACCATTTAACTGATTGTTATTTTTGCTTAACTAACATTAAAGGAATTACGTCCAAAACAAAATATACATGACCTTAAGTGATAACTTCGACTCCGACCCAGTTCGTACTGAAGACGGAAAAAGCGGAAGAAGTGACCCTACATTTGAAGCAAGTAGTTCATCACTTTTTATCTCAAGAAGATCTTAATGATCTTAAACGGGATTTAAATTTGTCTAAACAGTCAGCTGAGCTTTTAAGTTCCAGGCTCAAAGGTTGGAATCTACTCCAAAAAGATACAATGAAATGTGTTTATCGTAGACGCCATAGTGATTTCAGTGACTGCTTCTCTAAAGAAGGCCATGCAGTTTTTTCTAATGATGTTTGTGCAGTAATGGAGGCTCTTGGACATCAACAAAAGCCAGATGAGTGGTGATTGTTCACAGACTCATCAAAAGTCAATTTGAAGGCTGTACCACTCCATAATGGGAATGAATTACCATCAATACCTGTCGCGCATGCCAGTGATATGAAAGAGACATATGAAAATATGAAATTGCTGTTCGAAAAAATTCAGTATACTAAATATAACTGGAATATCTGTGGTGATTTGAAGGTTATAGCTTTGTTGTTTGCAACTTGGATACACGAAATTCTGCTGTTTCTTGTGTGAATGGGATAGGAGGGATAAGGAGTCTCACTACATAAGGAAACAATGACCTAAACGTGAATCTCTTATTCCTGAGTATAAGAATGTGTCAAATACCCCATTAGTGAATCCCGAAAAGGTGTATTTACCTCCCCTACACATAAAACTGTGGTTTATAAAAAATTTTGTAAAAAAACAATGGAAAAAGGTTCTGCTGCATTTATGTATTTGAAATCTAAATTTTTTAAAATAAGTGATGCAAAATTGAAGAAAAGAATTTTTGTAGGGCCCCAAATAAGATCATTAATATCGGATGATGAACATTTTGAGGAACTGTTACATCCACCAAAAAAAGAAGCGTGGAAATCATTCAAAAATATCTGTTGTGGATTTCTTGGCAATAATAAAGAAGAAAAACTATAGTGAAATAGTGAGTGATCTTCTGACTTCATACAAAGAAATGGGCTGCAACATGTCCTTAAAAATTCACTTCTTAGACTCCCACCTAGACTTCTTCCCTGAAAATCTTGGGGCTATCTCTGATGAGTATGGTGAGCGTTTTCATCAGCAGATTTCTACTATGGAAAAGAGGTATCAAGGCAAATGGAGTCTCAGTATGCTGGCCGACTACTGCTGGACCATGAAAAGAGACATCCCGAAGGCAAAATATGACCGAAAATCATGATATAAAACTTTTTAGGTTAGACAAAATTAGCCGTGTATTTATTGTTCAGTGTTTTGTAAGTACTAGTTATTTTAAAACCTTAAACACACCCAAACTTTGCCTGATGGATAAAATCTCGGAACATATTTAAAGTCAGCATGGAAAAGATAAATATATTCCGGTAATTTAGCCCTCGTGAAAGAAAAAAAAAACAAATTTTGTAGTGTTATTTAAGTATATTTAGCCTGGCCACGTAAATAGGTAGTAGTTGTTCGCAGAAATGCAATAACGTCCGAGGCAGCACTACCGCGTTGTCTAAAAGGTGCTGTGAAATACAGAAATGTATATTTCGGCACTTGGACAACGTTGACGCGTATTACGATATCCTCGCCAATATCCTTAGGATACGAAAAAAGGGTAAAATCCCTACTCAGGCGGGGAGGTAAACGATAAAAAAAATGCAGAAGAATGAATAAAATTAATTTGAAAAAGACAAGTAAAAATGACTTCGAATTATAGAATATTTAAATTTACACTACTATTATAAAATGATGATGAAATCAGTCAAAAATATCATATAACTTAAGCAGAGATTAAAATGTTTTTAATATACGAAACTTTGTTTCTCTTTATAATTATTACAAAACAAGATGTACTGTGGACTACCATTATTATTTCGGCACAACTATGTGTTTTGATCACCTTTCCTTGGATGTTTTACAATATTCTTGATCCAAATGATCTAATTTTCCAGTCCAGTTTTATTACAATCATGACTTAATATTTATTTAAAATGCTATACGATATTCGGTATATTTTTGTAGCCGTGATCCTTGATGTTACTCATAGAGAAATCCATAGGAGCTAAATTAAGTGAACACGGTAGCTAATCTATAGGCCCGTTGTTGTCAATTCAGTAATTTGGTTTAAATTGGTTTAAAAATTGGAGACACAGGATTTTACGGTGTGCCGAAACGCTATTCTATTGAAAATATTTGAAATTTCTAAGGGCAAATCATCTAGAAAATCTTGTAATTCATTATTTAAAAAGTTCAAGTATGTTCGCCAGGTTAAAGTACAATCAAAAAAATATGGCCTTACCACTCTCGAATCGAAAAGTCCTAGCCAGACATTAAACCCAAATCTCCTTTTTGATGCAATAATCTAGTATCAAACTTAGAAAACGTAAAGGAGATTTATAATTTTTACGTATTTATCAGAATTTGTTTAATTCTTAATAGAAATAAAATGTTTTCGTTTAAACTATATAAATGAGGAGAGTTAACGGAATTTCATCACTTAGATCAAAGAAAGATGCTTTTTTCTTTCCCCTTAATGCATTTTTTTCGATTTTTGTAATGTTGTAATTCGGGAAGATAAATAGCCCCCCATTCGTATCTCCGGGTGGGGCTTGGTTCCGGGGCGCCAACATGCAGAGATCAAATTTTTAAAATAGAATTGTGTAACATACGAGGTTTCATTTCGAACATAAATTCAGTGCATCAACACCTGCAATTACATAATCCTCAAGTACTCTGGGAAACTAAGGTCAGTTTATCGATCAGCACAGTCAACTTTCTGGGCACGACTTCTATTTCCAGTTTAGGTGTATCTTTGAAATCGGCCTTTTCGTCAGAAACCATCTCTCCTGCCAACAAGAGGAAGCTCTCTAGCCGCGAAATTTTAATTTTATGAGGTTAAAAATAACGACCCAATAAACCACAAGGTTTATCTGCTGTCCTTATCTACCACCAAGTGATACTAACTTTAAAACATTTTTCGCTTCTCTTGTAGATACTATCGATTATTTACAGATTAATTGATGAGCGAACACGGATCCCTGATCAGACGGGGAGTTCGCAATTCTTGTTGATCTGTTTCTAACCACCAATCCAGAGATTTACACTATCAGAATAAATCCGCTGTTAGGTTTGTAGCATCTTCATGTGTTACATAAGTTAGAAGATGTCCCATTGATTCTTGTCTACGAGAGCCATACTGATGGTTGCTAATAATATTCAATCCTTCAAGATATTTTAAAAGATGCTGATTGATAGCCTCTTTCATGAGTTTCGATATTATTGAAAGCAGTTCGATTGGTTGGTAGTTGTTTGGCAGGTATTCCATCAGCGTTAGAAGCTTTTTTGTATCTAGTTTCATTATTATATGTTATATGGTACGCTGTCTGAAGACAATATCGCGCATCCTTGACTACACTGTAGGGATAGTTGGTGGTGTGTTTCCTTGGAAATCGATAGTAGAATATAAGGCAAACAATTGTGTTAAGTTGACTTTCTTAAATAGTGTCGTTGCAATAGTAATATTTGGCCTTGACAGTACTACAAAATAAAAGGCAAACGCCCAAGAGGAAGATCTTCTAATCGATGGGCAGACCAAGTGGCCTCATAGAACATTCCATGCACGAAGCCATTCATGCCGCACAGGACCGTAGTCCATGGTAAGACATAATCCTTGGAATCGAAACATAATACCACTAAACTCTTGCTAGAGTAATAAGACTGAGGAGGAGGTGAGTGGTGGTATAGTAGATTCAGTGAAACTTTGCCTAATGCCTCAGAGACTGAATGGTTGGGGCAGGCAAGAAGTTTGTTTTTAATTCTTTAATTGCGTGGCTCATTGGTTTCGTCGCTAATTTCTTTGTATTTGTCCGTGGTCCGAACGAAGGTGTTATGATTTATGACGTTAGAATTTTCACGCCATTGTCAACTTTACGGAGTCTATGCCGAGGTGGTGGGATTACACCGGGCGACGCCTGGTGGGATCTGGGCGTCTACCATCTAAGTTGTTCTTTTAGTCGGCTTCTATGACGAACAGAACATACCGGGTGTGATATTCTGTCCCACACCCCCATGGGATTAAAAATTCATTAGAAAATTATGTTTGATTTTCGCACCGAATCGTTGGATGTAGGGATATATCGTTTTATTCTAGCTAAAAAATGCTTTCTAAAAATAAAATAAAAAATTTAGTTGATGATGGGCCCTAGCAGATGAAATTTCGGATGTAAAATTTAAGAATGTACTTTGCAAGAGCAGAATGAAATATGAAATTTTTGTGTATATAGTTCTTTTATAACTCTTATAGTTATTGACTCGTTATGGAAATTAAATTTTGGCAATTTTTGAACTTTTTTCAGTATTTAGGAAACTATAAAAAAATTGCAACACTAAAAAGGTAATTTAAATCAACCCTGAAAATGATAAGTTTTTTCCGATTTAAACGATTTTATGGTTCTTACAATTTCGAAGATGGCAATAGACTTCCTGTATAAGAAGTGGTTTTGCAACCTAAATGTGCCTCTTAGCAGAGTTCAGTTCACTTCTTTATTCCGTCTTTACCGACAGCATCGTTAGTGAATATCAAGCTAGTAGGAGATTGTGGAAATGAGAAACGACTGTATTTGTTCCGCACGGTTTCGATCATATATTGGGTTTTCCTCGAGAATTTTTTTTTTACCTGCCCCTTTAAAGGAAAGTAAAAGTGACAAATATCCTTCGAGATTGGGGTGTCTAGATCACGAAAAGACGATTTCCCTTTTCCGGTCTGTCGATCTGTCGATATGTTGGCACGATAACTCTTGAACAAAATGCGATACCGATTTTAAATTTAGTACACAAATAATTTTCAAAATAGGGTTGGAATAGTTTTTGAGAGATATCCCTTTAGAAGTAAAAGGAAGTGGAAGTTGATACATCTGGTGCAGTTTTATTAGTATTATAGGATTCTTTTTGGTTTTTGATTAAGATAATGAACAAAATTAGAGCATGGTTATTTATAGTCAAACGTGTAGTGGAGTCGGCGTTGTTTCAAATATACCGTGTGTATGTTTTTATCGGGGTTCGTGGAGTCGAGGAATCTGAAGATTTTATTTTTTAAATTTTGTCAGTTATAGGGGTTAAATTTGTTGGTCCCACACATAGATGTTGCCATTTTCAAAAATCCATATGATTTTTAGGAAGTACCAACCTTCAAACGATACTTGTCAAAATTTCTTGACATTTTGACTATTAGTTTACAAGTTACAGTGGTTTTAGTGACGCTACTTTGGATATTTTCAAATCAATATAAAAAATCGAATTTCGTGTATTGATTAAACACTGTTTTTTGATGGGAAAAAATACCTTTCAAGCAAAGCAATGGCTTGATACGGGGACCGTGCCCCTGGAAAATCATTCATCATTTACTGGCATGCTGAATTTAAACGCCGTCGTACAGATACAAATGATGCTGATCGCTCTGGACGCCCAAGTGTGGTGGTTACACCGGAACAAATCAAAAAGTCCACAAAATTGTTTTGGATGACCGTAAAGTGAAATAGTGAAATTGCGAGAGATAGCTGACAACCTAAAGATATCAAAATAACGTTTTGGTCATATTTTGCATGAATATTTGGGCATGAGAAAGCTCTGTCCGAAATGGGTACCGCGTTTGCTCACAGTAGACAAAAATAACAACTTGTTGAGCGCTGTTTGGACCCGCTTAAGTGCAATAAAACGGATTTTGTGACATGTGACAGTGGATGAAACATGGATCCATAACTACACACCGGAATCAAATCGGCCGTCAGCTGAGTGAACAGCAGCCGGTGAAAGCTTCCCGAAGCGACCAAAGACACACAGTTGGCTGGAAAGGTTTTAGCCTCTGTATTTTGGGATGCGTATGGAATAATTTTCTTCGACTATGCTGAGAAGGGAAATAGAGAATATTATATAAAATTATTGATGCGTTTGAAGGCAAAAATCGCAAAGAAACGACACCAAATGAACAAGAAGAAGTGGTCTTTCGTCAAGACAATGCACCGTGTCACAAATCAATGGTTACGATGGCAACATTGCATGAATTGTAGTTCGAATTACTTCTTCATCCACCGTATTTTTCAGATTTGACCTCAAGTGATTATTATCTATTCGCAGACCTCCAAAAAATGCTCGCGGGTGGGAGATTTGGCTCCAATGAAGAAATTATCACTGAAACTGAGGCCTATTTTAAAGGCAAAGACAAATCCTTCTACAAGAAAGGTACAAAAATATTAGAAACGTGTTGTACTGATTGTTTCGCTTTTGAGGGAGACTATATTGATAAATAAAGTTATTTATATTAAGTGGAGATTTTATCACATCTAAATTTTCTGTGTAAAATGATTTGCGACTTAGTATCATAGGTGGATGGAAGAAGCTATTGACTTTGCTAAGTTTGTATTGTATACGTGTCTTATTTACTTTTCCCCAATCACTAATATGAGTATTATTCAATTTTCGGCAAAGTGTACTTATTTGACATAGAGTACCTTTGGAAAACTTGGATTCAGCAAAAGCGCCTAGAAGTGAAAAGGTTTGAGAACAACTGCAGTGACCAATATTTATATGGAATAGGTAAATTACTTGCCTTAAGAGCAACAAGGGATCAATTAGCTAGCGTGATTTTTGAGGGATGTGCCATTGGACATCTGGTAACATTATGAGTGTAAAAAAGGTTGCCTAACTTGAAAATCAGTAGAAGTACTTAAAATAAATAAATTTTACCTTTATTGCAAAGCAAATAAATTTAAACCTTTTTATCCGAATGAAAGTAGTAACAATTAGTTAGTATTTAATGCTCTAATGCCATCAATATCTCATTTTTTCTCCATAAATAATAAATAAATAAATTTTACCTTTATTGCAAAGCAAATAAATTTAAACCTTTTTATCCGAATGAAAGTAGTATCAATTAGTTAGTGTTTAATGCTCTAATGCCATCAATATCTCATTTTTTCTCCATAAATAATAAATAAATAAATTTTACCTTTATTGCAATCCAAATAAATTTAAAACTTTTTACCCGAATAAAAGTAGTATCCACTAGTTAGTGTTTAATACCCTAATGCCATCAATGTTTCATTTTTTCTCCATAGAGGATGCTCTTTATGTATTAAAATTTACTATTCACCAAATAAAAACTGAAGTTGCTAGGAAATCTTTATACCATTAAAATAAAAAAAAACTTAATTTATAACAATTTGTACTATAAATTTAAATATGTTGTAGGTAGATATTTTGCGTTGAGATATAACATTTTTATAATAAGGTTGTTACAGAAATGTGTCAGTCTTACATATACTATACTATATGAAACGTTAAGCCACTAGAAATATTTTATGGTGATTTAAAAATTAAATATAACAAGAATAATTTAAAAAAAAGTTAGGAATAAAGCTGATATGTTTATTACTTTTCTCACGTTTTATTCTCGAGAGGTGGACCCAAGTTAACAGTAACCTTTAACATAGTATGGCTTTTTTGTAATGTTTTAATTTGTGCCAAAAACGCTGTGAATCTGGAAGAATTTAAAATTTTCCTATTCTTTCTGTTTCTTCAAGGTACCCTTTACTAATATGTGCTATTATATTTAATTTTTTTACGACAAGTGAAAGAAAACGTTTGACATTTAGAACTTTAACATATTTCATTGTTAGAAAGTTATAAAACTGTAGTAGATTAAAAGAAATTTGAATATAAACAATTTTATTGTGAAATATTTAATAACTGTAGGGCCAGGGAAAAAGTTTAAATATTTTCAAAACTTTTGTAGCCCATGATACAGATTAAATGCAGTGAACTTATTAATATCAATTTGTAACTAGTTTTGTCACTTGATTCCGGAGAGTTAATATTCTCGACTTGGTAAAAACCTATTTTCTGTTCTTTTTTTTAAATGATATGATATCACATAATTTGAACTAGGACTTTTCGAATTCATGTGACCCCCTTGCATTTTTAGTGTTCCGTATGGAGCACTTATAAGATCACTTCGGTGTCTGTCTGTCTGTCTGTCTGTCTGTCACACCCGATTTTCTCCAAAACTATTTGACATAGAAAGTTGAAATTTGGTACTAATATAGGAATTAATGGCCTCATCAGAGCCGTGTAGTTCAGAAAGTTAAATTTTGACTTAAGGGGTTAGTTTTGGGGGGTGAAATCGGAAGTGAAAAAATATTTTTTTTTACTAGGTCATCGAGTGTAGTGTCAAATGAAAGCTTGTGGAAACACGAGTAAAAAATATTTATATAATGTAATACTTGCGCGCACTTTTCTTTGTATTAGTTTTAAAAAATCGCGAAAAATCGCTGTCCCCCCCGCCTTATCTCGAAAAGTATTTATCAAAAAATTTTGAAAAATCCTGGAATATTCGCTACGGGGCCGGGGCGTAGATTGAACGAAAATTATCACGAGTGCATTACCTTTAATAATTTATCTGGTATATAAAAAAAAAAAATTTCAAGGTCATCAGTTTTCATTAAAGATTGGAAACAAACTTTGTTGAAAACTCATTTGGGGTGTATTTTGTGAAGTCACTGATCATTTTATACCTCCGTAAAAATTTTTTTTATTTTTAAAGCAATCAACGTACGGAACACTAATTGCGCAAGTTCAACGTACACTTGTTTGGTTTTTATTTTTTGTTCAAATGGGTACTGTTTTGCAAAGACAAAAATTATATTTTGAAGTTTTAAACTACCGACCAATATAAAAATTTTAGTTTTGTAGATTAAAATTTGCTACCACCCTTGTTGCTGTGAAATATGTCCAAAAAGGTCGAAGAAAAAGTACAGCATCTACAATAGGAAATACTTTTAATAAAGTTAATGAGATTATAGTAATGCCAGGCTCGCGCCTTTATTTTACATTTTACCTTAAAAATGATGCAATAGAGGATCGAAACGTTTTGGAGCAAAAACGTATCTTTTATTTGCCGTTCTTATTTATACTAGCCTCTAACAGATAGATTATGCTATCTTCTTTATTTTAGAAATTGCAAGAAGAGTGCTGTTCGAAGTGTGCTTTTATAATAGGATTTGGATGCGTTGATCCAGATGATCCAAGTATTCGTCCAAAATTAAAGGTAATGAAGAAAAAGATATCAAGGTGATAAGTTAGTGGGTAATTTTTTAAATTCCAATTTTATTTATTTTATTTTGCGCCGAAAATAATCCTACATACTAACGCACCTTTACATCCGTCAATCAATCTTGTTAAATTTAATCTATTACAGGATTAAAATTAATTAAAAATCTGATAAAGAATTTGCTAAAGTGCAAAAGTACATTTAAAAATGTAAAGAATTGATTTCTTTCAATGTGTTTTAAAAGATGAGTGGATATACTTAATTTGTAATCATAAATAAACAATATTTATAAAATCATCATCGATCAAAGGTAGAATATAAAGGGGCTTAAAAATTTGAAAAAATCGCACATCTTGCTTGTTTGCTTTTTTACTAAAATATATTTCTCATGTTTATGCAACGTGAACACTTTGCTTAAGCCATTTAAAATTATTTTGAATATTTTTGATACTCTTGGAAGAGTGTTCTAGAAATTATCAATTAGCAATTACTTGAATTATCATAGATTATTTCTTCAGGAATTCTTAAATACTATTGCTCAAATATATCATACACTCCTGGACAAAATTAACGCAACAATATATTAAATCATACAAATCTCTATAATGAATTAATTTTAATAATTTTTTATGAACATTGGTTACACTAAAAGTTAGAAGAAACTTATTCGGATACTTTAAAAGTGAATTAGCTACCAAATTTCTTTATAAGATTCGAATTAAAATTATTCTTAAGACCTAATAACAAAATCGTTGAAATTATGTAATAATGAAAAAAATAAACTGGGACACTAGTAGCAAAATTAATGGTGTAACTGGGACACTAGTAGCGTGTGTTGCCTCCTCTACTTCGGATGACAGCGTTTATGCGCCTAGACATGCTTCTAATTAAATTTTGGATAAAATCTTGAGGAATTTGCTCCCATTCTCTGATAACTGCATTTTCAAGTTCCCTCAGGTTTCTAGGTGCAGGTATATGACGTTTCACATTTTTCTTAAGGTGATCCCATACATGTGCTATCGGATTCAGATCCGGGCTTTTTGGTGGCCATTGCATAATCGGTATATCAACTTGATTAAGATAATCGAGTACCTCCCTAGCTACGTGAGGTCGAGCGTTGTCTTGCATAAACAGGAAATTGGGCCCCACAAAATGACCGAAAGGCATCACATGTTCTGTTACAATATTATCATGATAGTAGCCAGCATTCATGGATCTCGTACGGACAGAAATTAACTCTGTGCGAGCATCAAAGCAGATGCCACCCCAGAACATAACAGAGCCACCGCCGAATGGAATCCTTGCAGAGATATTGCAAGGGGCAAACCTCTCTCCTGGTCTTTCGCCATACTCGCTCACGATCATCTGGATGTTTTAACTAACCCTAGTTTCATCTGTGAAGAAAACTTGTTTACAATCATCCACAGAGCAGTTTTCGTGATTTCGAGCAAAACGTAACCTGGCAACTCTGTTCTCTCTAGTAAGCAAGGGCGCAGTGGCTGGTCTCCTACTGTTAAATTCACCTTCATTTAACCGTCTTCTAACTGTTTTAGAAGAAATTGTGACATTGTGGACAGCTTCGAGTTCGTTTCTTATTATAGAACTAGTGACAGTCCTGTTTCTTAAAGCATATTGTCTTATAAAACGTTCATCTAGGTCGCTAGTGCATTGTTTTCGCCCTTGCCCTAGCCTTCTAGAATAAGTTCCTACTTCATTCAAGCGTCTTACCATACGACTTATTATGGAACGATGTTTGCCTAACAAATTGGCAACATAACTCTGACAATATCCCTCGTCCAATATAACTGAGGCTCGCACTACCTTGTGTTCAGTTAAATTCCTTGTTCGATTCATTTGTTTAATTCTTCGGGGTCAAAAATAAAACAGTCTACCACAAAAACGTATTACTTTGAAAAAGGGAACAAGTAAGTTTACTTTTAAAGAAAATCTATCGCATTATTACAGAAAATTGTTTATCTTCTAAAAAATTCTTTAAAACTGTAAATCTAAACGAATCGTTTTGATTTCTGTCATGAACAACGAAACAAAATATGCATAGCCTACTATTCAAATACTCGATAAACTTTAAAACTGACATAAGAAAAAGATAAATTAATTTTCAGATTGTTGCGTTAATTTTTGTCCAGGAGTTTAGATTATGTAAAGACATTCATCATAGTGGAAGACATTTATATTCTATAGTCCATATAATAACACTGAGTGCCATACAGCCAAGAACCACAATATGTTGAGGAGTTTTACCACAGTAAGAGTATTGACAACAATACTTGGTCAATGGTCGGATCCCTGTAGGCGAAGAATGTCGATACAACTACACTGAAGTGAAACAGTGGAGAGTATTTAAAACAGGTTGTATTATATGAATACTGGAGACGTCACAATATTTTCGTATGCAAACTGCCATATCCCTAGGCCATCTTTTGTGTTCCAGGTGGGCGACGGGGGAGAGCGTGAAATTGAGAGAGCTTTGGAAAGCATATTTTATATTGGTTGAAATTGAATAATTAATTTTTGATGTAAATTCATACAAAAAAAGGCCGAATGATCATTTTATTTTTATTTCAAAGTGTTGCAGTTTGTTTTGTCACTTCCAACCAAGTTCAAAAAAGCAGATTTCCAATTTAATACTATTTTTTTTTATGGGTCTAGCACACGTGCTACAGGAAAGTTCCTAAAGCGCTCCAGGAGCGGCATGTGTGCGGAAAAAGCGTTTCACGTTGTTTTTGAATCGCTGTAAATTGTACTCGGTGGGAAACACAGCCCTGGGCAAATTATTCCAAAGGGATGATATTCTCCATATAAAACACTGCTTGAAAAGAGTTGTACGTGGAGTAACAAGCTGAACCTCATACGGATGTGAAGTATCAGCGCGACGTGCTGGAATGGCAGATAATACTGTTTAAACCTTATAACATTCTTATTTGTTAGTCTATACACGCTTTCGAACAGACATATTAAAATCTGGAAAATGTATGTATATCTGTATGTATGTAAATTTGTATTTAAAAGACTACAAAATTGCTGAATCAATTTTCACTTTTTGCGTTTAATTAGGTATTTTTAACTCAGATTACAATGAGACAATCATCCAAATCGATTTCGCAGGTCAAAAGTTACCTACTTTCTTCCGAGAGTAATAAAAAAAAAAAACGTTTAAACAAAAATGAAGCTGGAACCCAAGGCAAGTAATAAAAAGTAACTTAAACTAACTTGCTTATAAAAAAAAGTATAATTATCAAAATAAATCTTCGTTGGTATCACTTTAAACAAAAAATGCAAGCAATATGTAATTAGTACTTAATATACAAAATATAATACCTAAACACACAAAATTAAGTAAAATTTTGAAGTTATCGCACTTAAGAATAATCTTATTAAATAAAACTATGTCGAAAAACCATATCCACAACAAGAAACACTTAAATCGCCGAATCATTTATAATAACCGGTCAAGTGCAAGCTGGACTTGCGCAGTTAGTGTTCTGTACGTTGATTGCTTTTAAAATAACAATTTTCGTTACAGAAGTATCACTGACGTCACAAAACATATCCCAAATGAGTTTTCAAAATGTTTTTTCCCGATCCTTAGTGAAAACTGATGACTTTGAAATCTTTGTTTTTTTTTATATACCAGATAAATTATTAAAGGTAATGCACTCGTGACAATTTTCGTTCAATCTACATAATTTAGAAAATATTCCATAATTTTTTCCAAATTTTTTGATCAGTACTTTTTGAGAAGGTCAAGGGGAACAGCGATGTTTCGTTCTTTTTTAAAAATAATACAAAGAGAATTGGGGACAAGTTTTGTATTATATATATTTTTGAACTCTGTGTGAACTGTGTTTTTACAAGCTTTCATTTGACATCCCACTCGATGACCTGATAAAAAAAAAATGTTTCACTTCCGATTTCACCCCCCAAAACTAACCCCTGAAGTTAAAATTTAACTTTCAAAACTACACGGCTCCGATGAGGTCATCAATTCCTATATTAATGCCAAACTTTCTATGTCAAATAGTCTCGGAGAAAATCGGGTGTGACAGACAGACAGACACCGAAGTGATCTTATAAGTGTTCCGTAGGGAATACTAAAAACCAAGAACTAAATAACAATTAACGCTTAAGCAAACTTTCTGTTTAGAGACGTGCGATTCTTGGAGAACACGTGCAGCATTGCGAAGGTGTGATCTGGCTTTTGGCTCTCTTATCTCCGCTCGCGACGTTCATGGCTCAGTAAGCGAGTACGACTTGCGCCAACTTCAAAATTCGGACGTTCGGTTTAACCTGTGTGTTAACTCACACCAAAATATTTCTTAAATACTATCACTTTATTATTTAAAGTGTTATTTTTTTGTGATAAATATTCGATTTCAGGAGGAACAGACCTTAAAAAATTTTACTTATGATGCAAGATGCTCTATTAATGGCTTTAAAAATCCAACTCCCGATATAAAAATAAAAGCCACCAGTAGATTCAATGATTTTACTCCTTATTCACCAGATAGGCAAAGTAGCCAAATAATCAATTTAATAAATTTAGTAGAAAATTAGAGAATGATTGAGGTCATCGAAAAACATAACTTCTGAAATTATTAAAATAGTGCAGTAAACAAAGGCCAAAATAATAATAAGATAGGCATAGTTTAGATACAGCAATATTATGATTTTATCCACTCTGGGGTGTTACTAGGAGTATTATTCTGAGTTATGCACTTCGCAAAACTATTTATAAACAATTTAAGTTTTCAAAACGCGTTTTTTTGAGCTTAAAATGTGAATAACTCCAGCTATTTAAGTTGGCTAGTAATGAAATGTCCAACAAATTCTCGTTGGTTTAATGTCGCTCAAATGCGTTTTTTTTTTTTTATTTTATTGCACAAGTCAAGTGATTAGCTTGAAACGGGCAATTCAAAATTTAAATAACAAATTCAATTGTGCCCACTGGATTCAATATTTTTATATAAAAATTCAGGGTATTTTTGATATAACAAAAAGCATATTTTTTGAAAGTTTCAAGTCGATTGGTTTACTTAGTCGACCTGTATAATAAAATGGGAGAAACAGTTTTTTGCCTGTTTTTTCAATATTTTAGATTATGTAAGCACTTAAGCGACTTAAAACTAACGGGAATTTGTTGCAAATTTCATTATGAAGAGTCTGGCTTCTTTTTTTGTCTCGATCCGACTTATATAACCGGAGTTATTCACATTTTAAGCTCAAAAAACGCGTTTGGAAAAATTGTTTATAAACAAAAGAGCACAAGTTTTTCGAGGTCTAAAACTCAAGACAATACTGCTGGTGATACTCCAAAGAGGATAAAATCATAATATTGTATCTAAACTGTGCAATTTCAAATGCTATTTGTGTGGTATATAGTACATAAGAGAGCTAATAAGAGACCAACATCCACTAAAATTGAGAAATATGGACGAAATATAAGAAATGAAATCAGTGCTACAACGATCTGTAGCTGGACCTTAAAATTTTATAGGATACTATCAATGTAAGAGAAACCAAAGTTCTTGCTTTGGACTCCAGTTTCTGTAAGTGAAAGTTTAGGGAATCAATAAATTTTGCAACAATCCTAACATCATTAACAGAAATAGAGATTACGGCTGGCTTCTTTGAGCTTATTGGGTATTGTAATCTCAAAGAGTAAATATTTCTAAATATTTCTCGTAAAGTTGAAGGCAAAAATTGGAAAGTAACGCCCCTTTGACGTAGTTTAATCCCAAGAACCATGATTTCTCATCTAACTAAAGCCATACAAGCTCTCGTTCTATGTAACAAGATAACTAGTTTATCATTAATTAACACTGTTAAAAAGATAACTTAAATTGTTAGAAGATGTCAAATATAATCTGGGTTGTATTAAAGGCAATAAACGTAAAATAATATTTGTTAAATCGATAGTGATACAAAGCCATACTAACTGTCAAAATTTGCACTATATTAAGTTACGAGCTACAACCAAACTTCCAAATGTGACCGTTAAAATTCCAAGGCATATCCTCTTTTCGTGATGTCAAGATATTTATGTCGAGATTTTTAAACTGGGATATAGACACTTGGTTTAATCATGCTCCTTAAAAAGATTACAACAAATAATTACCAACGAATAAATTTTAAGGGAGCTTAAATAATGGAAGTGAAAGATATTTCGTGATTGACTTGCAAAAAAAAAACAGTTTTCTGGCAATAATTAAAATCGATATATCAGTCAGTTGACCGCAAAAGTCAGTTGATTAAATTTATACTTCCATAAAAAGGCTTTAAATTTTATGTTTATAACACGTAAACTGAAAAGTTGGTCTAGCTACTTAAAACACAATATTTTTTGCAAAATTCGACTTTATTCATCAACATAGTTTCCTTCAAGAGCGATACTATCAGTCCAACACTTTTCTAATATTTCTATACCTATCTTGTAGAAGGATTTGTCTTTGTCTTCAAAATAGGCCTCAGTTTCGGCGATAACTTCTTCACTGGAGCCAAATCTCTTTCCAGCGAGCAATTTTTTGATCTCGGCGAATAAATAATAGTCGCTGGGGGCCAAATCTGGAGAATATGGTGGATAAAGAAGTAATTTGAATTTCAATTCAAGCAATTTTGCCATCGCAACTGTTGGCTTGTGAAACAGTGCATTGTCTTGATAAAAGAGCACTTTTTTCTTGTTCATTTTGGGGCCGTTTCTTTGCGATTTCTGCCTTCAAACGCACCAATAACGTTATATAATATTCGCTATTGATGGTTTTTCCCTTCTCAGCATAGTCAATGAAAATTATTCCATGCGCATCCCCAAAATACAGAGGCCAAAACCTTTCCAGCCGACTCTTGTGTCTTTGGTCGCGTTCATCGGCTGCTGTCCACTCATCTGACTACCTATTTGCTTCCGGTGTGTAGTGGTGGTTCCATGTTTCATCCACTGTCACATGTCACAAAATCCGTTTTATTCCACTTAAACGGGTCTTTTTTATTGCGCTTAAATAGGTCCAAAGAGCGCTCAGATTCAACAACACGTTGTTGTTTTTGGTCCACTGTGAGCAAACGCGGTACCCATTTTGAACAGAGCTTTCTCATGCCGAAATGCTCATACAAAATATGACCAAAACGTTCTTTTGATATCTTTAGGGTGTCGGGTATCTCAGGTAATTTCACTTTACGGTCATCCAAAACAATTTTGTGGATTTTTTTATTTTTCCGGTGGAACCATCTCATTTGGGCGTTCAGAGCGTTCAGCATCATTTGTGCCTGGATGACCGCGTTTAAATTCAGCATACTAGTAAATGATGAGTGATTTTCCAGGGGCAGACTCCCCGTAACACTTATCAAGCTATTGCTTTACCTGAACGGTATTTTTTCCCATCAAAAAACAGTGTTTGATCAACACACGAAATTCAATTTTTTCCATTGTTTTAAAAATATCAAAAGTAGCGTCACTAAAACCACTATAACTTGTAAACTAATTGTCGAAAAGTCATGGAATTTTGACACGTGTCGTTTAAAGGTTGGTATTTCCAAAAAAAAATATGGATTTTTTGAAAAGGGATACATCTATATGTCAGACTAAAAACTTTTCAGCCTACGTGTTATTTTCAATAATCTAAATAAAAAAGTTTAAAATTTTTACAAGTTAGTGTTTTATTGTTTTTAGGCCATTTCTAAAAATATAAACTCCAAAAAGGCTGAAGAAATTTGCTGCCCGACCTGTATTTTTTTCGAAGGAATTGGATGTATTGATCTAGATGAGGACATTATTCGTCCAAAAATTGAGGTAATACAACGTTTATATTGAAAAATTATTTGAATTCTATTTTTTAATGTATTTTGTTAGGCAATTCAGGAAAAATCTAAGTCATAAAAAACAAAACCAAAATTTAATGAAAAAGAAAGAAGAATTAGTCCTATGGTTATTCAGCCACGCCAATAAAATGCAAACTAATTTTTTATAAAATAAATATTTTTTTTACTTACGGCAATGTGTTTTATTTTTACACCTTTTTTTTGAATTAACATCATAGAATTAAACGGCTAATTTTTTATTGCTGTGTTCTATTATTTAAAAAAAAACTAGCTAAAAATTTTGAAAGTTTATAGCAAATTTGAAGATCACATTGCTGTGCAAGTGTAGTATATTGTAGAGGTTCTTTTATTTTTGTAAACGTAAGCACTATGCAAACACTAATCATATTGCATTGACCATGGCGAGATGGTTAAAAAAACGCCGTATATAGCGCATTGAGGGGGTACGATGTATTTCAGGAAAGGTCTTCGGGTGGTTAAGTTGAACGAAATGACTCTAGCTACGAAGAGGAATTTCATAAATGTCTATTTATTGGTGAAAATCATGGAATAGTATATCTGCATTTTAAACAATACCATCAGCAAAACAAAATGGTAAATTTTGATAAAGATAATCCTATATGTAAACCGTTAAGTTCCCGGAAATCTTCTAAGCGAGAGGTAAAATTATTAATGATCTTTTATTGACATTTTCTTGAAATTCCTCTAGCGGGCGAGATTTGTTAATGTAAATTTTAATGTTAAGACATTTTCACAAAAGAAAATTCATCCGATCGCCGATAAGGGAAAATTTCTCGAATAACTTATAAAAATGTATTCGAAATGTGAGCTGTTGCCCCACCCTGCTGAAACTAGGTTATCTAGTTATAGCTATTAATATTTGATAAAATAGATGTCATCTCTTTATTTTACTCTGAAGTATTGGTTGTTGTACTATCGCTGTTGTTCTCAGAGAACTACCTGGCATTTATGCTACGTGCTGAGATTTCGGCCCTAGCTGTTCCTTCATGTTAATGTAAAGGCTTTCTTTGCTTTAGAGTTGGATTTGTCTAGTAATGACGACTGTGTGGACGCTAACGTAGAATTTGAAATATTTAATTAACGAAGTTAAACGTACCAATGGTAGTAGTTGGCGTTAAATCTTGTACTAGGTGTATCTGACCAGTTTTCTAAAATTTGTGCACTAATTCGCTCATTTCTAAATTATTTAAACATTCGAGGTTTCATTTACGTTGTGTAAATTATAATGAATGCGAAATTTTTTAGAGTGATAGTCGCAGAATTATTTTTCTTGTATGGTCTTCCCACACGAAGGAAGATGAAATGCTGTATAGAAACTGAATTTGTAAGGATTGTGATTACGCTTTATGCGCGCTTCTTGCCTCTTCCTCTTTGTAAGCTAGCACATATGCTAAACAAATTTAAAATGATATAGTTTAAAATGTAATAGTAGAAAAATATTTTACTTATTACTAAATTTACGATGTATGGGATATATATATATATATATATATATATATATATATATATATATATATATATATATATATGAAATAAAAATAAATGAGCCGTGTATATTAATAATATATTCTCATTATTCATTGGTCCAGATTCGTAGTAAATTTCATACCATCGAAAGATATTACCTATTTTTGATCCTTACAGCTCTTTATTGTTGGTTTAAATATACCACTCTATGTGCAAATGTTAAGAACTTACTTAGTTTTTAAGTTTCGTCAAAACTTTTGTTAGGGGTATTATTTCTTCAATAATCTTTTAAAAACAATTTATAGAAGCATTTTTCAAACAAAAAAACAAATTTGTTTGAGCCTTAAAGCTTCCTCTAAAACTTCAAAGCAAGTACACAGAACTACAGACCAAGTAGCTCACCTTTAAATATTTGTAAGAAAATAGAGATATGCTTGAGATCACCAAAAACACTTTGTAAACTGAAGGCATTTATAAAATGAACTTTTCGCATAGACCCACAAGAAGATTTTATTGTAATTTCTACTGAAGAAATAGGACAAAGCCTAAGCATATCTTTACGCCAAAGCAATATTGAGCCGACTTGCTTAAATATGAGATTAGATGTCTAAGATGGCATCTAGATGACTTGTGTAAACAGTTTTGTGAACAATCTTAGATACTTCCACTTCTACTACCATTAAAATATCATATATTGTGGTATTATTCAAAAAGGGTGATAACAACGATCCAATCTGCTACAGGAGACAGTACCATCAGATGATTGTTTGGAAAAATCCTTCAGGTTAGATTAAAGAACAATGCAGAACGAGAGGTTGGTAATAATTTAAGTAGATTTCTACCGCTCCGTTCTTAAACAGATAATGTTTAAGTTATGCCAAGAATCCTAAAAAGGTGTATGAATCTGTTCTTGCAAGTCGAGCTCTCGGGAAACAATAATTACCGATAAAAGTCAAATTCATATAAGATTGATTGAATTGACTCACCTGGCGTTCATAGATCTGGAAAAAGCCTACGATTCAGTACTGTTGAAAAAACTATTTAATGTATTAACGAAAGTTGGCCTTAGTAGTACATATGTTCGAGCAATATACAACATTTACAAGGATCTATAAAGACTGAAAACAAAATATTTTCACTGTTTAAAGTAACTAAAGGTTTGAAACTGGGATACTGTCTGTCAACCACCCTTTTTAAAATGTATTTACAGGAAGCATTAGAAGCATGGAGGAGGAAATGTACAAGAGCGGAGATAGAGATTGGTAACCAGTTCCTAACAACTCTATTCTTTGCAGATGATCAGGTGCTCGTAGCAAATTGCGAAAAAGGCCTAGATTATATGATGAGATAGTTGAAAGAAGAGTACGAAACATGGGGTTTGAACATAAACATGAAGAAGACAAAGTATCTTAGGATGGGTAAGGATGGGGAAGAAGAATTATGTTTGAAGTTGAGGGAAATAACTAGATGCGAGAGGTTTAGGTACCTGGAAAGTGTTTTTTTCAAAAAACGATCATCGCAGAGAGACATAAAGTACAGGACGGTAAAAAATGCCCAGAGATTCTAATCTCTTTACTTTGGTCAAACCGGATAAAAGTGAAAACATAACTGACAATCTACAAATCGATTGTAGGGCCGATATTGACGTATGGATCAGAATGTTGGCAATTGATAAAAAAAGATAAGCAAAGGATAGACGCGATGGAAATGGATTGTTTAAGGCGAGCATGAGATAGACAGAAACACGTCTAAAATGAAGAAATCAGAAAACGGACAGGAAGAAAACATACAACAGCAGAAAGAATAGAAACCAGATAGTTAATTTGGTACGATACGTGAAACGAATGCCCCATACCAGATATATTCCATCAAATACAAGAAAGAAAGGAAGACCCGCACTAACATGGATCAACGAAATAATGGACATAAAGAGAGACATCGCTATCCACGAGAATGATTGGAAAGTCAGAGGGGCACGGCGGTCGAAATGTAAAATACGGCAAAAGCTGTAAGATCCTCTATATATATATATATATATATTATATATATATATATATATATATATATATATATACATATATATATATATATATATATATATATATATATATATATATATATATATATATATATATATATATATATATATATATATATATATACATATATATATATATATATATATATATATATATATATATATATATATATATATATATATATATATATATATGTATATCTAGGAAACATATTTTTCAATCAGCTGTAGCTAAACATCGACACTCTACAGGACTCATCGTCAATGTAATAGAAACCAAAGTTCTTGAATCAACTTCAAGTTAATTTGGAGGGATCTAAATAAATAGCCTCCATTTCACATTATAAAACACGCATAGTTAGAGAAATCTTGGAAATTGAAAAGAATGGATCGCTAAATAAGCGGGATGATGTACTGAATATCTCCACTAAATGGAAGGATCTACTAGCTAAACCAAGGAATAACCACAACATTGATAAGGCAACAGTTAGCATAGCGCCGGAACCCGTAATTACTGCTGATACGGACAGGAAGGTGACTGCACTTTGGATTCTCAGTTAGTTTCGAGCGGCAGCAGCAGCAAGATCACAGTATCGAGTAGTAGCAGCTGCAAGAGCACTTGAAAATGCAAAATGAGATTTTGGAGAAACGTAGTGCAAATTCATTGTAGGACGAATTTTAATGTATTATATATGTGTGTATGGGTGTGTGTCTGTGTGTTTATATATATATATATATATATATATATATATATATATATATATATATATATATATATATATAAATATATATATATATATATATATATACATATATATATATATATATATATATATATATATATATATATATATATATATATATATGGTATATGTATTTTTATATGTATGTATATGTATATTTTCGCAGAGTACAAGACGGTATAGATAGGAAATATTTAAAATAGTTGTAATAAAAGATAAGCACAATAGGAATTTATAAGACTTTCTAAAAGATAAAGGAGAATCACAAGCTTGAATATTTTTCCAAGAACCTATAACCACATCCTAGTAGGAACAACGTTTAAACGAAATAAAAGGACCACAGAAACAAGACAAAAAACTACGAAAAATGAAGAATTTAAAATTCTTTTGCATTTTCAAAGTTTTTTTTGAAACCTAAGCAAAAACCAATACTTTTTGATCCAGCCAGAGGTTTCTGGGATCTTGGCAAACCATACTACAAGATTGAAAATATACACGAAAACGTAGTTACCATTCAGATAATGTTTTACCATTGCAGCACTTAACTTAGGAAAACAAAGAATCACGTACGGAACTAGATGCGAAACTGTTTAATAAAATTGTTTGTACAGATAAATCTTCGAGTGATACTAGAAATAATACTGAATACTGAAAAAGAGAATAAAGTGACGAATTTATTTTTTAGTACAAATTTAAATAGACAAAGAAACTGATAGCACGTAATAATAGGGACATAATCTGACAGTATTACGGCTCTTCGCCATGCAGTCTTCTTGCAGTAACTTTTTCTTTCTTGATTGGCAGATTTGGAAGTTAAAGATGGCCATCAAATAGCCCATATCCATCAGTGTTGGATATTTATTTGTAGATTATTTAAAAAGGTGAAATAAGAGATTAGACACTTGACAGTTAATCGTCAAAAGGAGAAAATAACGCAAGGAAAAGGAATCATTTTGATAGCCACAAAAGAGACAGAAACGAACTAATAGGAAAAACAGTAAAGAGAATGGGCGTCATGTTGAGCAATTAACGTAATCAATTTTAGTTCATTTTAACAGTTATATTATCATATTTAGGACCAAATAAACCCATTTTTTTTTCTATCTTTCGTCCTAAATTTTTGGTATGCTTCACCTTCTTGTATAATTTTTCACTTCGTCTATTTTTTTTCGTTTAAACGTTGTCTTTCTTAAGATGTGGTTATATAGTTATGGAAATTTATTTAAGCTAGTGATTCTTCTTTACATTCGATAAATTCCTGTATATTCAAATTATATAAAAACAACACTATGTTTTAAATTTCCAATATATTTAAAATGACTTGACTATTGTTTCACCAGACAATGGTTTCTTCAGAAGAAGAAAATTCTTTCTAATTCACTTCTGAAAAAGCCATTGTATGGTGAAACAAATTATCAAGTCATTTTAAATATATTGTAAATTTAGAATATAGTGTTGTTTTTTATATATTTTTATTATGACTTTCTAACAAGTATCGGCTAACACAATCAAAGAACCTGTATATTCCCTTTTTATTCGCTTTCTGTTATAATTAGTTTATATAAGTATTTCGCATATATCCTGTTTTTATTCTATGAAAAAACTATTTCATGTTATCGTCAAAATTCTTATCATAAATAAATGATATTTTCAATTTTTTTTTTGGCAGACTTGGGCCATAAAAAATAATACTTATATATATATATATATATATATATATATATGTATATATATATATATATATATATATATATATATCTATATATATATATATATATATATATATATATATATATATATATATATATATATATATATATATATATATATTTATTTATTTAATATATAAATATATATATATATATATATATATATATTATATATATATATATATATATATATATACATTATTTCTTATGGCCTAAATTTAATACATGTCTGCCAAAAACACAAATTGAAAATGGCCTTTATTTATGATAAGAATTTTCAAGGTAGTAAGTTATAAAAATAGTTTCTCATAGTATAAAAAAGGGATATATGTGAAATTCTTATATAAACTGATTATAATAAAAAGAATATACAAGATTTTATCGAAAGTAAACAAGAATTATTAGCTTAAATATGTAAATAATATACAGGATTTCCATTTAAAAAATATAAAGTTTATGTCATAAATAAAAACCATAATGTAATTTTTTCTGCAGCAACTCCGTAGAAACTAACCTAAACTACAACTTTTGTATTTAACATTTTTGTTCGAGGGGTGGTCCATTTATAATTCATACTATCTGATTAGCCTATATAATAAAGATTTTATTTCAGCTTTCCCTAGAAAATCCTTGGGATCGAAGACCTTGTTGCTCCTGGTGTATCTACATTCCTGGTGTGGGATGTGTTGACCCAGACGACCCAGGAGCACATCCCCCAAAACATCTTTAGATTTGAATGTTGCTTATAATTCCTATTTTGTAGGAGATTGTTAAAGTAAATAAGTAGATTGTAACTAGCTAACATTCAAAAGCTGCATTTAAAAACTTGTAATATATGATGATATATAATTATGAAGTAGGGCAGCAGAGAAATAATAAAATGAAATGTAGAAATAATATAATGAGATATATGCATGACTAAATAGACTTTTATTTATTTAATATATTTACATAATAAATTCCTGGCTTGTGACGGGTGTATCTGTACTTTGGGTAAAAATTTTGTAGCAGCTAGGCTAAACGTAGTTCCAAACTAGAGTCGTAAGAACAATACTACCTCAAACGATCACGAATTTTTAATAATCACAGGAACATTGAAACGTCAAAATGAACCTGCTAAAGCAGAATACTTTAATTACAATATATACCTGATAAAAGGGTGAATCATTTTTATCGTAAATATTGAAAGCCATGATTCTTTCAACACTGTGTAACCAGTGTTGTTTCGGTATAAAAGCTATAGCCCTATATAAATGAACTAGCTTGAAACGTAAAAAATATAGATTTTATCAGTACTGACTTGTTTTTCAACATCTACCGATATTTTTACCTATCCTTAACTCTAGACTAATCGCTAAGTCTTAAATGCCTGAAAATTAAGGATTCAGCAATCGGACCATGATTTATAGGGCTACGAAGATGTGTTAGGTTTTGTTATATATTGTTTAGATTCAGTTAATTGTAGTCTTATCACAAATGATGTAAGAAATGATGAGACACATTGATTTAGAAAGGTATGAAATCCTATCTATTTACGTAACCGTAGGTACATAGAAAATTGTTTTTGTAAGCTACTTCTCTACTCAATTTATTTAATAAGCTTAGAACACTCCACAAATAAATTATTAAATTTGAAAATAAATAATTGTTTGTTTAAATGAATTACACAGGCCAACGATAAACAACTTTTTTAATAATTTTACCTGATTGATGTTTTTTTGGTGTGCTGAGTCCGAAAATAATAATAAAAAAGTCGTATCACCCCCCGATTTTTCACATTTTAATATTTAAATTGTGGAAAAGTTTATTTTTTTCGAATGTTACTAGGTTGGCAATAAAATCAGAATTCTATAAGGTTGGCAGTAAAATCAAATGTTATTAGGTTGGCAGTTTCAAGAACTGTCACAGCTGTTTGTTTTCTTCCAGTTAATATAACCTCGAATTGCAGTGTTTTAACCCATGTGCTTTAATTCAAACTCAAAGTATGGCTAATCGAGGTTATAAAAACTCTCTAGACACTTTATGTTATATATGTGGTGATTTTGTAGTTAAAAACATCAAAGAAACATTACTGAATTTGTAAAAAAAGTATACTTTGCATATTTTGGTGTAGAAATCGGTAATCAAGAAAAAAGTTAGGCTCCTCACAAAGTATGTTATGTTTGTGTCGAGGATCTTAGGAAATGGTATAAGAAAGAAAAGAAAGCTTTTAGATTGTAGTACCCATGGTATGAAGAGGGCAAGAAAATCATTCAAATGATTGTTATTTTTGCAGCTTTGATGTTTCTGGATATAACTCCAAAAATAAGAAAGTAATTGTCTATCCTAATTTTACTTCAGCTAATCGGAAGGTAGGATTGGGGCCGGGACTTCCTGTCCCTGAGCCACCTCAGTCTATTGATTACGTTTTACAGTCTAGTCCCGAATTTAATGAAAGTTGACCGGATGATGATCAGTTTCAATGTTCTCTAGAGAATTTAAAACCACTGTTGTTTACACAAGCTGAGTTAAATGATTTAGTAAGAGATTTAGGTTTGACTAAGGAAAAAGCAGAATTGTTTGATTCTACGCTCAAAGAAAAACATTTATTGGAAGTTAGAACATCTATTTACCATTATAGAACAAGAGGTCAACAGTTTGCTCAGTAAAGCAGGCTTGGATATCATTTAAAGAATTTGTGACTAAGTTTTTGGGTTATGTGAAAGACCCTAACTATGAACTTGTCGTAGCTAACATGATAGATAAGTTCAAAAATCTGGGTTGTCTGAGGGAGCCTTAAAGTCCACTTCTTGCACAACCATCTTGACTTTTTTTCTAAAAACTTAGGCGATGTGAGTGAAGAGCAGGGGGAACGGTTCCATCAGGACATAAGGAGATGGAGAAACGGAGAAACGGTACCAGGGACGGTGGAATATCAACATGATGGGTGATTACTGTTGGTCACTTCATAGAGAACAACAAAATCGGAGAAAAAGCTATACAAGAAACACAGAGAAAAGGGAAAGAAAATACAAAAAATAAGCACCTAAAATATTCGCATTCAAGTGAAATATGTTATCGTGAGCAAAAATTGTAGCCTAATCAAATAAAAGTACGGTTTAAGTTTTTATTTTTTATTTATCAAATTTTCCCTATTTTGAAATCTAATCGATGTCATATTGTGAGAGAACTGTGATACAAAAAAACTGATACCAGATGCGGTTTCAGCACCCAAAAATACATAACACTTAGATGTATGGGTTTAAAAATTTTTACAAATATTTTTTTGGTTGGCCTGTGTTATTTTTAATGAGTGTGAAATAATCTGTCAGCTGTTGTTACAACTACAACGGAAATTACTGTTACAAGATGATGTTTAGTAGCTCTATAATTACATAATCAGCATCTAATGATGCTATTGAACGTCAACGAATATAGAATAGTCAATACGCCCATAAAATAGCCATTAAAATACACTCTGCGACAAAAAAACATTTTTTATGGGCTTAGCACACGTGCTGCGGGGAAATTTCTAAAGCGCTACAGGGAGAAACGTGTGCAGAAAAAGCGATTGGCGTTGGTCTTGAATCGCAGTAAGATGCACTCGGTGGGAAACACAGTCCTGGGCAAAGCATTCCAAGGAGACGATGTTCTCGATATGAAAAACTGCTTGAAAAGGGTGGTACCAGAAGTAAGCTGAACCTAATACGGATGTGATGTATTAGCGCAACGTGTAGTAATAGCATCCATCGCTCTAGAAGAAATTAAGCGGGCTACATCTATCGAACACTTTCCATAAAAATACTTGTAGGATAGACTCTAGTCATCAAACGTTCTTCGATATACTAAGGAATCAAGGTTTCTAGTGAGTTCTGGGTGTCTAATCAGGCCATCTTGTGAATAGAGTCCAACAAACGCTGTGTATGTTTTGGAGCAGAGCCCAAATATCGGAGCAGTATTCCATCGTTGATCGAATTTGATCTTTGTACATAATTAACACTTTCTAGTTCGAAATAATATTCCCAGCTTTTGAGAAGCTCGCTTTGCTATACATGGTTACATATTTATGCCAAGACATATTTGCTTCCCAGTTAATGTCTAGCAACTTGAGTGACGAGGCTAGAGGAATGGGGTGTCCCCAACAAAACTACGTCGGGTTCAACGGCGTTACTTTTTTTTAGAAAAACTCACTTCTGGGTTTTGTCGTGTTAATTCGACTTAGTTACTGTCACCCCAAGATAGACTTTCTTCTAGATCTTTGGTAAGTTAAACAACTTTCTACCGGCTGTGGATATTTGCATGAGTAGCCGATGTTCGAGCATTAAAAGTGAATGAAGAAATGAGCATACTGTCATCTGCAACGCTGTAGATTGGACTTCTGATTATTTTCTGCAGATTCCTTAATGTAAATGATAAGGAGAAAAGGCAACGGGACGGAGCCTTGGGACACACGGGTGTAGATGGTGAAAGTATTAGAAGAAAATTTGTCGACTGCTACTAGTAAAGAACGGTCTCTGAGGAAAACCGGAGAGCCATAAACAAAACTTTTCACATATATCATAAGAGCGTAACTTAGCCACAATTCATCATACCAAACACGGTCGAATGCCTTGGATATATCAAGTGCAACTGCTCGAAATTCTTAAAAATGTTCAATTGCCTTATTCTAAACATGTGTTACAAGGTTAGAAGG
>CM032454.1:84407476-84531778 GCA_019049505.1 Pachyrhynchus sulphureomaculatus | reverse complement strand
AAGTCATAAAAAAAACGGAACCAAAATTTAATGAAAAAGAGAGAAGAATTAGTCCTATGGTTATTCAGCCACACCAATAAAATGCAAACTAATTTTTTATAAAATAAATATTTTTTTTTTACTTACAGCAATGTGTTTTATTTTTATACCTTTTTTTGAATTAACATCACAAAATTAAAACTGCTAATTTTTTATTGCTGTATTCTATTATTAAAAAAAAAAATACCTAAAAATTTTGAAAGTTTCTAGCAAATTTGAAGATCACATTGCTGTGCAAGTGTAGTATGTTGTAGAGGTTCCTTTATTTTTGTAAACGTAAGCACTATGCAAACACTAATCATATTGCATTGACCATGGCGAGATGGTTAAAGAACTCTGTATATAGCGCATTGATGGCGTACGATTATTTCAGGAAAGGTCTTCGGGTGGTTAAGTTGAACGAAATGAGTCTAGCTACGAAGAGGAATTTCATAAATGTCTATTTATTGGTGAAAATTATGGAATAGTATATCTGCATTTTAAACAATATCATCAGCAAAACAAAATGGTAAATTTTGATAACGATAATCCTATATGTAAACCGTTAAGTTCCCGGAAATCTTCTAAGCGAGAGGTAAAATTATTAATGATTTTTTTATTAACATTTTCTTGAAATTGCTCTAGCAAGCGAGATTTGTTAATGTAAATTTTAATGTTAAGACATTTTCACAAAAGAAAATTCATCCGATCGGCGATAAGTCAGTTCCACGTTTGATTTAATTCATGTCACTTCCTTTGGAAATCAAACTACTAGGGAAAATTTCTCGAATAACTTATAAAAATGTATTTGAAATGTGAGCTGTTGCCCTACCCTGCTGAAACTAGGTTATCTAGTTATAGCTATTAATATTTGATAAAATAGATGTGAGAAAACTGTAAATCATCTCTTTATATTACTAGTATTGGTTGCTGTACTATCGCTGTTCTCAGAGAAATACGTGGTATTTATTCTACGTGCTGAGATTTTGGCCCTAGCTGTTCCTTCATGTTAATTTAAAGGCTTTCTTTGCTTTAGTTGGATTTGTCTAGTAATGACGATCTGTGTGGACGCTAACGTAGAAATTGAAATATTTAATTAACGAAGTTAAATGTACCAATGGTAGTAATTGGCGTTAAATCTTGTATTAGGTGTATCTGACCAGTTTTCAAAAATTTTTGCACTAATTCATTCATTTCTAAATTATTTAAACACTCGAGGTTTCATTTACGTTGTGTAAATTACAATGAATGCGAAATTTTTCAGAGCGATAGTCGCAAAATTATTTTTCTTGTATGGCCTTGGCATACGAAGGAAGATGAAATGCTGTATAGAAACTGAATTTGTAAGGATTGTGATTACGCTTTATGCGCGCTTCTTGCCTCTTCCTCCTTGTAAGCTAGCACATATGCTAAACAAATTTAAAATTATATAGTTTAAAATGTAATAGTAGAAAAATATTTTACTAATTACTAAATTTACGATGTATGAGATAGTTCTTATATATATATGAAATAAAAATAATGAGCCATGTCTATTAATAATAAATCCTTTACGGCGAATCTGTTACATTAAGCTTTACCTGTTAAATCGTCTAGAAATTTTCGATAGACTTTTCTTCGTAATCGTTGTTCCTTGTGGTTTCTCGCCAATTAGGGTACCCTTTTTACTGGGTAATATCTAGAGTAGTCTGAATAAAGGGAATTTACAGAAATATTCCCTTTTCTCATTATTCATTGGTCCAGATTCGTAGTAAATTTCATACCATCGAAAGATATTACCTATTTTTAATCCTTACAGCTCTTTATTGTTGGTTTAAATATTCCACTCTATGTGCAAATGTTAAGAACTTACTTAGTTTTTAAGTTTCGTTAAAACTTTTGTTAGGGGTATTATTTCTTCAATAATCTTATTAAAAAAAATTATAGAAGCACCAAGTAGCTCACCTTTAAATACTTGTAAGAAAATAGAGATATGCTTGAGATCACCAAAAACATTTAGTAAACTGAAGGCGTTTATAAAATGAACTTTTCGCATACACCCACAAGAAGATTTTATTGTAATTTCTACTGAAGAAATAAAACAAAGCCTAACTAGAACGATGAATCGCATATCTTTACGCCAAAGCAATATTGAGCCGACTTGTTTAAATATGACATCAGAAGTCTAAGATGGCATCTAGAAGACTTGTGTAACCAGTTTTGTGAACAATTTATACTTCCACTTCTACTACCATTAAAATATCATACATTGTGGCATTATTCAAAAAGGGTGATAACAACGATCCAATCTGCTGTAGGAGACAGTACCATCAGAAGATTGTTTGGAAAAATCCTTCAGGTTAGATTAAAGAAAAAAATGCAGAACGAGAGGTGGGTAATAATTTAAGTAGATTTCTACCGCTTCGTTGTTAAACAGATAATATTCTGCTATAACTTATGTCAAGAATCCTAAAAAGGTGTATGAATCTGTTCTTTCGAGTCGAGCTCTCGGGAAATGATAATTACCGATAAAAGTCAAATTCATATAAGATTGATTGAATTGACTCACCTGACGTTCATAGATCTGGAAAAAACCTACGATTCAGTACTCTTGAAAAAACTATTTAATGTATTAACGAAAGTTGGCCTTAGTAGTACAAATGTTCGAGCAATATACAACATTTACAAGGATCAATAAAGACTGGAAACAAAATATTTTCATTGTTTAAAGAAACTAAAGGCTTGAAACAGGGATGCTCTCTGTCACCCACCCTTTTTAAGATGTATTTACAGGAAGCATTAGAAGTATGGAGGAAGAAGTGTACAAGAACGGAGATAGAGATTGGTAACCAGTTCCTAACAACTCTATTCTTTGCAGATGATCAGGTGATCGTAGCAAATTGCGGAGAAGGCCTAGATTATATGATGAGATAGTTGAAAGAAAATTACGAAACGTGGGGTTTGAAAATAAACATGAAGACAGAGTATCTTAGGATGGATAAGGATGGGGAAGAAGGACTATCTTTGAAGTTGAGGGAAATAACTAGATGCGAGGAGTTTAGGTACCTGGAAAGTGTTTTTTCCAAAAAACGATCATCACAGAGAGACATAAAGTACAGGACTTAACAGGGTAAAAAATGCTTAGGGATTCTAAACTCTTTACTTTGATCCAACCGGATAAAAGTGAAAACATAACTGACAATCTACAAGGCGATTGTAGGGCCGATATTGACGTATGGATCAGAATGTTGGCAAATGATAAAAAAAGATAAGCAAAGGATAGACGCCATGGAAATGGATTGTTTAAGGAGAGCATGGGAGAGGCGGAAGCACGTCTAAAATGAAGAAATCAGAAAACGGACAGGAAAAATACATACAACAGCAGAAAGAATAGATATCAGATAGTTAATTTGGTACGATACGTGAAACGAATGCCCGATACTAGATATATTCCATCAAATACAAGAAAGAAAGGAAGACCCGCACTAACATGGATCAACGGAATAATGGACATAAAGAGAGACATCGCCATCCACGAGAATGATTGGAAAGTCAGAGGGGCATGGCGGTCGAAATGCAAAATACGGCAAAAATATATATATATATATATATATATATATATATATATATATATATATATATATATATATATATATATATATATATATATATATATATATACATTATATATATATATATATATATATATATATATATATATATATATATATATATATATATATATTTGCCGTATTTTGCATTTCGACCGCCATGCCCCTCTGACTTTCCAATCATTCTCGTGGATGGCGATGTCTCTCTTTATGTCCATTATTCCGTTGATCCATGTTAGTGCGGGTCTTCCTTTCTTTCTTTGTATGATTGTTGCGTTAATTTTGTCCAGGAGTGTGTATATATTTATATATATATATATATATATATATATATAATATATATATATATATATATGTATATATAATTTAAAGTACAATGAGAATATATAATCGCCATTCTTTTGTATTATTCAGCTAATAACATTTAAACTATTTTTTTTAAATATACATACTTTTTGCAGCTCTTAGGTGTATGTAACCCCTTAAAACTAAAAGTTTTTGTTAAGGAGGTATAAAATGATCAGTGACTTCACAAAACATACTCCAAATGAGTTTCCAACAAAGTTTTTTTTCCGATCTTTACTGAAAACTGATGATGACCTTGAAATTTATTTTTTTTTATATATATATATACAAGATAAATTATTAAAGGTAATGCACTTGTGATAATTTTCGTTCAATTTACCCCCCTGTAGAGAATATTCTAGAGTTTTTTTGAAAATTTTTTGAACAGTAATTTTCAAGATAAGGGGGGGGGGTAGCAGCAATTTTTCACAATTTATTTAAAATAATACAAAGAAAAGTGTACGCAAGTATTACATTAGATATATTTTTGAACTCGTATTTTTAACACATGGGCTGAAAAGTCCCGGGCCTAACACATAGATGGCGCTAGTTTTATTGCAGTCACCTTTTTTCAGTTAATACTAACATGGATCAACGGAATAATGGACATAAAGAGAGACATCGCCATCCACGAGAATGATTGGAAAGTCAGAGGGGCATGGCGGTCGAAATGCAAAATACGGCAAATATATATATATATATATATATATATATATATATATATATATATATATATACATATATATATATATATATATATATATATATATATATATATATATATATATATACATATATATATATATATATATATATATATATATATATATATATATGTATATATATATATATATATATATATATATATATATATATATATATATATGTATATATATATATGTATATATGTATATATATATATATATATATATATATATATATATATATATATATATATATATATACGAGGGCTGGTTTGAAAAGTCCGTGCAAAGTCCGAGAGATGGCACCACCGGCGCGTATCGAGGTCATGTTTAGTTAGTAGCATCTCTTGAATGAACGCACACCAAGTTTCAGCCATATTGGTCTATTTCTTTGTGTTTGGCATTCGTGTGAATCAAGGAAGTCGAGTGATTTTCAAGAAATGGACGAAAAAGAATTTCGTGTGGTGATTAAACATTACTTTATGAAAGGCAAAACGCCTCAGGAGACTAAAGAGAAGCTTGGTAAACATTATGGCGACTCTGCACCTTCGATTAGAACAGTTTATAAGTGGTTTCAAAATTTTCAGGACTGGCCATATGGGCACAAGTGACGCTGAACGTTCTGGACGGCCTGTGGAGGTTACGACTCCAGAAATCATTGATCAAATCCATGATATGGTGATGGATGACAGAAGAGTTAAGGTGCGTGAGATTGCTAGTGCTGTGGGCATCTCGACTGAACGGGTACATAATATTTTCCATAAACATTTGGACATGAGAAAGCGATCCGCAAGATGGGTGCCGCGATTGCTCACGCTTGACCAAAAACGGAATCGTGTGAAGTGTTGCAAGGATGGTTTGCAGCTGTTCCAGAAGAATCCGGAGGACTTTAAGCATCGTTTCGTCACTGTGGATGAAACATGGATACATTACTATACTCCTGAGACCAAACAACAATCTAAACAATGGGTTACCAAAGGGGAATCTGCACCAAAAAAGGCGAAGACCGTTCCTTCGGCCGGAAAGGTTATGGCGACTGTCTTTTGGGATTCGCAAGGGATAATCCTGATCGACTATCTGGAAAAGGGTAAAATTATTACAGGTGAATATTATTCATCGTTTATTGGACCGTTTGAAAACCGAGCTGCAAGAAAAACGCCTGCGATTGGCCCACAAGAAAGTCCCTTTCCATCACGACAACGCACCAGCACACACCTTAATGGAAATAGGATTCCAACTCGTTTCACATCCCCCCTATTCTCCAGACTTGGCTCCCTCGGACTACTATTTGTTCCCCAATTTGAAGAAATGGCTGGCGGGACAAAGATTTTATTCAAACGAGGAGGTGATTGCAGACACTAATGGATATTTTGCAGACTTGGACAAATCCTAGTATTCGGAAGGGATCAACAAACTAGAACATCGTTGGACGAAGTGTATAAGCCTAAAAGGAGACTATGTCGAAAAATAAAAAAGGTTTACCCCAAACACATAAGTAGTTTTTTATTTTTGCACGGACTTTTCAAACCAGCCTCGTATATATACATATATATCTAAGAAACATAATTTTCAATCAGCTGTAGCTAAACATCGATACTCTACAGGATTCATCGTCAATGTAATAGAAACCAAAGTTCTTGAATCAACTTCATGTCAATTTTGAGGGATCTAAATAAATAGCCTCGATTTCACATTATAAAACACGCATAGTCAGAGAAATCTTGGAAATTGAAAAGAATGGACAGCTAAATAAGCGGGATGATGCACTGAATATCTCCACCAAATGGAAAGGGTCTACTAGCTAAACCAAGGAATAACCAAAATATCGATAAGGCAACAGTTAGTATAGCGCCGGAATCCATAATTACTGCTGATATAGGCCCTCAGATGGTGACTGCACTTCGGTTTCTCAGTTAACTTCGAGCGGCAGCAGCAGCAAGATCACAGTATCGAGCGGCAGCAGCTGCAAGAGCATTTGAAAATGCAAAATGAGATTTTGGAGAAACGTCGTGCAAATTCATTGTTAGACGAATTTTAATGTATTATATATGTGTTTGTGGGTGTGTTTCTTTGTGTTTGTGTGTGTTTTTATATATATATATATATATATATATATATATATATATATATATATATATATATATATAGTATATGTATTTGTATATGTATGTATATGTACGAGTATAGGTATATTTTCGCAGAGTAAAAGACGGTATAGATAGGAAATATTTAAAATAGTTTTAATAAAAGATAAGCACAATAGGAATTTATAAGACTTTCTGAAAGATAAAGGAGAATCACAAGCTTGAATACTTTTCCAAGAACCTATAACCACATCCTAGTAGGAACAACGTTTAAACGAAATAAAAGGACCACAGAAACAAGAAAAAACTACGAAAATGAAGAATTTAAAATCCTTTTGTATTTTTGAAACCTAAGCAAAAACCAATACTTTTTTGATCCAGCCAGAGGCTTCTGGAATCTTGGCAAACCATACTACAAGATTGAAAATATACACGAAAACGTAGTTACCAACCAGATAATGTTTTGCCATTGCAGCACTTAACTCAAACAAAGAATCACGTTTAGGTTTTTGACAGGAGATAATACAACGTATGGAACTAGATGCGAAACTGTTTAATAAAATTATTTGTACAGATAAATCTTCGAGTGATACTAGAAATAATACTGAATACTGAAAAAGAGAATAAAGTGACGAATATATTTTTTAATACAAATTTAAATAGACAAAGAAACTGATACCACGTAATAATAGGGAAATAATCTGACAGTATTACGGCCGTTCGCCATGCAGTCCTTTTGCAGAAACTTTTTCTTTCTTGATTGGCAGATTTGGAAGTTAAAGATGGCCATCAAATAGCCCAGATCCATCAGTGGTGGATATTTATTTGTAGGACTATTTAAAAGGTGAATTAAGAGATTAGACACTTGACAGTTAATCATCAAAAGGAGAAAATAACGCAAGGGAAAGGAATCATTTTGGTAGCCACAAAGAGACAGAAACGAACTAATAGGAAAAACAGTAAAGAGAATGGGCGTCATGTTGAACATTTAACGTAATCAATTTTAGTTCATTTTTAACAGTTATATTACCGTATTTAGGACCAAATAAACACATTTTTTTTCTATCTTTCGTCCTAAATTTTTGGTATGCTTCACCTTCTTGTATAATTTTTCACTTCGTCTATTTTTTATTCGTTTAAACGTTGTCTTTCTTAAGATGAGGTTATATAGTTATGGAAATTTATTTAAGCTAGTGATTCTTCTTTACATTCGATAAATTCCTGTATATTCAAATTATATAAAAACAACACTATGTTTTAAATTTCCAATATATTTAAAATGACTTGACAATTGTTTCACCATACAATGGCTTCTTCAGAAGTGAATTAGAAAATTCTTTCTAATTCACTTCTGAAAAAGCCATTGTATGGTGAAACAATTATCAAGTCATTTTAAATATATTGTAAATTTAGAAAATAGTGTTGTTTTTATATAATTTTATTATGAATTTCCAACAAGTATCGGCTAATACAATCAAAGGTCGTGTATATTTCCTTTTTATTCGCTTTTTGTTATAATTAGTTTACATAAGTATTTCGCGTATCCCGTTTTTATTCTATGAAAAAACTATTTTTCATAAGTTACTATCGTCAAAATTCTTATCATAAATAAATGATATTTTCAATTTCTGTTTTTGGCAGATTTTTTATGGCCTAAATTTAATACATGTCTGCCAAAAATACAAATTGAAAATGGCCTTTATTTATGATAAGAATTTTCAAGGTAGTAAGTTATAAAAATAGTTTCTTATAGTATAAAAAAAGGGATATATGTGAAATACTTATATAAACTGATTATAATAAAAAAGAATATACAAGATTTTATCGAAAGTAAAGAAGAATTATTAGCTTAAATATGTAAATAATATACAGGATGTTCCATTTAAAAAATATAAAGTTTATGTCATAAATAAAAACCATAATGTAATTTTTTCTGCAGCAACTCCGTAGAAACTAACCTAAACTACAACTTTTGTATTTAACATTTTTGTTCGAGGGGTGGTCCATTTTATAATTCATAGCACCATACTATCTGATTAGCCTATATAATAAAATTTTATTTCAGCTTTCCCTAGAAAATCCTTGGGATCGAAGACCTTGTTGCTCCTGGTGTATCTACATTCCTGGTGTGGGATGTGTTGATCCAGACGACCCAGGAGCACATCCCCCAAAACATCTTTAGATTTGAATGTTGCTTATAATTCCTATTTTGTAGGAGATTGTTAAAGTAAATAAGTAGATTGTAACTAGCCAACATTCAAAAGCTGCATTTAAAAACTTGTAATATATGATGATATATAATTATGAAGTAGGCAGCAGAGAAATAATAAAATGAAATGTAGAAATAATATAATGAGATATATGCATGACTAAATAGACTTTTATTTATTTAATATATTTACATAATAAATTCCTGGCTTGTGACGGGTGTATCTGTGCTTTGGGTAAAAATTTTGTAGCAGCTCGGCTAACCTAGTTCCAAACTAAAGTCGTAAGAACATTACTACCTCAAACAATTACGAATTTTTAATAATCACAGGAACATTGAAACGTCAATATGAACCTGCTAAAGCAGAATACTTTAATTACAATATATAACTGATAAAAGGGTGAATCATTTTTATCGTAAATATTGAAAGCCATGATTCTTTCAACACTGTGTAACCAGTGTTGTTTCGGTATAAAAGCTATAGCCCTATATAAATGAACTAGCTTGAAACGTAAAAAATATAGATTTTATCAGTACTGACTTGTTTTTCAACATCTACCGATATTTTTTACCTATCCTTAACTCTAGACTAATCGCTAAGTTTGAAATGCCTGAAAATTAAGGATTCAGCAATCGGACCATGATTTATAGGGCTACGAGGATGTGTTAGGTTTTGTTATATATTGTTTAGATCCAGTTAATTGTAGTCTTATCACAAATGATGTAAGAAATAATGAGACACATTGATTTAGAAAGGTATGAAATCCTAACTATTTACGTAACCGTAGGTGCATAGAAAATTGTTTTGGTAAGCTACTTCTCTACTCAATTTATTTAATAAGCTTAGAACACTCCACAAATAAATTATTAAATTTGACAATAAATAATTGTTTGTTTAAATGAATTACATAGGCAAACGATGAAACAACTTTTTTAATAATTTTACCTGATTCTTATGTTTTTTGGTGTGCTGAGTCCGAAAATAATAATAAAAAAGTCGTATCACCCACCGATTTTTCACATTTTAATATTTAAATTGTGAAAAGTTTAGCGTTTTTTTTTTCGAATGTTACTAGGTTGGCAATAAAATCAGAATTCTATAAGGTTGGCAGTAAAATCAAATGTTATTAGGTTGGCAGTTTCAAGAACTGTCACAGCTGTTTGTTTTCTTCCAGTTAATATAACCTCGAATTGCAGTGTTTAACCCATGTGCTTTAATTCAAACTCAAAGTATGGCTAATCGAGGTTATAAAAACTCTCTCAACACTTTATGTTATATATGTGGTGATTTTGTAGTTAAAAACATCAAAGAAACATTACTGAATTTGTAAAAAAAAGTATACTTTGCATATTTTTTGGTGTAGAAATCGGTAATCAAGAAAAATGTTGGGCTCCTCACAAAGTATGTTATGTTTGTGTCGAGGATCTTAGGAAATGGTATAAGAAAGAAAAGAAAGCTTTTAGATTTGTAGTACCCATGGTATGAAGAGGGCAAGAAAATCATTCAAATGATTGTTATTTTTTGCAGCTTTGATGTTTCTGGATATAACTCCAAAAATAAGAAAGTAATTGTCTATCCTAATTTTACTTCAGCTAATCGGAAGGTAGGATTGGGGCCGGGACTTCCTGTCCCTGAGCCACCTCAGTCTATTGATTACGTTTTACAGTCTAGTCCCGAATTTAATGAAAGTTGACCGGATGATGATCAGTTTCAATGTTCTCTAGAGAATTTAAAACCACTGTTGTTTACACAAGCTGAGTTAAATGGTTTAGTGGGAGATTTAGGTTTGACTAAGGAAAAAAGCAGAATTGTTTGATTCTACGCTCAAAGAAAAACATTTATTGGAAGTTGGAACATCTATTTACCATTATAGAACAAGAGGTCAACAGTTTGCTCAGTAAAGCAGGCTTGGATATCATTTAAAGAATTTGTGACTAAGTTTTTGGGTTATGTGAAAAGACCCTAACTATGAACTTGTCGTAGCTAACATGATAGATAAGTTCAAAAATCTGGGTTGTCTGAGGAGCCTTAAAGTCCACTTCTTGCACAACCATCTTGACTTTTTTTCTAAAAACTTAGGCGATGTGAGTGAAGAGCAGGGGGAACGGTTCCATCAGGACATAAAGGAGATGGAGAAACGGTACCAGGGACGGTGGAATATCAACATGATGGGTGATTACTGTTGGTCACTTCATAGAGAACAACAAAATCGGAGAAAAAGCTATACAAGAAACACAGAGAAAAGGGAAAGGAAATACAAAAAAATAAGCACCTAAAATATTCGCATTCAAGTGAAATATGTTATCGTGAGCAAAAATTGTAGCCTAATCAAATAAAAGTACGGTTTAAGTTTTTATTTTTGATTTATCAAATTTTCCCTATTTTGAAATCTAATCGATGTCATATTGTGAGAGAACTGTGATACAAAAAAACTGATACCAGATGCGGTTTCAGCACCCAAAAATACGAGTACATAACACTTAGATGTATGGGTTTAAAAATTTTTACAAATATTTTTTTGGTTGGCCTGTGTTATTTTTAATGAGTGTGAAATAATCTGTCAGCTGTTGTTACATCTACAACGGAAATTACTGTTACAAGATGATGTTTAGTAGCTCTATAATTACATAATCAGCATCTAATGATGCTATTGAACGTCAACGAATATAGAATAGTCAATACGCCCATAAAATAGCAATTAAAATACACTCTGCGACAAAAAAACATTTTTTTATGGGCTTAGCACACGTGCTGCGGGGAAATTTCTAAAGCGCTACAGGGAGAAACGTGTGCAGAAAAAGCGATTGGCGTTGGTCTTGAATCGCAGTAAGATGCACTCGGTGGGAAACACAGTCCTGGGCAAAGCATTCCAAGGAGACGATGTTCTCGATATGAAAAACTGCTTGAAAAGGGTGGTACCAGAAGTAAGCTGAACCTAATACGGATGTGATGTATTAGCGCAACGTGTAGTAATAGCATCCATCGCTCTAGAAGAAATTAAGCGGGCTACATCTATCGAACACTTTCCATAAAAATACTTGTAGGATAGACTCTAGTCATCAAACGTTCTTCGATATACTAAGGAATCAAGGTTTCTAGTGAGTTCTGGGTGTCTAATCAGGCCATCTTGTGAATAGAGTCCAACAAACGCTGTGTATGTTTTGGAGCAGAGCCCAAATATCGGAGCAGTATTCCATCGTTGATCGAATTTGATCTTTGTACATAATTAACACTTTCTAGTTCGAAATAATATTCCCAGCTTTTGAGTTGCTTCCCAGTTAATGTTTAGCAACTTGAGTGACGAGGCTAGAGGAATGGGGTGTCCCAACAAAACTACGTCGGGTTCAACGGCGTTACTTTTTTTAGAAAAACTCACTTCTGGGTTTTTGTCGTGTTAATTCGACTTAGTTACTGTCACCCCAAGATAGACTTTCTTCTAGATCTTTGGTAAGTTAAACAACTTTCTACCGGCTGTGGATATTTGCATGAGTAGCCGATATTCGAGCATTAAAAGTGAATGAAGAAATGAGCATACTGTCATCTGCAACGCTGTAGATTGGACTTCTGATTATTTTCTGCAGATCCTTAATGTAAATGATAAGGAGAGAAGGCAACGGGACGGAGCCTTGGGACACACGGGTGTAGATGGTGAAAGTATTAGAAGAAAATTTGTGGACTGCTACTAGTAAAGAACGGTCTCTGGGGAAACCGGAGAGCCATAAACAAAACTTTTCACATATATCATAAGAGCGTAACTTAGCCAACAATTCATCATACCAAACACGGTCGAATGCCTTGGATATATCAAGTGCAACTGCTCGAAATTCTTAAAAATGTTCAATTGCGTTATTCTAAACATGTGTTACAAGGTTAGAAGGTCTCCTGTGGATCTTAGCTTACGAAAGCCATATTGATGATCGCTAATAATGTTTAATCATTCTTCATATTTTAAAAGATGCTGATTGATAGCCTTTTCCGCAACTTTTAATATTATTAAAAGCAATGGGATTGGTCGGTTGTTTTTTGGCAAGGAGTTTTTTTGGGTACCGGCTGAAATTAAGCGCCTTTCCAAGAAGAAGGAAATATTCCCTTTCTGTAGGATACGTGGAATAGTCTACAGAAAACTGGAGTTAGTTTGCTTGCGCATTTTTTGAATACTATAGTAGGTACTCCATCAGCGCTAGAAGCTTTTTTTGGTGTCTAGCTACATTAAAAAAAGTTTTATGATACGCTGCCTGAAGATAATGTCGGACATCCTTGACTGCACTATGAGAATAGTGGGGGGTATTTTTAATTGGAAATAGACAGTAGGATATGAAGCAAAGAGTTCAGCCAACGAGTTGGCTTGCTCAACAGGTGATATTGCACTAGTGTTATCTGGCCGAGTGAGTGGTGGTGTATTAAAATTGGTGAAATTTTGACTAATGGCCTTAACAACTGACAAAAAAGATCTGGAGTTGTTAGGTCAGGAAAGAACTTTGCTTTTAATTCTTTGTTTGTGTAATTCCTTTGTTTCGTCGATAATTTCTTTGCGTCTATTCCGGGTACTGTGGGAACGTGAGTTAAAATATCATCCCCGGTACGTTTTACCTGCGTAGGAGGTGACTAAAATAACAACTTAGATGGTATGTGCTCAGATCCCACCAGGCATCGCCCGGTGTGATACCACCTCATCGACTTAGGCTGAGTGAAGTTGCTTAACGTTTCGTGGCTGTGTCGATATTCCCGGACTGTGGGACCCAATAGGATAATGAGGCACCTGGATAAAAACAATTCCGGAGGTAAAATAGCCCCCCGTTTGGATCTTCGGGTGAGGGCTGATTCAGGGGCGTCAACATGCAGAGATTACAACTCAATAAACCACAAGGTTTATCTGCTGCCGCTATCGAGTACCAAGTGATACTAACTTTAGAACACGTTTCGCTTCTCTTGCAGAGACCATCGATCATTTACAGATTAAGTATCCAAATCCCGAAATTGCCACCCGAGGCAACTTTATTGTCCACAACATCAGCTTAAGTATTCAAATAATATCGACAAAGAAGGTCGCGAAGCTAAATCATTGTCAATCAGTTGTGGCTTAACTCAGCTTCTTGACTAACCAACACGGATCCCTGATGGAGACGAAGAGTTTGTTAGTCTATTTTTAACTAATATTTCAGAGATTTACACTATCACCGTAAATCCGTCGTTAGGGTCTTCCGACCATAAACAGCTTTCGACATCGAGTATCCTACCAATCAGTGACAGAGAGGCGCCTAAACCGTGCAAGATTTGGCACTACAAATCTGCTAAATGGCAAGTACACATGGAATATTTTCGAACTTTCCCTTGGTTAGACGTTTGTTATCGATCCGAAGACCCATCTGTCTGCGCTAAGGAGGTTTCCGACGGTATTTTGGCTGGTATGGACACTTACATCCCTTTTTTGAAGAAACAGTTTTCCAACGCAAGCCTTGGTTTGACCGAAAATAGAAAGCAGCTTTTACTTCTGCACATCTTGCCTACCGACAATGGCGTGAAAACCCTAATGTCATAAATCGTAACATCTTTGTGTATGCCCGGAACAGATGCAAAAAAAATATCGACGAAACCAAGGAGACAGACAATCAATAAATTAGAAACAAAATTTCTTGCTTTTCCCAACAATTCCAGGTTCTTTTGGTCAGTCACTAAACGGTCAGTCGTTGAGGCCATTAGTCAAAATTTCACCGAATTCACCATACCACCACTCACACGGCCAGTTAATTCTATTACAACAACACCTGTTGAGAAAGCGAACTTGTTGGCTGAACTCTGATTCACATTCTACTGTCGATGACCAAGAAAAAATACTACCTACTCGTCCCATAGTGCAGTCAAGGATGCCCGATATTGTCTTCAGACAGCTATCATAAAACGTATTTTAATGAAGTTAGACAGCAAAAAAAGCCCCTGGCACTGACGTAATACCTACCATAGTAGTCAAAAACTGCTCCAGAAAACTAACACCAGTTTTCTGTAGACTTTTCAACGTACTCTACAGAAAATGGATATTTCCTCCCTGCTGGAAAGGCGCCATATTTTAGCCGATATCCAAATGAGGCTTGAAGACCTTGCCAAAGAACTACTGACTAGACGCACTGCTTTCAATAATATCGGAAGTTATGGAAAAGACTTTTCTAAAATATCCTGAGGGATTCAGTATTATTAGTGACCATTATTATGGCTTTCGTAAACATAGATTAATTTCAATCAATCTTCTAACTTATGTAACATATATTTGGAACAACGAAATTAAACACTTTGGAAAATTTCGAGCGGTTTCTATTGATATAACCAAGGCATTCGACCGTATTTGTCACGAGGGATTGTTGGCTAAGCTACGATCTTCTGGTATGTCTAAAAAGTTCTGTTTATGGCTCTCATGTTTTCTCAAAGAGCGTTCCTTTCAAGTGATAGTTGACGGATTTTTTCTAGCATCTTTACTATCAACGCCGGTGTACTCCAAAACCATATACTGTCTCCTACTCTTTTTCTTATTTACATTAACGATCTGCTAGAAAAGATCAGGAATCCAATCAAAAGCTTCGCAGGTGAGAGTATGCTTATCTCTTCGTTCACTTTGGACTCTCGAACATCTGCTACTCATGCAAATATCCGCAGACAGCAGGACGTCGTTCAACTTAACAAAAATCTGGAAGAAATTCTATCTTGGGGAGACAGTAATCAAGTAGAATTTAACGCTAGAAGACAGCTGTTCTCCTGATTGGAGACCCAGAACTGCCAGCAACCTTGATTCATTGGAACATCGAAGCACTCTTGGTGACTTGAGTCTATTTTACAAGTATTTTCATGGAAAGTATTCGATGGATGTAGCCCGCTTAATTCCTCCCAGAGCGGTGCATGTTAGAAATACACGTCGCGTTAATATTTCACATCCATTGTACTCCTCGTACAACCCTTTTCAAGCATTCTTTTATATGGAGAACCACATGCCCTCGGAATGATTGTCTCAGGACAGTGTTTTCGACGGAGTACAATTTTCAACGAGTCGAGACTAACGTAAATCGCTTTTTACGCAAACGTGTGCTAGGTCTATAAAAAAAACGAATAAAGATATTTCGATTTAGGATTTTTACGCCATTATCGACTTACAAGATGTTTAGAAGCAACAGCTTCTGTGCATTTTCGGTCGAAACAAGGCTTGCCGTTAGAAGGGCATTTCTTCGAGAAAGGGAGGCAAGCTTCCATATCAGACAAAATGACATCGGAAACCTCCTTAGTGCCGTCAGATTGATCGTCGGATCTAAAAGAAATGTCTAACCAAAGTGGGGCAATATCATAGGTTCAAATATGCCATATTTTTTCGGTACTATATTTCTCATATGTCAAATATAAGTAATCTTAATTTTGTACGATATTGGATTTAATTTTGCTTAAATATGTTTAACTGCTTGTTACCGTACTTTCGCTACCCCTGTAAATTTGTTAAAGCTACAGATAAACTGCTGTGGTAACCTTTTTACTGCCCACCTTGAAAATGAGCAACAAAGTCAATATGGAATTTTATAGTGCTTGCTATCTAACTTGTAATCTGAATGAGCATTATTATCACACGTAGTGTTAATAGGATTCCTGCAGGTCGTGTAAAGCAGAAAAAAAATAACATATACTAGTTTCTTAAAGGAAGTATAGTAATATATACTTCTATTTTTTTATGCTATAAAATATTCTTATTACGTTTGATATTTTGGTGAACTAAGATGTCTTGGCCATTTGTAAATGTTTGGTCCATGAACTGGCACTTTATTATCGATAAACGTTGTGCTATGTACGAGTAGATCTGGAACTTTTAGTACAATTCTTATTATTACATATAGAGCAAATAGAAGTGACAGTGCAGGGCTATAAGGTAGAACCCGCAGATTTCGATAATTGTTTAAACTGTGCGAGCTTTATCGACTTTGCAGTTGTAAATTATTGGTTCTCCATGACTTCGGTCCTTTTTCTCTAATGGCATGATTCTGGTTTTGGATCGTCGTTTTGTAAACTTCTGGATTAGTTGACAACTCTAATTTGTATGATAGTATTTTCAGAGCTAAACATAGATATAATATAAAAAAATACCCTCATAGTTACGAAAATTTACGGAGTGCTTCTATTTCGTGGATAATTTAAAGCTCCTGTGAGTTTTTGTTCATGCGATATGATAGTCTCTCTCTGGTCTATTTTCCTAATAAGAAATTAGTGACTACGATACAATAGTAGCACTGATTGCCTTAAGTCATTCTGTACTCCTCTGAATCAAATTAACATGTCTTTAGTTTGATCTTCTCCGTGGACGTATGCGCTCTACTTTGCCTTCTACTTTGAGTAATCGTAGCAAATCCGTTCTTCTTGCGATATGGCATATGTTTGTTTAGACATATTTATTTATTCTTGTTGATAAATTTAGGCTAATGTGGTTTTTGAGGAACAGATTCAATTGTGCGACGGGCTGTCCAAGAGTCAGTTCTTTTCAACGTCCACGTTTTAGCTTCGTAAGTGGCACTTGGAAAAACTAATGAGTTAAGCAGTCTTATTTTTGTGTTTTTAGAAAAGGCTGTATCTCTCCAAATGTAACCCAGGTGCATATATTTGTCATCTACTCTAAATCCAGCTGCCTTTTTTACATTGATTACGCAGGACCACAAAAAAAAGTTTTGTAGTTGAGAGGTGAGATACCATATCATATGTTTTTTGACGTGCACACGAATCCAAGGTCAGAATTGACTCATCACCCAAGAATTTTGAAATAATCTCAAAAAACCCCTCGAAAATGGCCAAAAAGACTTTTACAAATAAATTAAAAATATGAAGGAGCAAACCACCATACTATATGTATTTTGGTGTGCTGAAATCGAATCCAAGGTCAGAATTCACCCATTTCGTCAGCATTTTGATATAACCTCAAAAACACTTTAAAAAAAATGGTCAGGTCTGTAAGTAAATATTAAAAATTTAATTAACAGACCACCATATATACATATATATATAGTATATATATATATATATATATATATATATATATATATATATATATATATATATATATATATATATATATATATATATATATATATATATATATATATATATATATATATATATATATATATATATATATAATATATATATATATATATATATATTATATATATATATATATATATATATATATATATATATATATATATATATATATATATATATATATATATATATATATATATATATATATATATATATATATATATATATATATATATATATATATATATATATATATATATATATATATATATATATATATATATATATTATATATATATATATATATATATATATATATATATATATATATATATATATATATATATATATATATATATATATATATATATATATATATATATATATATATTATATATATATATATATATATATATATATATATATATATATATATATATATATATATATAATATATATATATATATATATATATATATATATATATATATATATATATATATATATATATATATATATATATATATATATATATATATATATATATATATATATGCCAAAGGAATTGACTTTAAGTCAAGATCATCAGTCAGTCATCGCTCCTGATGAAACTAACATAGTTAGCGAAAGACGCGTCGAGTGAAAAATAGTGTTTGGTGTAGTGGTGATATATACTGAGTAGTGTCATTGTGCCAAAGATTCCACATTTCCAACTTAATCTTGAAATAACCTCAAAATGTCCAGTCCTTTCATTCACAGGTTGCTGGATTAAAGTGAATCTCATCGCTTCTCGCCTATTGGATGCTGAGTCTTCTCGCCTCTCACCCTAATAGAAGAATTTTACAACCAGAATTCTAAATCTCACATAACCTAAAGCAAGAAGTGTATACCAAAAAGTCTAAACATGTAAAAAACTTACACCAAGAAAGAAATCTATATCTAACATACGCTAATGTAAGAAACTTATATCAAGGATTTACACCAAGAACGCTAAACTTAAAATAGCCTAATGCAAGCAATTTACACCAAAATCTTTACATCAAGAACTCTAAACCTAACAGCCTAATGCAAAAAACTTACACGAAGAACTCTAAACCTAACATAATTTAATGCAAGAAACTTACACCAAGAAGGTTAAACTATAACCATAACAAAACCTAATACAAAAAAAAAATGAGCAAACCACCATATCTGTAGGTATTTTGGGTCGCTGAAAGTAAATATGTCAACATAATTGACCTATTACTTCAGGATCTTAAAATATCCTCAATTAGGTACCGTTCTTTCATTCTCAGTATGCTGAATTATTGTGAGTTTTATCGCTCACCCTCGGGGTGCTTTATTAAAGTAAGTTTATCGCCTCTCGCCCATGATGTGCCTTATTATAGTAATTCCCCTCATCTCTCACCCTCGGGATGCTTTATTCAAGTGAGTCCTCTACTCTCACCACATCGGGGAATCACTTTCATAAAGGATTCAGTGGGCGATAAGCGAGGGCACTCACCTTAATTAACAACCTGTAAATTAAAGAACTGGATTTTTAAAGTTATTTCAAGATCTTGATTAACAGGCCAATTCTTTTGGCATATTCGGTTTAAACACCCCAAAATACATATAGATATGTTGGTTTGTTCATTTATTTACAGACTTATTTTTGACGTTTTAGAGGTGCCTTTTGGAGTTATGTCAAAATGCTGATTCAATGGGTGAATTCTGACCTTGGATCCGATTTCACTACTCGAAAATACATATAGATATGGTGGTTTGTTCGTTTATATTTTTAATTTATTTGTAAAAGTATTTTTGGTCATTTTCGAAGTGTTGGTTGAGGTTATATCAAAATCCTTGGGTGATGAGTCTATTCTAACCTCGGATTCGTTTTCAGCACACCAAAAACATATGGTAATGGCATCTCACCTTTCAACTTTTTTTGTAGTCCTGTATTATTATTCTGTCTACCTATAATGATGACAGTGGCTATAGTTTAAGTAGACGAAACAAATGTACATTGAAGAAAATAAATTTATTCCAACAGAAACATTTTTGTAAGAATCAGTTCAGCCTACTCAGTATATATCACCACTACATCAAACACTTTATTTTTACACTTGACGCGCGTTTCGCTAACCATGTGAGCTTCATCAGGAGTGATGACTGACTAAAGCTAAACTACAAATCTACCCTATTTATACTTAGCCTAATCCTTGAATTACTCAGGCGGAATTAATGGCATAGGCGAGGCCATCAGTTCCAGTTTATTTAAACTATTTTACATTTTATAATCTCCATACTTTCGTATGCGTTCGACAATCTCTTATCAAATACATTTTTAATTAATTTAGATTATCTAATGTTACAGTATGATCAGCTTCAAGGGCATGTTCGGCAATGCTAGACTTTTCTGTTCTACTGTATTTTAAGTGTGCTAAATGTTCTTTAAATCGTGTTTTAATTGACCTTTTAGTTTATCCAATATACTTTTTGTCGCTAACCTAAACTAACCTGAACTAATTTTATTCAGAATTTGAATATTTCTCAAGGGTATGGTATAGGTATATGAATGTTGTTTTCGCGATTTTTGATACACAGAAAGCAAATATATATGATTTTGTTTCCAAATTAAAATAGCTGGTATGATTCCATTAAATTCATTTACGAAATTGAGAACAAAGGATAACTGTCCTTTCTAGATGTTTTAATTATTAAATATTATATTAAATTCGAATTTGATATCTATAGGAACGACACAGTAATAGATAGATATATTCATAATGATTCATTTCATCGCAAACAACACGAATTAGCCACATTAGATTTTTTAGTTCATCGTTTGGTCAGTTTTCCTCTGAACAGAGTAAACTTCAATAAGGAAAGGAATCGTATTAAAAATATAACTAGAGTTAATGGTTATGACGATGACTTAGTAAACAAGTTAATAAATAGACATAAGTTCAGGTTAAATATTCACAATTCCACCTTTTTTACACGTGAAGAAAATAAGACCAAGTATGTCTCCATACCATATAACCCGAAATACAGCAAGGGACTCAATAAAGTATTTAATAAGGTAGGCCTCACCTTAGTCTATAAGTCATCAGACAATCTGAGAAATATCTTAGGAAATCCCAAAGATAAGATTCCTAATTTTGAGAGAAGTGGAATTTATGAAATTAGTTATAATGATTGCGACCAACAGTATGTTGGGCAAACTAAAAGGTCAACTAAAACACGATTTAAAGAACATTTAGCACACTTAAAATACAGTAGAACAGAAAAGTCTAGCATTGCCTAACATGCCCTTGAAGCTGATCGTACTGTAACATTAGATAATCTAAGATTAATTAAAAATGTATCTGATAGGTGATTGTTGAAGGCATACGAAAGTATGGAAATTATAAAATGTAAAGGCAGTTTAAATACAGACAGAGGGCCTGCCCCTTATAGTCCCCTCTACTGGTTATTTGACCGAAACTGATGGCCTCGCCTATACCATTAGTTCCGCCTGAGTAATTCAAGGGTTAGGCTAAGTAAAAAATAGGATAGATTTGTAGTTTAGCGAAACGCCCGTCGAGTGCAAAAATAAAGTGTTTGGTGTAGTGGTGATATATACTGAGTAGCGTCATTGCGCCAAAGATTCCACATTCCTAACTTAATAAGTTAAGTAACCAAATTCAACATGACTGCATATTTCTAAGCTTAGTCAGTATTTTAACAGTAGGTTAAATACTGTTTTTTATTTTATAATATGTATACGAATTTGTGTCCGTGCTCTTTGGCAACTTCGCATTGCTGAGTCGTCACAAAGATCACCATTTTTAAAAAATTTTAACGATCTTTGCATGTCTAATATGAATAATGTACATTTTTAGGAAAATCCATAACTATTACCTTTATACGTCACTTACTACAACAAATTAAACTATTTTTACTTGCTTAATAGACATGTCACAATTTCACAATGCCTACATTTTTGTCTTGGCAACTATGATGTTATAGCGTAAGTGTATTAAAAACAAGGGTAAAAATTAGAATATTCAAAATAAATCGAAAACTATTAGAAATAGGTATATGACATACTTAATAAAAGTTGGAGGGTTTTGTAAAATCTATCAGAAAAAATAATAGTATAAATTTGAGATTTTTCAATTTAAAATAGTCGAAATACATAAATTTATTTTGAACACCCTGCATCTGCATCTAACGCAAATTTCTTTAGATATATCTTTTTTTTCATCTCTATAAAACGCTCGTACCAATTACGAGTATTCCACCTTCAGAAACAATGGCGCTACTAGCAATTTTTTACAAAACTGAAAACTAGTTTTTTTTTTTTTTTTTAAATGAACTATTAGAAAAACTACTAGGTTTAGGTACATAACATTATTAATAAGAAAGTTATAGAATTTTACGCAGAATTTAAAAATAAATTAGAAAATAGGATGTTCTATTTAAAAAAACATGTTATATCGGCCACACTTTTTTGAAGTACCCTGTATGCTCAAAAATAATTTTAAACTGTGCATCTTAACATTCCCTAAAACCATTGTATTTAACATTTTTTCGTCATTCCCGAAACAAATGAGATAATGAACTTTAGTCTATCGTTGACTCACCCTGTAATAAAAGACTTGTAAGAAGGTCATTTTTTTAATGTTTTCTTTTGTTTTTTTTTTAAAATTTGAGCCATCCAATATTTTTCAAGGTGAAGAGTTAATGGTGAATCAAAAGAGCCCTATGATGTATCGAGAAATGTATGCATGATAGCGCGAAGAGCTAGGCTCTAATTAAAAATAAATTTCAATTAAAATCTTATTATTAAATTAGTTAATTAAGTTTTAGTAAAAACTGCTTATGTTAGAAATAAGTAAAACTTAAAAAAATAATAATATTAATAAAGCGTTCTATTCGATTCTTCTATCACGAAACCCTTTTAAAGAGAAGGCAAAGTAAATAGGGCAAATACCTTGTATCACCACCTTCGGTTTTTGTGTAGTCATCCATGAATTGTCTCCAATCATAGACTAGTTCAAATGTTTCTGGTTGATCTTTAGTGTAAATATGTTTTAAATAATTCCAATTATTGGGATTATCCACTCCAGAATCAGGATCAACTGGTTCATCTAGAAGTAGACTGCTCTCGTAAATATGAGGAACTGCATCAACTCTGAAACCGTCTACGCCCATGTCAAGCCAATATTTTAATACGGCCTAAAAGAGTAATCAAATTATTAGAAAAATAACTGCAAGGGTGTCTGGGACAAGAGGTTTAGTATGTACTTTTTAACTATTCACAATCTTCTTCTTCTTAAACTGCATATTCGGTTCGAATGTTGGCAATCATTCTGGCTATTATTGCTTTATCCACTACAGCTCTGAAAAGACTGTTGAGAACCAATTTCTCAGATTGTTTAGCCAGGAGATGCGTCTGCGTCCTGGTCCCCTTTTTCCGAATATCTTTCTTTGGAGTAGTAATCTATATCTGTAGGAATTTCTCATTATATGTCCTAAATACTCCAGTTTTCCCACTTTAACACTTTCCATGATTTCTAGTTCATGCGACGTAAGACATCCTCGTTAGTAATGTGGTCAGTATAAAAAATTTTCAAAATATGCGATATAACCATAATTCAAACGCTTCCAGTTTCTTAGAAGTGGCTTCAGTCAACGTCCAAGATTTCACACCCTGCAGAGGAACACTGAACAATCTTAAGAGTCCTATTTTTGTACTTAATTTTATTGCTGAGCTTTTGGAAAGTGATGTCATTTTGAGAAACACTGCTCTAGCTTTAACATTAGCATTATCCCCATAATTGGGCATAAAGTTCCATTATGGCCTCGTAGTATTTGTTTGCTTTTTTTACTTAATTCTTTTCAAACTATAGGTGAAGTATATTTACAAATATATACTCTATACTGATTTATGATGGATAATTTTATTGATATTTCCTTAAAATCGTAGTTCCTCTCCCCGGACATCCCTACTACAAATTTTAAACTTACTACTTAAGGCTATCGAGAAATTCATCAAATTCAGTAACTTAAGGTGACTCTGTGGTTCAATTTTATGAAGTTAAAATGTCAGATTCAATATGGTGAATTAGAAGTTATTATTTTGACTCTCAAAGTCGTGCACTTCCGATTTTTCCAGTAACATTTTACTTCTAGAATCGGTTTAGGATGGCTCAAAAACATTTTTCTTTGTAGTTAAATCTATTCAAAGTCTAAAGTGCGACTTTTAAATATGAACTTTAAGTATTAGCAAATCATTATAAATTAGTATAAACGTGCATTATTTTGATCAAATGTTGGTTTTGAAGTATGAAATATGCTATGTATATTCTTCTTTCTAGAATATCTAGTGATGTTTGTGTACTCTCTGATACAATCTTAAATTATTTCGAAAATTAAATAGAGTAAACTATCGCTAATAGGCAGCGTTACAATTTTTTTTAATAAAAACATACAGAAGAGAAAGAAGACATTTAAAAAATTATCATTTTACCTTCATCTCGTTACGAACTATCTCGTTCCGATAATTCAAATCTGGCTGTTGTATGGTAAATTGATGGAAGTAATACTGTTGTCTTTGTTCGTTCCACGTCCATGCAGAGTTTCCAAAAACACTTAGCTAAAAAATTACGTCGTGTTAGTAATGAATCAGTACAGAATTTTATTTTAAAAAAATTAACTTTCTGTATATTTTGAATTTTACGAAAAAATTATCTTTTGTTCCATATTTATCCGGTGGAGAGTATAAAACATTAAAAATCGCAAAATTAATTATATTAATATTGTTGTCAAAAATGGTCCGTTTTCAGTCATTTTACATTCACCACATATGCCTGAGGGGGATCCCTCAAAAAGCGCTGCCTGCTTTTAAGTGTTGACCGTATCAACCACTCTATCGGCTTGAAAGCTGTTGTGTCAGCTTCCGATGGAGTATTAGGTATGCGTACTTAGTACATTTCCTTGTATCCTACCTTTGTGTCAGCTTCCGATGGAGTATTAGGTATGCGTACTTAGTACATTTCCTTGTATCCTACCTTTATGTCCCGTAACTTCTTGGAGAGGTACCCGTAAATTCTGTTCTCTTGTTTGTCGATCCTAGCCCGACTGACGAGCCGTGATACGACGACACGCGTTTCGGGATGGATTTGACGACTAAGAGAATAGTACGTAAATTGCGGAAAAATGGGCCTTGTCCGGTTTCATTTATTTTACATTAACCAAGAATGTTGTCAGAGTGTTTGCAAATTTAGATTAATTTGCTAATCTATCTGGAGACTAAAGGAAGGACTTTGGTGGTATAATCTGTAAACTCTTAAAGTTCTGTTACAATTTATTATATAATTAGTTTTTTTTTATATATGTTTCTATGAAAATCGTCCTTTCAATTGTTCCCACATGTACTCTACCACGTGAATAGGGAATTCCACAAATATTCTCATTTTGTAAAAGTCACCAAAGTGCCCTTTAGTGATTTCGAACACTCTCTAATTTTCCTAAAACTACTAAAATTGTGCGAATGTTCATCATCATCATCAGCTTATACTGTCCACTGGTGGACGAAAGCCTCCCTCAAGTCTTGCCACCTTTTTCTGTTCTGGGCCGCTTGTACCCAATTTCCAGTAACTCTTTTCAAATCATCAGTCCACCGACTTGGTGGTCTACCGATAGGGTTCGGTTCTTGGTGGCCACTCTATAATTCTCTTTGTCCATCGTCCGTCCTTAAACCCAGCAACATGCCCAGCTCAGTTCCGTTTTAGGTGTAGAATGAATTTGACTGCGTCTTGTACCCCTGTTCTCTTCCTGATAATGTGGTTTGGTGAATTGCATGACGCATTTTGTTGATGTTTTTCTTCGTCATTGTGAGAGTATCGGCTCCGTACGTAAGAACGGAGAGTATACATCTGTCAAATACTTTTCTTTTTAAACATATAGGAAGGTTAGATTCGAATATATAGGCCAGTTTGCTATGTGTGGCACAGGAAAGACCTATTCCCCGGTGAATTTCATGTGTTTGGTTATCTCGTCTTATGCTGATTTCATATCCCAGGTATTTATATTGGTGCACTTGCTCGATCTCTACGTTATTCAGTTTTATAGTGTCGCTTGTGTGGATGTTATATCTCTTAAGTAATCTGGTTATTTATTCTATAGTATCGTACATCAAGGCCAATACCAAACTATTTACTGGTAAATTTTCATTACTTCTTGTCACGTGAATGGAAGTGTTCACAAGTATTCTGAAAAGTGAAGTAGAAAACAATATGCACATAAGCGACGAGCAACAAGGGTTTCGCTAAAACAGATGAACCACAGACGCAATAAGGCAAATAAGAAAAAAACCTATAGAATACCAGAACCCAGCATTTTTTTGTTTCATCGACTCAAGGAAAGCATTCGACAGAGCCAGGTTGAAAGATATATTAGAATTAATAAAGGGCCTAATTCCGACCCAATACTACAAATAATTCAAAAACTCAATCACGGTAACACAATAAAAAAATAAGAAGTAATAACAAATTAACAAAGGAAATAAATATAAAAGTAGGAATAAGACAGAGAGATAGCTTAAGCCCGTTACTATTCTGCATAATAATGGACAAAATCATTGAGGAAGTAAAACTAGTCAACGATGGATACAAACTAGGAGATAAACAAATAAAGATACTGGGATATGCAGATGATATTGTTCTAATATCACAATCGGAACACGGCCTACAAAGACTGCTGTATAAATTCAAACAAGTAGCAGAAAGATACAACATGGAAGTCAATACCGGAAAAACAAAATGCATCACAATAGCTAAAGAACCAGTAGGGTGTAAATTAGAAATAAATAGGAAATTAATAGAGCAAGTAATGAAATTCCCATATCTTGGAGTAACTAATTACTAGCTACGGAGATATAACAGAAGAAGTGAGACAACAAACAAATAAAGCAGCAGCAATATTAGGGCCCTCAGAGATGTAGTTTGGAAAAACAAAGATCTAAGTGTAGAAGCAAAAACAAGAATATATAGAACTAGCGTTAGACCCATACTGGCTTATAGCATAGAAATACGGGCCGACACAAACAAAACCAAAAAGGTACTAAAAACAAAATGAAATGAAAATACTAAGAGCAATAACAGGAAAAGTTTATTAGACAGAGTGAGTAACAACACCATAAGAGAACAATGCAAGGTAGAGGATATAGTCAGATGGGGAAGAAAGAGAAGAAGATAGTGGTGTGAACATGTACGAAGGATGAAAGATATGAGAATGATGAAGATATGTATGAACAAAAAACCACATGAAACAAGACCAAAAGGACGACTATCAAAGAGATGGAAAGACAGCTGGACATCCGAATCACAAGAGGCTAAATAACGAAGTAGAACAGGTCTGTGACCTACTCAGAAGAGGAAGTAAGTAAGTAAGTCTTGTCACGGGAGCTGAATTTTTGGAATAGTTACTAACGGTTTCTAATATCCAATATTCTTTACTTTTTGGAACACTAATTAGTTTGAATAATAATGATTTGATGACATAAAGTTTTTAAGAATGTGGTCGTGTAAAATGACATTCAGATATTAAATCTTACGTTTGAATGTTATCGACTGGAGCACTCCAAAAAGGCATACAGGTGTTCTTTATCAAGTAATAATATAACAAAGGGCTCGTCTCCATATCTAGGCCAACTTCTTAGTCTTCGAGGAGAGTTCGCAAAAACACTTTCTACAAAGGCTTCCATGAAAATGTTCGGCACTGCTTAATATGGTTGCTCCTGAAGTTTGTTTATAATATGTTACCCAGAATATTAAATATACTAACGCAAGATATGTTACTATTTAATCTTATAAAGGTGTGTAAAGGTTTCAATATGTCTGATATTATGAAAACTGAGTCGTTAATTAAAACATTTCTATAGAATGATTCACCGTCAAAACAGAAGGATCAATACTTTTAAGGCACAAACAAACTGTAACAGGTAGTATAAAGCTCTGCTATAGTTATCGATATTATTACCAAAATTTGAATATGTTGTAGTTTTATATAGAATTTTTCTATAATTCTGTTGTTCTTAGTATTCTATTTTATTTTCAAATAAATGACAAGATAACTGATTAAAAAAATTGTAATAAATACTTCTTTAGTTCTTATTTTTCTATTTAACTTATATTAAATTATTTCCCCTTAGTTCCAAACCAGAACGTTTAGAGACTACTACATATTATAATACGTAGGCTGAAAAGTTTTTGGTCTGACACATAGATTAAAAAAATCCATATAATTTTTAGGAATTACCAACCTTCAAACGATACGTGTCAAAATTTCATGAAATTTCAACGAGTAGTTTACAAGTTACAGTGGTTTTAGTGACGCTACTTTTGATATTTTCAAACAATGGAAAAAAATCGAATTTCGTGTGTTTATTAAACACTGTTTTTTGATGGGTAAAAAATAAAAAACAAAAAAAAAACAAAACAAAAAAAAAAAATGCCATTCAAGCCAAGCAATGGCTTGATAAGTGTTACAGGGACTCCGCCTTTGGAAAATTACTCATCATTTACTCGTATGCTGAATCTAAACGAAGTCGTACAGACGTAAATCATGCTGAACGCTCTGGACTCTCAAATGGGGTTGTTACACCGGAAAACATAAAAAAAATCCACAAAATTATTTTGGATGACCATAAAGTGAAATTGCGTGACATAGCCGACACCCTAAAGATATCAAAAGAACGTATTGGTCATATTTTGTATGAACATTTGGGCACGAGAAAGCTCTGTTCGAAATGGGTACAGCATTTGCTCACAGTGGACCAGAAATAACAACTTGTTAATGATTCTGAGCGCTGTTTGGACCTGTTTAAGCGCAATAAAAAGGATTTTTTTTATGCGATAATTTTCGCTATACTGAGAAGGGAAAACCCATCCATATCATATATCATATAAAATAATTGGTACGTTTAAAGGCAGAAATCGCAAAGAAACAGCCCCAAATGAATAAGAAAAAAAGTGCTCTTTCATCAAGACAATGCACCGTGTCACAATTCAATGATTACGATGGCAAATTGCATGAATTGAAGTTCAAATTGCTTTCTCATCCACCGTATTCTCCAGATTTGGCCCCAGCGACTATTCGCAGACCTCAAAAAAATGCTCGCAGAAAAGATATTTGGCTCCAATGAAGAAGTTATTGCCGAAACAGAGGCCTATTTTGAAGGCAGAGGCAAATCCTTCTACAAGCAAGGTAGAGAAATGTTAGAAAAGCGTTGGACTGATTATATCGTTGTTGAAGGAGACTATATTGATGAATAAAGTCGAATTTTGCAAAAAAAAATGTGTTTTCAGTAGCTAGACTTGTCACCCTACGTGTTATGTAATAATACTAATTACAATACTATTATTTGGGTACAATATCAGAACTGGTTCCTCTGTTTAAGTTACTGGTCAAACTTTTTAATCATTCTCTCTCTACTAAATTACTACATATCAAAATTTCAAATTATTTTCAGTCTCTAGGCTGAGGCTAAAGGAGTTTTTTATTTGATTATCTAATGTAACGTATTAATTGTAAATCTGCTTACTATAAAAAAAAAAAACATAAATCTTCGGTTTGTTTTATTTTTTTTTTATATTTCTACACAGCTAAAATGAGTAGACATGTTAATCGATCAAGGACAAATAACAAAAGTATTTTTGTCATCAGGAGATTAAATATAATTGTAAATATTTTTCGTATATTTATGTTGTAAATATTCCACAGTACTTAAGCTTATTGCGAAATTTTTTATCTGTTCATATGATAAAATCGTAACAGAAGTTGTATATGTTACTATGTAAAATAATTAATTATTTTTGGAAAATGTGTCTGGTAGGTGGCAGGTTTCGTAAAGTATGGATAATAACCGTAAATTTTAATTTTGTGAAATCGTCACAAGCAAAAAATCATTCGTGTCAAATGTCGACGCTTTTTAACATTAATTTGATGTCAAATGATTGGACTGTTTGAAGTGTGTAATGTCACCTCATTCTACTTATTACCAACTAAATTGAGGTTCTGGGCAGTATTACTTGGCATTAATTATTACACCAGCTATATCTTCTAATAGTGCAGATATAAACCTATCAGTAGAATTTCTTAGCATATTTACGGGCACTTCATGGTTTCCGTATTAACAGTCTAGCGCTTCAACGCACCACTAGTTTGCGTGACTTCTTTGGTCGCTTTGCCTCAGATTTTAAAGATGAACTAATTTCTTCAAATTTCTATTTTCATCTTTTTTCAGTTTAATAATCGGAATTATCCTTACAGTGTAAATTATATTGAATGTGAAATTTTCGTCTAGTGATAACCAAATTCTGAGGTGGCGCCTGGTGCGACTCTCTTGCCTTTTTTGCCCGTTTCGTTCGCATAATAACCCAAATAAATTTAAACGTACTTATGTAATATCCTGTATTTATATTAAAATTATTTGAAGGTTAATGGGAGAGTCCTAGATCCGGACCGATATAATAATCGGCAGAAGTATATATCTCGATTGGCATCGTCTTATTATCTCCGTTGTACTATACAAAGAAAAAGGATACATATAACCTGTCACATCTCTTAAAGAAAATGATATCGAAATAACCGGTACAGCCTTACATTGTACATTTCACCATGAGTACATTAAAGTACAATACGTGTATTTTTTATATTATTTGATCCCTTAAATTGAACAAAAATAGACATTGTCCATTTAGGAAGTCCTCAAGAGAAAAAAAAGGGATCATGTGTACAAGGACATTTTTTTTAAGTGTCTCATCTAATTCACTGTTTTCTCATTCTACATAAAAAGAAAATTATTTCACTGATAAATTCAATTTTTTGTGAGGAAGCCAAATATGATAACAAGAAATTTGTCACTTGTCAGACTTGACAGACTATAAAGCCCACTAGGATTTTTTTAAATGGCACTCTTTACAAATGAGTATACTTTTAAATCATTACTGATATAGAGGTCATTCAAGTTACTGAACTAAATTTTAACTTTTAAGTGGCTCACTCAGTTTACTCTTGGGATATCAAAAAAAATCTTTTACTAGTAAACTGAGCTTTTTGTGAGAAAGCCAAATATGATAACATATAATTTGTCACTTGTCAAATTTGACAGTTCACAAAGCGAACTAGAGTACATATAAACTTACCATTAAATAAAAATATATAAGACTTGATATGTATTTTCGGTCCTTACCGATATACAGGGCATTGAAGCTATTAAACTGATTTTAACTTTTAAGTGGTTCACTCAATTTAGGCTTTTTCTATTTGGGGTATCAAAAAATTCTTTTACCAATAAACTTATTATTTTATGAGGAAGCCATGATAACACAAGATTTGTAACTTGTCAAATTTGATAGATTACAAAGCCAACTAGAATTTTTGTAAAAAGCACCCCCTATCCTATTTATTAGCATATTATTTAATAACATTTTTCAGCCCGTTCATAAAAATATATTGATATTTAATGTAAAACAACTGAAAACAGACGAAGTCTATATTTCAGCAGTTTACCCACTCTTATTCATCAAATCCATTCTGAGACGCGTTTCGGCGTATCACGGCTCATCACTAGTAGGATTGACGAACAAGAGAACAGAATTTACTGGTACTTTTTCCAGTTATGGAATACTATGTTAGGATACAACGAATGGTACAAAGTACGTATACTTATTACTCCATCGAAAGCTGATACAGCAGCTTTCGAGCCGACAGAGTAGCTGACATGGTCAACGCTTAAAAGCAACTTGCGCTTTTCAAGGGCTCCTTCTCAGGAACATGAAGTTAAAGTAAAAATAACTGAAAACAGACGATGTCCATATGCAGCAGTTTACCTACTGGTCTCTTGTTCGTCAAATCTATCCTGAGACGCGTTTCGCCGTATCACGGCTCGTCAGTCAGGCTAGCAGTGAGCTTTCGATGGATATGTGTACTTAGTACAATTCGTTGTATCCTACCATCGTATTCTGTAACTTCTAGGATAAGTACCAGTAAATTCTGTTCTGTTGTCTGTCATTCCTAGCCGGACTGATGAGCTAAGAATAAACTTGAATGCCCTATATATCAGTGACGATTTAATAGTGTGTTCACATGTAGAGGGTGCCATTTAAAAAAATCCTAGTGGGCCTTGATATCTGTCTGACAAGTGACAAATTTTTTGTTATCATATTTGGCTTTCTCAGAAAAAATTAAGTTTAGCAGTGAGGGGGGGGGGGGGGGGGGGGGGGGGGGGGGGGGGGGGGGGGGGGGGGGGGGGGGGGGGGGGGGGGGGGGGGGGGGGGGGGGGGGGGGGGGGGGGGGGGGGGGGGGGGGGGGGGGGGGGGGGGGGGGGGGGGGGGGGGGGGGGGGGGGGGGGGGGGGGGGGGGGGGGGGGGGGGGGGGGGGGGGGGGGGGGGGGGGGGGGGGGGGGGGGGGGGGGGGGGGGGGGGGGGGGGGGGGGGGGGGGGGGGGGGGGGGGGGGGGGGGGGGGGGGGGGGGTAAGACGTTTTTTGATATTCTAAATAGGAACATAGCAAATCGAGTGAACCACTTAAAAGTTAATAATTCAGTTCAATAAATTGAATTGAATGACCTGTATATTACTAACGACTGAAAATAAAATATAAATATTTTTGTGATATTTAACAATGTGCTCCAATAAAGACCATGTAAAAAATTATAGTTGACTTTGTAATCTGTCAAATTTAACAAGTTTTCGTATTTGGCTTCCTCATAAAAAAAAGGTTAATAGTGAAAGAAATTTTTCGAAACACCAAATAGGAAAATAATAAATCGGGTGAGCCTCTTAAGAGTTAAAATTCAGTTTAATAACTTGAATGCCCTGTATATTGGTAACGACTAAAAATGTTATATAATGGTGTGCTCATATGTTGAGAGTACCATTTAAAAAATCCTAGTTGGCTCTGTTATCTGTCAAATTTGACAAGTGATAAATTTTTTGATATTATATTTGGCTTTCTCGAACAAAACTAAGTTTAGTACTGGACGAATTTTCTTGGTATGTAGGAGGGAATAGGACAACAGCGAGTTAAGTGAGACACTTAAAAAAATGTCGTTGTACATGTACAGGGTGGTCCAAATTGGACACTTTTAAAGGTAAACCCCTTATCTAAAGGAGATAGACGAAAACTGATGTCGGTGTTTGAGGCTCAATTTTTATGATAAACTCAACGGTGAAAACCGCATATCGATATCTAGTACCGTTTCAGATATACAGGGTGTTTTTCAAAAATCTGCATTTTGGAAAAATGTTTATAATTCTTTTCCTTGAAAATTTTTGATTCTGTAAAAACATTCTCAAAGCACTTTTTCACGTGGATTTCGACAGTGTAAGTTTTTTTTACAACTAATATTTTAATAGTTATTAACGCAAAAATATATTTTTTAAATGGGATACCCTGTATATTTTTCCTTATCCAAATAGAGCTTTAAATTACCCTTCTAAAAATATAGCACACTTTTTATTTTGCTTAAATCTACTTCAAAATATAAAGGTTTTCAGTTTTTACGCGAGTTTTAAATGCACATTTTCTGAAGTAGGTTTCGGACGGAGCGGCAACATCAATTGTTTACCGATAGCAGTCAAATCGTAAAAAAAATTCCCAGAAGTAACTCTAAGAGTCATAACTACTAATGAAACTTACTAAATGCTATAGCACTTTAAACTATGTAGAAAATAAAACAAAACAACAATAAAACGGTTTATTCCGAGTAGAGCAAACTAAAACAAAACAATCTCGACCAGTTTCATTTACACATAGGCGGCACCTTTTCTGGACACTTCTTACGGAGTTGCTTAGTTCAAGAGGAGTCAGAGCTGCAAAACTTTGTATCACTGCGACTTATGACTCTTGCCTGGTGTTTGTCGGCAATTTAAAAATTAGGTCTTTCAATCTTCCCCAGAGATAGAAGTCCATGGATGTTAAATCCGGTGAACTTGCCGGCAAACGATTCGGACTTTGGTTGGCTATCCAGTTATTGTCGAAATTGGCCGATAAAAAACTACTGATAACTGCAGCGTTATGAGAGGGTGTCCCGTCGTGTTGAAAAAAATATATTTCTAAGGTCCATTAACGGCAATTCATCAACAAGAGGTTCTATTTGCTGCCTTAAAATTTCTAAACATCTCCGACAGATGAGTGTTCCTTCGTAAATAAATGGACCTATTCCTGCCCACACATTAAATCCAAATCTGCCTTGATTTCTTTGCTCCACAACTAAATGAGGATTTTCTTGTGCCCACGTATAAGCATTGTAACGTTTAACAATACCTGCATTGCTTACATAAGCTTCGTCTGTCCAAATACAATTTAATGAAAAAATTCGGAACATGGTTACAATTCTCCAGAAACCATTGGCAAAAATCCATACGCTCTTGAAAATCTCCGTCTCTAAGGTGATGAACTTTTCTTGTCCTATATGGCTTGAATTTGTGCTTCTTCAAAGTACGACTTAGGTTAGTTCTTAGTAGTCCAGTGGATTCTTTTAACTGTCGGCTTGAAGTGTTGGGCTTATTTCCGATAGTTCCTAAAACTACTATTTCTTCTAATTCCTTATCCCTGTTTGACGCATAATTTTTGGGTCTTTTCTTTTCAAACTGGCCACTATTAACTAGGTTATGTCGCAATCGAGTGAATACCGTTCGTGGTACAAATTACTTGCCGCTTCTGAATTTTCTCCGGTTTGTATGAAACACACTACCATATCCCATTTTTCGTAATTTTCAAACTTCATTGCCATTTATTTGAAAATTCAATAACTGATCCTGAAATAAAATTTGACAACTACGAGTAAACAATTGAATTACACCATATGGCCGCTCCGTCCAAACCGTACTTCACAAAATGTGCATTTTAAACTCGCGTAAAAACTGAAAATCTTTATATTTTGAAGTAGATTTAAGCAAAATATAAAGTGTGCTATATTTTTAGAATGGTAATTTAAAGCTCTATTCGGATAAGGAAAAATATACAGGGTATCCCGTTTAAAAAATATATTTTCGAGTTAATAACTATTAAAATATTAGTTGTAAAAAAATGTAACATACATTGTTGAAATCCACGTGAAAAAGTGCTTTGAGAATGTTTCTACGGAAATCAAAAATTTTCATTAGGAAAAGAATTACAAACATTTTTCCAAAATGCAGATTTTTGAAAAACACCCTGTATATTTGAAACGGTACTAGATATCAATATGCGGTTTTCACCATTGAGTTTATCATAAAACTTGAGCCTCAGATACCGACATCAGTTTTCGTCTCTTTTCTTTAGATAAAGGGGTTTACCTTTAAAAGTGTCCAATTTGTACTACCCTGTACATGCAAGGCACAGTTTACATCTTATGAAGCTCAGAACATTTTAAGGTGTTAACTAGCTTTCCCGTTTTTTTTTTTTGCAGTCTTAAAAGGATTGAAATTTAAGGCGATAATGTGTGACTAAATCTATATAAATATCATCATACAATGTGTAAAAAATCACTAAAAATATTAAAGTGGACTTCCAGTATCTGTTCTATCCGTGATACAATACTAACCCAGTTATTTGGAGGAACTCGCTCGCCATTTTCATTGTATTTAGCATCAACCCAAATGTAGTAATCTTCATATCCTTCTTCTTTGTTTACAGATTTATTAAACCATTCGTGTTTATCACTACTGTGATTTGGAACAAAATCTAATATCAATTTAATACCATTGTCGTGAACTGCTTTTAACAGTGTTTGAAAATCGGATATTGTGCCATACTCTGGAGCAATATCTCGGAAATCGGAAATGTCGTATCCTCCATCTATCATAGGTGATTTGTATATTGGGGACAACCATATTGCATCGACGCCGAGGTCGACGATGTGATCAATTTTCTGGATAATTCCTAAAAATTAAAGGAAATGATTCTACATTAGAAAATTTGTAGTGTATTTCAGTTGTTGTCTTGGGACTGAGTTTTTTGGAATAACTATTGCCTTTTTTATTATTAGTATTAGTATAAAAGAAATTTCATAAGTTATCAGAGACTCTAGGTGTAACTAGAAAATTTAGTAAATCTTAAGAAGTCATTTATAAAATGAAAATTGTTCTTTCTATGGACCTAGAACTTGCATGATATTAATTAAATAGCTAGTTTCAGTCTTGATTTGCTTCAGGTTACACTTAGTGGAAATTATAGTCACGGGTAGTCCATTTGGCGAATAGATCTCTGAATGCAATCTAACTAGCACAAAATATGTTTGAAACTAGGGCCACCACTCCATCATTGCACCTATATTAAATTGATAGACAAACTTAATTTTGTAGAGGATTAAAAGTTATTGTGGAGTACTCGTGTACAGTTATCTTCTACAAAATAATATTCAAGATTTTTACGAATTTTTCAACCAACCTGATCACGTTAAGATGCATATGCTCTCAAGTTGATGTCTGTGGTTCGATAACAATACATTCTACTTAATTACTATCATTGCAAAGTTGAATTTGTTTCTGTTTTTTAATAAGCTGTATAACTTCCTGTTGTCTGCAGATATTTTCATTAGAAGCTGGAGGAGCATTAAGATAAATGAAGAAACATGCGAGCTGTCACTAGCAAGGCTATGTTTGGATTTTTTATCTTATCTACCTGATCGTTAATAGAAAGAACAAAAAGAGTAGGAGTCTATATGGAGTCTTGAGGATCACTGAGAAAGCTATAAACATGATATAAGAGCTCAGTTTAGCTCATAATCTATGATGCCATACATGGTCAAATTTTTTAGATATATCAAGATCAACCGCTCGAGAATCCTTAAACCATTCAACTGCGTTGTTTCAAAAGTAGGATATCCTGGTTAGGAAATCTCCCATTCATGGGAGATTGATGGGTTGATATTCTTAAGGGGCGGAGAAGGGACAATATGGAAACAAAGGGTGTTTCTTTAAGGAACAACACGGAATACTAAATATGGAGCAACTTATATAGGGAAGGGGGCGCCTATAGACAAACAAAAGGCGAAGCCCCTTGATGAAAAAACCCTCTAGAACTCTAAAAGCCAAGGCCTCCTCCCATCACAGTAAAGTGAAAATCGATGACCAGGGTTGTGATTTTTCACAGAAAAAAAAACATTTCATATAGTTAAACTTAATGAAATCAATTAAAAAATCCAGAATCAGGGGAAAAAAATTATTACAAAAAAAAATTACCCTTTCATGCAATAAAACTTTGTCAAGAAAACTCTCTCTCCAATGGAGTACTATTTTTTACATCCAAAGAGGTAGCAGGATATACCTTTCCTGGCCCTCTCTTGGTTATGCTACAAGTCACAATTCATAATAAATTCTTCTAGAAATTTTAATAAAAATACTAATAATTCTCCTTCATAATCTTCGGTATAAGTTAAAGTAATTCTGTTGGTACTTGCTGGACATGATCTTGGTGGCTCTCTTAAGTATTGGCTGAACTCGAGCTGTGTTCCGTACGGAACACTTATAAGATCACTCCGGTGCCTGTCCATCTGTCCGTCCGTCCGTCTGTTACACTTGATTTTCTTCGAAACTATTTGACGTAGAAAGGTGAAATTTGGTACTAATATAGGACTTGATGGCCTCATCAGAGCCGTCTAATTTTAAAAGTTAAATTTTGACTTAAGGGGTGAAATCAGAAGTGAAAAAAAATTTTTTTTACCAGGTTATCAAATAAAAGCTTGTAAAATACGAGTTCAAAAATATATATAATGAAATACTTGCTCACACTTTTCTTTGTATTATTTTTAAAAAATCATGAAAAATCGCCATTCCCCCTTATCTCGAAAAGTACTAATCAAAGAATGTCAAAAAAATTCTGGAATATTCTCCAGAGGGTGTAGATTGAACGAAAATTATCACGAGTGCATTACCTTTAATAATTTATCTGGTATATAAAAATAAACAAAAATTTCAAGGTTATCAGTTTGCAGTAGAGATCGAAAACAAACTTTGTGGAAAAACTCATTTGGGATGTGTTTTGTGAAGTCACTGATCATTTTATATCTCCGTAACAAAATTTTTTATTTTAAAAGCAATCAACGTACGGAACATTAATTGCGCAAGTTTAAATTTCACTTGACTGGTTTTTTAGCATTAAGAAAATATAGGCCTGTTAGACTATATTTTTTTGACACACCAGTTGTTAAGTTTATCTTTAAAATGTTTACATAGTTAGGAAGAGTAGTTTTCTTTAAAAGTTTATTGATAAATTCGCAGTTATGACAAAGTTTTAAATAGAACTCTTGTTTTCTGTGAAGTCTCCAGTTGCCACTCGTCGATTACGTTTAAATGTGTTCAGGAGGTTTTAAGGCCTGAAAGTTCCTTTGTAAAGATATTCAAACATTAATGCAACCCGACACAACTATTACCAGTTATTTAAAAACGAATTTTCATCACTACACTCCTCCTCCTCTATCCGTCATCCTACGTAAGGACGTGGTGATATCATGGTATTTGTTTTTTTAGCTCATGTTTTTGAACTTGGGCTTGATGTGATACTTCCGGGAATGTGAGGCCAGTTGTTGTTTTAATATGATCCGACCACCTTGTGGGAGACCGTCCTCTCGGTCTTTTGCCTTCGACATTACCTTCCACAATCAACCGTTCTACTGTATCCCTCCTTCTTACTATGTAACCAAAGTATCTCAAAATGTGTCTATTGACTGTAGTAGTCAGTCTTATTTTAATGTTGAACACGTCTAGGATGGAGGCATTTGTGCGGTGCGCTGTCCAGTGTATCCAGAGCACCCTTCCGTATACCCACATTTCAAATGCGCTGATTCGTTTGTTGACATTTTTTTAATGGTCCAGGCTTCAACTGCGTATGTAGCAATTGGGAATATTAGTGTGATGATGAGTCATAATTTGGTATTCTTCGATAAACCGCTGTCTCTCCATATTTTTGTTAGCTGGCCGTAGCAAGACGTCTGCGAATTTCATTCTTACATCCGCCGTTGCTTGTTATTACTGAACCGAGGTAATTGAAGTGACTGACTGTTTCATACATTGCAATGTTTCTAACGTAAGGCTGATTGCTTCGGACTCTATTAATGATCATCACTTTCGTCTTGGTTTTATTCAACTGTAGCCCGTATTTGTTGCTGACGAGGTTAAGCCTATCGCCAAACACCTCTTTCATGATGTGTTCACAACAAAAACCATGAACAATATAGGTGACACGATGCATCCCTGACGAGCCCCTGTTTCGAGTTTGAAGTCTTTCGAGAAAATATTATTCACCCGGATGGTGGCTGTATTGTGTTCGTATAGATTTTGAAGAAGCCAAATTAAGCGCTAAAACTTCCCAGGTAGCGTGTCAAATGCCCTTAGGTAATCCACAAAGCAAAGGTATGTCCCTAGTTTGAGTTCTCTGGATTTTTCCATGACTTGAAGAAGCTTGAGGATCTGTTCACGGGGGCATCTTCCAGGCATGAATCCTGTAGGAATGGTTTTAACTCTTCATTGATGATAATCAGGAGGACTTTGAGGATATTAGAGATACCGTTCGATAATTTTCACATTTCCTAGCAGAACCTTCTTTATATATTGGAAGGAAGGTAGATTTGCTACAGTCTGTTGTTCATATTCCAGTTCTCCAAATTTTTTGATATATAGCGCGCATCAAATATGTTCCGTTGTCATCTAAGTCTTTTACCGCTTCTGCTGTTATGCGATCTATGTCACTAGCTTCCTCAGTTTTTAATTTTCTCAGCACGGCGCTGACTTCAGTTTTAAGCATATCGGGTTCTTTTTCAAATGATATCGGACTGATAGTGTTCTCTTTATCCTTGTTACTTTATAATGACTGACAATAAGATTTTCGTACTTCTGCAATGCGTTCAGGGTTGCTGATGATTCGTCCTTGTGATCTGGGTTTGCAGCTTGAATTCTTTGAATAGGTGCACCTCCAAACTCTCGAGATTCGTGGCGATTCGCGTGTATGTCATTAATGGGTATGTTCTTGTCTCTCCTGCTGCGTTGTCTAATCTGTCTATTCAAAATGGATATTTTTGTTTGTTTCTGATTTTGGCCATTCAGTTCACATCTGACTTTCCTTCTTTGTTCTGCTAGTTGTAGTGTTCGTCCTTCATCTGGTGTTCCCGTTTCAATAAGGTTGTTTTTGTTTATTTTGTGCTGTTTATTGCTTTTGTGATCCAATTTTTCGTGTTGTTCCATGTCTGATCAGGGTCTTCTGTTGGGTGTGGTATGTCACTTTTGGTGAGAGCTGCTCGCTGTTTCTTCGGGTCAGTTAGTAATTTACGTAGGTATTTTGGCTACTAATAAATAGGTATGTAGTTTGAATTCTGCTCTTAGTAGTTTATGATCAGACCCGCAATCAGCACTGGGTTTCGCTCCATCATCTGTGATGGAAGTTCTCCACTTCTTCCCAATCAATATATAATCTATCTGATTTCTATATTATCCATCTGGTGAGGTTCATATTGATAGTCGTCGCACATGCGTCTTGAACATAATGTTCATGACTGAACAGTCATTACCACTGGCAAATTGTACCAAGCATTCACCTCTGTCATTTTGTACCCCCAGTCCGTTAATATCAACAATTCCATTCAGGTGTTCTTCTTTCGTTCTTTTCCTGATTTTGGCATGCCAATCCCCTATTATTATAGTTGGTTCATTCTTTGGAGTATTTAGTAGGAGATTTTCTATCTGGCTGTACATATCATCTATTTCTTCGTTGACACTTTCCGAGGTTGACATGTATACCTCCAAAATATCTAATTTGGATGGTTTCGCATTAAATGTTATTTTTATTATGCGGTAATATCTGTATCTACTCATGCCCATAATGTGATATTTTCTTGTTTACTAGTACTGTAATGCCTGTCTGTTTTGTGTTGTCATCTCCTAACATGTAAACTCTTATCATCAAAGTGTTAATTATCTTATCAGTGAGCCTCTGATATTCCACATACATCCACTTTTTCTCTCAGCAGTTCCTGCTCTAATATGTACAATTTCCCTCTTTGTAGTAATTCGTCTTAAATTTCACGTTGCCAAGCAATGTTTTTTTCTTAAGGGTATGCTTTTGGGTCTCCCAGACGCCCATTTCGCAGATGCAGCCTGGTTGCTTGCAAACATCGCACATTTCACACAATCCACGAGATGGCGCCGTTTGCTAGCCTGATCGCATCGATCCTTTTATTCGACTTGCCATCTCTGGAAATAATAATCAGATGGTTTTTCGTTTGTCTGCCTGATCCTATGCCGTTGACCAAGTATGGCTCATCCGCCTTGAGGACAAGAAGGTGCCCTATAGTGCAGCCGATCTTAACCTGGATCACAGACGCTGCTTGCTTTTCTTCAACCCTAAAACTGGGGGTTGCCACTTCCGCCGAGATTGCCATTGTGATGTTTATCTTCTTTGCATTTCCCGCCGTTGTGGTCTTCGTCCGTAATCCTGGACAAGGAAACCTAGCAGGTACTGGCCTCCCGGATCAGAAGGCTCCTTGAATCTGCGGAGAGCAGGGGTTGATTCATTTCCCTTTGTAAGACTATCCTTAGGAGTTCCTACCCGTTACCCATCATCACTACATACTAATTTTTAAATGCCAATCTGGATGTTTGGCTGTTGCACCATAATATTCTGCTTCTACTATAGTAACGTATTATTTTCAGGTATTCTATGTGAAGGTGTAGGTAACAACTTCCACCTAGAAAATTTCGCGTTCGATAAGTAGCATCGAGCTGCGTTATTGTCCGAAGACCATTATAAAGGATTATTTTTTAGATTTCCTATTTTCGTTCATAGATTCTAATTTTAATATTCTATTGCAAGAAAGGAATTTACATGCTTAAAGCTTTCTCGTAAGTCGAAAATAACCTCTATTTTCTTCAGCAGCTTTATTATTCTCATTTCCTTCTTAAAGAGATGCGTTTTGTATCCATGTATCCATCACTCTTCTCAACCCTTGAACCTATCTTGGCCACTGTATATTGCCACGATACCTCCTGTATTGTAAATAAATGGACGCTGCAGTTAGTATATCATTAGAACAAAAATCAAATTTGTTTTCATTATTCTTTAGGACGATGTCCTAATTAACCAATAACTGTAGAGCCTTCGAAACTAATTATAAGTTAGTTAAAGTCTTTAGAGCAGCTTGACTGTCTGAGAGCATATATACTTTTTGATTGTGGTAGTCCCATCAAATATTCTCGTGAAAACTGCCTGGAATATTATTGCATTTATCTCTAGTGAAATGCTAAAGATTCATTTGGGCGGTTTTGCTTATATGCCATCGCCTACTCCGCTCTAAATTTTTAATCCGTCTGTGTAATAGATCAGACCCGTTGTCTTTGTCGTTGATTCGATCTATAACTTTTGTGTGCCGAAATTGTACAGGTTAATATTTTCATTCTCCATTTGATAAGCGAGATAGTCTTACTATATGGTATATATATATATATATATATATATATATATATATATATATATATATATTTATATATATATATATATATATATATATATATATATATATATATATATATATATATATATATATATATATATATATATATATATATATATATATATATATATATATATATATATATATATATATATATATATATATATATATATATATATATATATATATATATATATATATATATATATATATATATATATATATATATATATATATATATATATATATATATATATATGCATGTATATATATATATATATATATATATATATATATATATATATGCATATATATATATATATATATATATATATATATATATATATATATATATATATATATATATATATATACATATATATATATATATATATATATATATATATATATATATATATATATATATATATATATATATATATATATATATATATATATATATATATATATATATATATATATATATATATATATATATATATATATATATATATATATATATATATATATAATATATATATATATATATATATATATATATATATATATATATATATATATATATATATATATATATATATATATATATATGGGTGTTAGTTTCAGAATTATTTCGATAGCTATGGTGGTGGTGATACTTACATCCGATGGAATATAGATCTGAAGCCTATTTAGCTCCGTGCTTGTTGTTCTTTGTTCTATTTTTATCTACCATTCTGCAGATTAGCATGTACCATGCTTTATTAAGGTTTTTTGTAATTTTGTTTCACGTTAATTTCGTGTCTAGATCAAACCAAGATATTAGTACTCATTAACAGTTTTCACCTATTTTCCGAATTTACTTGGGTTGTGGCAATTGTCTGGGAGTATAATACCACTCTTTACAGTGTTAACTTGCAGGTTTACTCCCTCACACCAGCACTATACGTTGTTCAGTGGTCTTCGAATAAACTCTGCCACAGTGGCGGTATGCTTCCCTTGAATGAGTCTAACTATATCATAAGCATGTCCCTGGGCGTAAAAGCCCTATGAGTTTAGCTGAGTCAGTAGCTCATTCTTCACTAACTTCTAAAGGAGTGGTATTTTTCCCTGTGGGCTTCCTTATATCGCTTCTGCTTCTAAGGTGTCTCCATGTAGCTTGGCTTTTTTTGCCGATATAAAAGCATGTTGTTTATCTACTTGCTTGTGGAGTTGTCAAGAGCATGTCTTTCTAAAGCTGTAGTTATTAAGAAGAAGGATGTATTGCAAGGCAAATCTCTTTTGGTATAACGATGATTCGACCCGCATTACGAGGTTGTATAAGGCCGTCTTACTTGATTTCCCTGGTGAAGAGGCGTGCTAATATTCATGTGGGCACTTTTGAAGAAGTGTACTCATAGTTTTATTTTTTTCCTGTAATCTTTGTATGAAAATGTTATCCTTTTGGAATATTACACTTGGATTGTCTCTTAGAGTGTCCCACATCGTTTCAGTATCTAGATATTTACAAGGTTTTGTAATAATTATAAAATTAATACTTAATCTTAAACTTGTTTTGTAGTACATATTGAAATATATCAATATATTTTTCTCACTCTTAGGTAGACAAGTGATTATTTTTTTTATTATTTGACTTTTTGGCTATATTAGTACTTTACTGTATATAACACTATATTATTATAATCATTGGTTTAAAGCACAGACAAAAAACAAAAACTGTCTTATTTAATAACCTGATATAGAATTCAGTACATTTTTCTCTTCTCTTTTTTTCATTTTATGTTTGATCACTAATTGTTTGGCATAAAAAATGTTTTAAAAGATGTACAATAATAAGCGAAAACTTATTCTGTTGATACTTTTGTGAAAGCAAGAAAGCCAATTAAAAACAATGACAATGTAGAGAAATACGTATTCCATATAAATACTGTGTGCATGTTTTACCTTCGTATCATTAATAAGTTCATAATAACAAAATTAAGAAATTTCACGAATACTTTACAATTCTCTTTCCACTTTAGAAAAAAATTATTTTGCGAAAGTGATTTTCAATTCAAAAACATAAATATTAAGTTACGTGAGCCCTTGGAAAAAATTCTTTTAATTTAAAGATTTTATATTTAACTAACTTAAATGTGTTTGCCAATAACTGATAAATAATTTTATACCCTGTACTTCCTTTGCAATGATTATATTTTTGCTAAGATCATTCTGTAAACATCCCTTAGTCGAATCTACATAAGATTTCTGCTAAGAGTGGAAATAAGAAAAATAATATGATTGTTCAAATTCTTGAACTTTAATAACTGCGAAAGGGACATATAACATGATACATTTGAAACTACCCCTGTAAATTATTTTGCTTAAGATTTGTTCGTTTGCCAACTATAAACTAGGAAAAATACTATTGAAATTCTATAAAATTTATTAATTATCTACTCGTCTTCTGGAGCCATATGATGGCATCCACCTCTTTCACTCTCTTCATCTAAATCAATATCGCTCAAAAACTAGAGATTATTTCCTCATTTTAAGACGACTGGTGTACCATTTAGAAAAAAACGGACAGACACGTCACACGACTGGCATTGGAAATTAGATTTTCTTTTATTTCTACACCAGTAAATGTTAGAAACCCGTAGATACTTTTACTTTCTTTAAAGTCAGTTGCACAACACTTCTCTGAAGTAAATAGCAATTAAGTATTTCTTTAGTTGGCAAATCTATCATTCTAATTGACTGATATCTGAAAGTATGTGGTTTTAATCAATAAAATCGACGAATTTGTCAATTTAAAGAACTAACTATTGCCCATTTAATAGATCTGTGGTGACGTTAAACGTTAGCGAGGCAAGGTAAAAATTTGAGCAACATTTATTATTTTAGCATATTATGATAAAGTCATTAAAATACGGAATAATTTTTTCATTTCTTGTCAGTTTTTCCAATGTTGACAAAAGGATGTTTACATACATTTCTAATTTAGGTAAAATTTATTTAAATATAAACATTGATTAAAAAGTTGTGCGGGAACAAAAAAACAGGAAAAATAAGAATAAAAATAAACAAAAATCATTAAACAGAATTTTAAAAATTTGTTAGTCATATTATATTTTACGAACGTCTTCGCTTTAAAGTAGATTTGTTAAAAACTCTAACTTTTACACTAACAGAAAATGTTTCGATTGCATTATTTGAATGCCTTCTTGTTTTACGAGACACATGCTTTTTCTCAAATTAGAGATGCAATGTGATCTACTTATTTTTGGAATATTGCAACCTGGTAAAATGCAGATTTTTGATATGATAAAACTTTTGACTTAATAGAGAATAAAGAGTATGTACAGATAATATAATACTGCCTCCATTTTCAAAAATTAGTCATTTACTGAGGCATCACGGCACAAACAGTTATAATTTTAGAATGCAGTAAAATCTTTGTTACACTGGATTCGTTGTAAATAATTAAAATTCTTTACTTTTGGCGATGACTCAATTAAGTTTTTAAAAACTCAACTTCTGGTTATCTGCCAAAATGGCCCAAAGAATATTTTGACATTGATATTTGACAAAATTAAAATGTTGTATAATGTCCATAAAACAGGCATTGTGATTTTAATAGACTATTATCTTCTTCTTCTGCTGGTGCTTCCTCAGTGGATGTTGGCGATCATATTACTTTATTAACTGCCGATCTGAATAAGCCGGTTGAAGACAGTCCGATTCATGGGCGCAGATTCTTCAACCAAGAAATTCTCCTTCGTCGAGGTCCTCTTTTTCCTTGGATTTTTCCTTGTAGTATCAATTTCAAAAGCTCATACTTGTTATTAAGTATTACGTGCCCGAAGTAAGCGGTTTTTCATATTTTTACGTTCTTGAGGACTTCCTCTTCTTTAATTAGACGTTGTAAAACTCTTTCGTTTGTGTCGTGATGGATCCATGAAATTCTTAACATGCGCCTATAGTACCAGTATTCAAATGCTTCTATACGTGTTGTAGTGTCTTCTGTGAGAGTCCAACACATAACAGCGTAGAAATCGTAATCTGATATCAATGTTCAGTGAGAGATTGCATAATATGTTCTTCATGAGAAAGAAAGCACTCGCCCTTTTAATCCTGCTTTTTATTTCTCTTTAGCGATCCCAGTTTTCATTTAGGCAACATCCAAGCTAGTTGAAATTTTCTACTTTTTCTAGAGTTTTTTCCTCTATATAGAAGTCGGCATTAGTGTTTTGCTTGCTAATAATCATAATTTTGGTTCTCTTGGTGTTCAGTTCTGGGCCGTATTTTTTGCTAACTGTTACTATACGGTCTATCAGTATTTGCAGTTCTTCAGAGCTTGTCACTAGTAGGGTGGAGTCGTTAGCGTAACGGATGTTATTAACAGTCACTCCGTTTATATGCAAGCCTACATCCAATTCTTCCAAGGCTTCTCCGAATATTTCCTCGGAATATATATTGAATAGCAAGGACGATAATATGCATCCCTTTCTCACTCGTTTTTGTATGCCTGTTTGTGATGACCTGTTCTAATTAATGTATTCTGATTCCAATATAGGTTTGCTATGATTCGTCTCTCTTCTATACCAACGCCGATTTTTTCTAGTAATGCTATAAGTTTTTGGTGTTTAACTGTATCGAATGGTCTACGAAGTCTATAAAACATGCATACACCTCACGATTCACGTCTCTAGCCCTCTCTATCAGCACTATAGTGCATTTCTCGTGCCCAGTCCGCAACTAAATCCAATTGTGTGTTACTGATTTACTCCTCTATTTTCCTATATATTCTTTCATGTATGATTTTTAAGAAAATTTTAAGCATATTACTCATCAAGCTTACCAGTCTGTGATCTTTGCGTTTTTTGGCTTTGTTATTTTTGGGGATAGGGATGAAGGTGGAAGTTAACCAGTCTTGTGAGATTTCCCTGTCGTGTATATTTGGTAAAACAATTCGGTTATAGGATCCAGGTGTTCTTCGTTTAATAACTTTATTATTTTGGTGTAGATCTCATCCGGGCCCGGAGATTTACCGTTCTTCATGCGCCGTATTGCTGTCTTTACTTCGTTTTTAATAATGCATGGTCCATCAGCTGTGTTCATGGTTGTCAATTCTTCTCTCCATTCATCTGAGAAGACACTCTGGATATATTCTTCCCAGGTCTTTAGTCTCGCTTGGAGTTCCCAGATTGTCTTTCCATTATCATCTGTTAAAAGTGTTTTTTTGGTTTTATTTCTAATGCCTGTAATTTGCTTTATCTTCTGTATATATTTGCGGAGTCATGTTTTCGTTCCAGTTCCTCTATCTCGGCACATTGTTCGCTCAACCATCTTGTTTTTGCTTCTTTAATCTTATTTTTGAATAGTTTGTTTAGGTCTTTGTATTTCGTTTCGTCGTGGTTTTTTACCTTTCGTCTAGCTGTTATCAATTCCAATATGTCACCATTCCCTCTTCCCTAATCGGGTCTTCAATGTTAGATTATCGTTAGTTGTTGATGTCACATAGTCCTTTATAGTTGCCCATTTTTCCTTTATCGGTATTTCTGTATATTTCTCTATGCCTGCCATCTTAGTATTGATATCTGACTTGATTCTGTCTTTGGTCACCTCATTCTTTAGTTTGTTCATCTCTAGCTTGTTGTATTCTCTTCTTTTCTTCGATATTTCTCCTCAATTTTATTTTCAAAGTAGCAGAGTATGATCTGAGGAGATATCAGCTCTTGGATATGCTTTTGCTGTTACCACTGAGTTTCGGAATCTTACGTTTGTCATTCATTCATTCATTATGTTGTTTTCTTTATCAATTGGTGCTCACCATATATATAAGCTGGCAATTTAAAGAAGGTGTTCATAATACTAAATTGTCTTTCTTTGCAAAATTGCACCAATCTTGTTCCTCTTTCGTTACGGGTGCCTAGCCCATAATTACCGACTATATTTTCTTGAGCGCCTTGGCCACCTTCGCATTAAAGTCGCCTTAAATTGTTGTCATTTCTTGGCTCTTGGTATTTTTTAGTGTGATGGTAATATCTCATAGAATTTTACAACTTCATTTTCGGGTTTCTCTGCTGTTGGTGCATAGGCAGCTATCAGGTTTAGTTTAAATGGTTTTGCGTTTATTTTTGTTATTATAGGCCTGTCTGATATGGGAAGGAATCCTAATACGTTGTCTGCTAGTTTCTTTTGTATTATTTCTGCTGCACCATTGTGGTGGTGTGTGCCATCTTCACCGGTGTAATATATGATGTGATTTTACAGATGGCGTACTCCAGAATATGGCTATCTGACTTCTGTACAAGCAAGGATGTCAATCTGTAGTCTATCCATTTCTTGGATTTTGTCTGCAGTTTTTCCTGCTTGAAACATACTTTGCACGTTCCAGGTGGCGATCTTATATTGTCATGCTCTTAAATTGTCGTCCTGTTTCTTAGCTTCATTTAAAACCGCCCCTCCCCCCCGGAGATCCGATTGGGGGACTAGAGATTCCGGAATATTTGATGAATATACTAGGGATATCCAGCTGGATCTTTAATGTAGTGATTTCCCGTTGCCTTCTACATTCCCACGCCATTGATCATTTGGTTGATTCATCTGTCTTTAGGGGCGATTGCTCGCCTCAAGGACAATAGAGTGCCCTAATGCTGTACCCGCTCGTCCAACCTCGAAAGGCTGTCGACAAGTACAAGGGGACCGCTTGTACCGGCGGTCGCTCGATCTGCTCGGTCGGGGACTATTATGACTGTAAAAATATATGTTATCATAGTCAAATTGCATGCTCATTCTAGTGTTATAATGAGCTTTCAAATTTTAATATTGAATACCCCTGCTATATTTATAAAATTTGATCTTTTATAAATTAATAAACAAACCGCATGTTCTCCTCTGAATTTAACGGATTGGCATAAACGTAATACACCACTATACATTTTTAATATACTGATCAGCAAAAAAATCGACTCAAACGATTTTGCTTCATTTAACATCGAATTTAATTTTCAAAGAGTGATATTCTTTTGGTATCATTAGAATGCTGATTTTCTACTCTTTCCAATAATATCAGAAACATTTGGATTTCCAAAAAGTTTTACTGATTAAAACAGTTTTACTCAATAGAACCGTTTTTGCTCGCTCAGCAACGTACTCGTTGCGCGCTATTCATCCCTATAAAAACACATGCAAGGGCATATTTCTATCATTCTTTTATCGGAACTTAAACCGTCAACAACCCTGCTATACTTGCTAACTAATCATCCTAAAATGGATTCCATCACGGAAGAAACGGCACAAGTGATTGCCCTATTGCAAGAAGGGGCATAGCCAACGTGAAGTCGCTGCGCAACTACACCTGTGCCATTTAGCTGTCTACAGACGTTACCAAGAGACTGGTGACTTTACATAAAGACCAGGATCAGGAAGAAGAAGGTGTACCCCGGAGCGAGACGACCGCTTCGTTGTCAACACCACTATACGAAATCGTCACTTAACTGGCATTGAGGTCCAGCAGGAGCTCCGAAACGTTCTTGGTCGGGCATCAGTCATTGGACAATCAGAAGAAGACTTAAGGAAGCTAACTTAACTCCGAAGTGACCAGCTAACGGACCCAAATTGACAGCAGCCGACCGAGAACATGTCGACTGGACCTTAGAGCAATGGCGCTCCGTTTTATTCTCCGACGAGTACTGAATGTGCCTACATGGTAATGAAGGAAGAAGACGAGATTATAGGAGGCCTGGGGAGTACTATGTGTAGTACAGCGTTACTGAGACGGTCGCCTACAGAGGAGGTTCTGCCATGGTGTGGGGAAGCATCTCACTGGATGCGAAAATCGATTTGTTTTTCGTCACTGATGAGACTCGTAGCGGTGGAATAACTGCTCACCGGTACATCGAGGAAATCCTGCAGGCACACATCGCTCCTTACGGTGGGTTTGTGGGCGATAGCTTCGTGCTAATGCACGACAATGCGAGGCTACATGCTGCTGCATGGGTGCAGCAATACCTGGCGGAAGTGGGAGTACCCACGTTAGACTGGCCTGCGCGGAGTCCTGACCTCAAATTAATCGAGCATATCTGGCATGAGCTCAAAAGAAGGGTTCGAGCCAGAAATCCAGCCTCTGCATCGCTAAGGGACTTGAAGGTTGCGATGGCGGAAGAGAAGGGAAGAATTCCACAGACAGTGGTGAAAAAGCTCACTCGTTCCTTCATAAACCAGCTGGAAACAGTAATAAGGACTAGGGGGTTAATACAAAATATTGATTTTGGTTTTTATCAATAAATTTAATTGTTAAACTTAGAATTTGTTTAATTTCTCCTTTCTCTTACCCCTATTTTCAATCCTTGTTCCCTTTTCAATCATTTTAATCAGTAAAAACATGAGGTATGCTATGGAATTTGGTATTATTAGAAAGAGAATAGAATGGGCTTTCAAATGATACTAAAATCCGTAAAAATATATAAACACTAAATTCTAGGATTCATGTTAAATGAAGCCAAATAGTTTGAGTCGATTTTTTTACTCACCAGTGTACATATTTATCTGAACTATAGGTTATTACAAACGAGACTAAATGATCAATGCTTTAAACGATGGTGCCATTTCAGTTACATCTCAAGATATTACCTGATATTTTGTAAAAAAGGTTGTGCACTAATATTTCGCAAAACTTCTAAATAATTAATTGTTCTAAAGACGTAAAAAATATCTCAAAGGGTGGAATTTCAAAAATTTGTAAAATAATAATTTTTTATTTTATTTTTTTTCTACAATAATTTTTTTATTTTCCTTGAACTTAAGTATTAAAAAACAATGTCATTTCAATAAAAATGCTTTTAATATGGTTTATTGCTCTCTGACAATTTTCAAAAAAAGAGTACTGACTCCATGTAAGAATTAAGAAGTCATGCAAACGTGAACTGCGATCGAGTGTTAGTTCGTAAAGTTTCGTAAAGATTTATATTTCTACAGCTACACCATACAGCTAGTACAAGGATTAAAGCCAGTCAATACTGCTCAGAGGCTCAACTTCATTTATCACATATTTGAAAGTTTCACAATATTTACAACACTATAATTTTGAAATTTATCAAAAGTCCTTAAATTCCACTGAAGTGTTAGCAAGTGGAATAGTAGGCCAGTGCTTCATTGAAGATGACACAACTATTAACTTAAAGTGATTTGTAAAGATGACTGATAATTTCTTTAAACATGCTTTACAAAATTTTGATGGTTATAATCAAAGGACTTGGTTTTAGTAAGTATCTTTGCCAGCCACTCTGAAAATTTTTATTAATAATAGATGGATTGAAATGATATAAGTTGGCTTCCACGTAGCCCTGATATAACTCCAATGGAGTCTGTTTTTAAGAAATTTCTCAAACTAAGGGTTATCTGTTCTCGCTCCCTGGAATAATTTAAAGGAAATATCGGACAAGAAATTGTACTGATTAGTAAGTTCACTGCTCTCTTAGAAGAGTAACGAGAATATAACAGTTCACATTAGAAGACATTATTTTGAAGAAGTAATTCTGCAAGGATCATCAAAAAACTTACCATATTTCACTTTTGATGTCTACTTCTTGACGGAGGGAAAACGACAAAAAAAGTGAAAATGGGACTAATGAATTTGTACATACCTGGTATATCTCCAATACCGTCATTGTCACTGTCTTTAAATGATCTTGGATATATTTGGTAAAAAACTGATTTTTGCCACCAGTCAAACTCATTATCACTTATTTTATTAACATCACCATCAAAAGTTGTACACCAACTTTCATTAAATATTACAATAAACAATAAAATTAATTCTTTCATTGTTTCACAAACAACTCTGTTTAAATATTAAAGAATAAAATTTGTTGTGTAGAACAGTTAAACAAAAAAATAATACCAACGTATTAAATTTTGAAAATTTATAATGCTCTGAAACGGGACTTGATAAAATGATTCTTGTTGAATATAATGGACTTATAAAATTTATGTATTATCTTATCTGTGATCACAAGTAATGTTTGGTCTATGACCCTCAAACTAATAAAAAAATCTAGGTACTTAGGAAGAGGTAATATCAAATTTAGATACCTAAAGACTCTTAGTGAAACGTAGTAAAGTCACTCCAGCTTTACTCGGTTTAATGCCAGAAACGTCGCAAGAATAGGAAATACCACTATTGATAAGACTAAAATCAGAAGAGGTTTTAAGCATGTGTGCTATCACCAGCACTTTTTAACCTATACTTTGGACATCTTCGAATAACTTTATATTATGCATGTTCATTTATTAGGTTTCGCTATAATGAATGGATCAAAATAAAAAATAACTTAAGTAGGTTCAGGACACTTCTTTAGCTTTTTTAGCGAGCTGCCTAAAAGATCGAAATATTTCCAATATAATCTTAACCTGTTTACTTCAAGGTTATGCCAATTAAGTAAATAAGCTTTTTATTAACGTCCTAAGACGCCTGCAAATGTTTCCGTCGGGAGTGTCATTATTTGATTCATTTAAGAAAGTTTCGTCAAGTGAAAAAAAAGAAATAATAATGCATCTTCTCTCCCTCAAACGTTGCTTTAAGTTACACTAACAGAAATACACTAAATCATAGGCTAATGAAAGTAAGACTTCCACTGCAATAAATATTTTAGAGGGTTCAAATCCGGACAAAAACTTTCATTACTAGGCAAGTTTTTCTTAAAAATAGTGTCATCTTGATATGAATTTTTACGTTCCGCGTACTTTTCTAAGCCAAGAGTAAAATTATTGATCACCGCTAGGCATATTTTCTTTTCTTTGTTAAAGTGGGCGAAGATTGTTACTGACAAATTTGGTTTTGAAATATCCAGTTTATATGGAGGTCCAATTTATGTAACTTTTTAAGAAATGAATTTTAATACGAAATATTTCTCGAATAATCAATTATGATATGTCTGAAGTATATGAAGTGGCTCTATCATACTGAAACAAAGGTCTATGGTTATAACAACTAAAATTTACAAAAGTAGGTGTACAAAGGTTTTTAATTATACACACCATATATATCGCTTGGATTTCATAGTGTGTGATCTCGACTATCCTTAAAAAGAAATAGAGTTCGATTATTCCATGTGCCGAACTTGGGACCTTTAAAGGGAAGGAAAATTAATTTGAAGCTTTAATTTTGGATTTGAACTTATTAACGGGACATTCTATACTATGATGGTCTAAAAATTAGGTGCTCATCTAGTTTAAAAATGAGATATTTTTAATATTTCAGGAGTCAAAAATTACTATTCTACTGCATTTTAACCTACCACAGTCTTCTATACGGAAGACAAATCATGTCATTCATTCAATCGTTTTCAGCCATGTTAATTATCCATTTAAAATTTTAGTGGGTACTGTATGGCGGGTAGAAAATAAACCCTATAAGTCGTTCAATGTTTTCAGCCGATATGTAAAAAGTTACATTATCCTACGTCACAAGAAAGCTGTTTCTTAGTACGAACCGTTTTGGAAATCGCAGCGGCGTTGCCACATATATTTATTAATTTTAATGGCTGGTTGTATATGCTTATACAACTTATTAAAACATAAATTTAGTATTTAATTTTCTGGCAGTAAGAGAGCGATTTTGCAACGCTTATTTTGGTAGACCACTTGCGCAGTAGTAAAGGGAAGAAATTAAATATAAGGACTCAGCTATTACCGTTATTTAAAGCATGCGCCCGCCATTCGGAGCTTGCGCAGTATTGAAACAAAGTAAGAAAATCCTTTATTAACGATAACGAATTCCCTTATTTACAAACTTATAAGAGAGGTTATTTGAAGTTCGTTACTCTTATCGCTATTATGGTAGGGCCTGTTTTTTTCCTACATAAGTATACAAGCCACTAAGAAAAAAGAGAAGTAAAATTATAATCTTCTATTGCAAATAACATTGACAACAGTTAATTTTCCAATCTTTGACATAATAGCATTACAGTGTGTATAGTTTTTTTTTATGGGTCTAGCAGACGTGCTACAGGAAAGTTTCTAAAGTGCTCCAGGAGCGGCATGTGTGCGAAAAAAAGCGATTCACGTTGTTCTTGAATCGCTGTAAGTTGTACTCGGTGGGAAACACAGCCCTGGGTAAATTATTCCAAAGGGATGATGTTCTCCATATAAAAGACTGCTTGAAAAGCGTTGTACGCGGACTAACAAACTGAACCTCATACGGATGTGAAGTATTAGCGCGGCGTGTATTTCTAACATGCACTGCTCTGGGAGGAATTAAGCGGGCTACATCCTTCGAACACTTTCCATGAAAATACTTGTACAACAGACTCAAGTCGCCAACCGTTCTTCGATGTTCCAGTGAATCAAGGCCGCCGGTCAGTTCCGGATCTTCAATCAGACGAACAGCTCTTCTCTGAACAGAATCCAACAAATGCAGTGTGTGTTTGGGAACGGAGCCTTAAACATGGGAGCGGTATTCCACAGTTGGTCGAATTTGAGCTTTGTAAAGAATTAACAGTTGTTGTGAAGTGTAAAGCTTTCTGGTTCGAAATAATATTCCCAACTTTTGAGAAGCTCTCCTTGCTATGCCTGCAACATGTTCATGCCAGGACATGTTTGTTCCCAAACTAACGCCCAACAAATTGAGTGACGATGCTAGAGGAATGGGGTGCCCTGACATGACTATGTCGGGTTCGGCAACGTTAACTTTTTTAGAAAAAACTGTTGCCTGGGTTTTTGTAGCGTTAAATTCCACTTGGCCATTGTCACCCCAAGATAGAATTTGTTCCAGGTCTTTGTTAAGTTGAACGACCTCCTGCTGTCTGCGGATATTCACCTGAGTAGCCGATATCCGTATGGCAGGTATTCCGTCAGCGCCAGAAGCCTTTTTGGTATCTAGCTTCATTAAAATACGCTTTATGATACGCTGTCTGAAGACAACATCCGGCATCCTTGACTGCAATAAGGGAATAGTAGGTGGTGTTCTTCCTTGGAAATCGACAGTAGAATGTGAAGCAAAGAGTTCAGCGAACAAGTTCACTTTCTCAACAGGTGTCGTTGCAATAGAATTATCTGGCCGTGTGAGTGTGGTGGTATGGTGGATTTTGGAAATTTTGACTAACTGCTTTAGCGACTGCCCGAAAGGACCTGGAATTGTTGGGACAGTAGCTGTTTGTTGGGATAGTCCTAATTTCGAATGAAATTTTATTTATTACTCCAAGTTTATAGAAGTTGAATACTAACCTAACCTTGAAGTTTCTTCGTACTAATACTGCGCATGCTTGAGATAACGATAAGGGCAAAGGAATATGGAAAACAAGCTTTGAAAAATTTTTCTAATAAATATATAATTCACTTTCTTCTATTTTAGCTAAAATTATGCACTTCATTAGGTTAGACTATTAATGGTATTATGAAAGCCGGCGAACCAAGAATGGTTTTAAATTTTGGAAGTTTGACAACACTATAAATTTGACCATTTTGTTACTACCCGTTGCGATCAAACAGTTTTAATACCAAATTAGAATATTGATTGACTTTTAATATAAATATACGAAAGATTGTAACATATCTACTCTTACGTCTTATTGCTCCCTGGGTTCTAATAAGGCAATATCAGTAAACAATAAATTATATTGTATAGATGTTGAACAGTATTTTGAATATCCTGTTCTAAAAAATGGCAAACTAATTTTAACTAAATTAATATTTATTAAAATAACAACTAGGTATTAAATGTTTCAAAATTTGATCACACAAAAATGTAGTAAAGAAAAAGTCAGAGTAGGTTTTATGCAGTGCTCCTTGTGTTGAGGATAGGCTTATGATATTTTTTTTTGATGCTGAACGTAGGTGACAAAATGATGGCTCTTGTAATTATCTCCAAGAACGAAAGGATTTTTAAAACCTTAGTTCTAATTAGCTAAAACTTTCACGAAATTACACAGTACAATGAAACCCATCCATTAGGATAATAAAATTTGAGATTAAATTAGGGTGGTGATTAACCTATTTATATGCTAATCACTTAATTTACGTGCTAATTGCAAGATTATTGATTTTGAATCTGCTATGATTAACCTTTGACCAACTAAGTCGTTGGCCTTTATTGAATAAGTAGTTTTTCATACCCATCAAATTTAATTATTCATGTTATTTCAATATCTTGAAACAATATTTAAAACTATCTTTGTGCAAGTTTACTAAATAATTATCAATTCTGCAGATATTTACAGACTGAAAATTCCTAATTTATATACACCAGCTATTTTAGATACGTGCCATACTATTGTGTAAGTAATTTAATACATGCATAGTAGCCCTAGCTCATAGTATCGTGTCGGCATCAGTTATCAATGGTTCCAGGTTCCAGTCCATATTAATCGTATAGTTTCTGATATGGAATTCGCTGTTTTAGATAAAGTCTTCGCCATAGAACGTGATGAGGACAGGTGAGTTTTCTAATATAAAATCGTCGTCAAATAAACTGTCGCTGTGTCTGTTGTTCTGTTGAAGATTATATACCAAGTAGTCAGTGCCTTACCTGAAATTAATTCTGTGCAGTGTCGACTTTCATGTGGAAGGGGCTAATTAGAAGCAATACATAGCCATCGATGATAAGGTCCCGGTTTGTGAGCCCTTGATTGAACAAGACATTCTTTGCATGCGTACCTACTGCTTGCTTAAATTTAGCATAACAAACAATTGGTATGATTTGGAACTTCATATGTGGACGTTTTGTTATATAGTGAGTTTATATTTTAGAGCTTCAATAGATTTCCATTTTTTTCCGCATAAAATGTTTAGGAAAAATCTATAGCTTGGTAAAAAATTGTATACCTCAACGGATCTCCGGAAGAATGTTCTAGAAATTTAAAAATACATCGTTTTCGGCGGTGTTGAGATTTATGAACTTTAATAAATATATTCTACTCCGAATATTATAGAACTTTATTAGAACAATGTTTCTTTTAGTTTAATATACAAGAAAAACATTTTAAAGCCTTGTGCAAGACAATTTGTTTTAGTAGACCACCAATGCTTCAGTCATAAGTGCTTTTTCAAACTACATGGAATGAGATTACTTAAACCTTACTTAGATATTATAGCATAACACTTTAAAATTATGCTAAATAAAAAATTATCTGGTAATGGAGAGGTTGCCCTTTTTACTATATACAAGTGCATTTTACAGATTTAAATTTCCAGGAAGAAAATACATTCACAGTTAGTGTATTTAAATTTATCCGAAGGTAGTCACGTACATTAAACCCATTAAAAAACTTTTGAACATTATGAAATATTTTAACAAAGTCGACTTCTCTTTGAGAAAAATAAATATATATATATATATATATATATATATATATATATATATATATATATATATATATATATATATATATATATATATATATATATATATATATATATATATATATATATATATATATATATATATATATATATATATATATGTATATATATATATATATATATATATATATATATATATATATATATATATATATATATATATATACGAGGCTGGTTTGAAAAGTCCGTGCAAAGTCCGAGAGATGGCGGCGCGTATCGAGGTCATGTTAAGTTAGTAGCATGTCTTGAATGAACGCACACCAAGTTTCAGCCATATTGATCTATTTCTTTGTGTTTGGCATTCGTGTGAATCAAGGAAGTCGAGTGATTTTCAAGAAATGGACGAAAAAGAATTTCGTGTGGTGATTAAACATTACTTTATGAAAGGCAAAACGCCTCAGGAGACTAAAGAAAAGCTTGATAAACATCATGGTGACTCTGCACCTTCGATTAGAACAGTTTATAAGTGGTTTCAAAATTTTCGGACTGGCCATATGGGCACAAGTGACGCTGAACGTTCTGGACGGCCTGTGGAGGTTACGACTCCAGAAATCATTGATCAAATCCATGATATGGTGATGGATGACAGAAGAGTTAAGGTGCGTGAGATTGCTAGTGCTGTGGGCATCTCGACTGAACGGGTACATAATATTTTGCATAAACATTTGGACATGAGAAAGCTATCCGCAAGATGGGTGCCGCGATTGCTCACGCTTGACCAAAAACGGAATCGTGTGAAGTGTTGCAAGGATGGTTTGCAGCTGTTCCAGAAGAATCCGGAGGACTTTAAGCGTCGTTTCGTCACTGTGGATGAAACATGGATACATTACTATACTCCTGAGACCAAACAATAATCTAAACAATGGGTTACCAAGGGGGAATCTGTACCAAAAAAGGCGAAGACCGTTCCTTCGGCCGGAAAGGTTATGGCGACTGTCTTTTGGGATTCGCAAGGGATAATCCTCATCGACTATCTGGAAAAGGGTAAAACTATTACAGATGAATATTATTTATCGTTATTAGACCGTTTGAAAACCGAGCTGCAAGAAAAACGCCCGCGATTGGCCCACAAGAAAGTCCTTTTCCATCACGACAACGCACCAGCACACACCTCAGCAGTTGCGGTCGCAAAATTAATGGAAACAGGATTCCAACTCGTTTCACATCCCCCCTATTCTCCAGACTTGGCTCCCTCGGACTACGATTTGTTCCCCAATTTGAAGAAATGGCTGGCAGGACAAAGATTTTATTCAAACGAGGAGGTGATTGCAGACACTAATGGATATTTTGCAGACTTGGACAAATCCTATTATTCGGAAGGGATCAACAAACTAGAACATCGTTGGACGAAGTGTATAAGCCTAAAAGGAGACTATGTCGAAAAATGAAAAAGGTTTACCCCAAACACATAAGTAGTTTTTATTTTTGCACGGACTTTTCAAACCAGCCTCGTATATATATATATATATATATATATATATATATATATATATATATATATATATATATATATATATATATATATATATATTTATGTATGTATAATAATGTATCCGCTTTCTCCTGGCTTATCTCTTACGCGCTTAAACAACAATTCCAGCTGATTTAAAACACGTTGTTTTTATCCACATATTCAAGATAATATGTAAACCATACATAGATCTTTGTAGATAGGTGGTACTTACTACAATATAGATTTGTAAATAAATTTACAAAGGGCAGTGGGACTCTATGTGCAACCATAATTTTTGTTGGTAAAATTTGTTATTGTATTTACTGAGTCTTCCTTTGTCATGAAATATAAAATATTCATGTAATATTATAATTTAGAGTATTGAAAGCTTTACATTTTCTAAGATATAAATACTAATGGATATTTGCTTATGAGAGTGACTAGATTTTTGATCTTTCCCAGTTAAAACTATGTCAATACATCTTAATTTAAAGCTAATTTCTGAAATGAAGACACCATCAAAATATATGTTTCTATAGTTTTCTTTTTTGCTTTGAAAATGTAATAATAACTTATAGACTACAAGGGAAATGTCTATAAATATTATACTATGTAAAAGTATGGAATCTTTAGATCAACTCATATAACGATCGTTAATACTTTCATGTGTACTATATATGAAATTTTAGGTTTTACACTTGAAAACGTGGTAATGCTGTATCTCAATCATTTTGCACAGAAATATTAGAAGTTAATTGTTAGTGCTTCGATATTAAATCAGGTGTTATGGGCTTTGCAAATTTGTCACACCAACAAAACAGTCAAATGTCAGTGAAAACTCCCAGGAAAGTTATATTAAGGCCGACATCAATAATATCGACTAGAGCTGTTACCACGCGGTATAAAAATATTATATGTATTATAAAGGACTACTCAATATCGCGTATCGCATAATTAATACCGCGTTTTAATAATTGTCTGTAATTTCAACTGTTTCAAAACTGTTTTTTAATTCCCAATGAAATGTACAAAAGTTTTAATTATCTTATACCTGTGAATGATTTTCCTACATATACTCGTATAACTTTACATTTAACCGCTTCATAATACCCCTATATATATATATATATATATATATATATATATATATATATATATATATATATATATATATATATATATATGTATATATATAAGCTCGAAAAATTTTTCAATTTTAAGACCATATTAAATGAAAAAATACTTCTAAATACATAAGTAGGGGTTTTTGAGGTTATACGGAGGAATACGATCCTGATTTAAAAAAAATATTTTAGTAGTTGACAGCTGTCAAACAAGCTGTCAATTTATTCAAAATGCAATTTAATCATTATTTCATCGGATTAAAATACTATTCAAACATTGGCGCTTATGTTTTCGAGGTTACTGAAAATATTTTAATAGTTGACAGCTATCAAACGGGCTGTAAATTTAATCATTATTTCACCACATTAAAACACTATTTAAACATTGACCGTTATGTTTTCGAGGTTGCTGAATACGATCCTGATACAAAAAAAATATTAGTTGTTAGACGAGCTATCGATTTACCCAAAATGCTGTTTAATCATTATTTTATCACATAAAAATACTATTCAAACATTGATCCTAATGTTTTCGAGGTTGCTGAGTACGATCCTGATACAAAAAACATATTTTAGTAGTCGACAGCTGTCAAACGAGCTGTCGATTTACTCAAAATGCCATTTAATCATTATTTCATCGCATTAAAACACTATTTAAACATTGACTCTTATGTTTTCGAAATCACTGAATACGAATCTGATGTCAAAAAGATATTTTGATAGTTGCTAGCTGTGGCGTTTTACGTCGAAATAATAAATTTTTCTTGTGGTGTTTTTCAAAAGTATACATGATTTTTCTGTGTTCAATCGTCAATGACAAATGTAATATCAGATTTTAAATGTTACAGCTACCAACTTTATAGTTAGCTGTCAAAACAACGAAATAAAGATGTTAAACAATAAAGAGCGATTTTATTTTTAATTTTGTCATTTTGAGGTAAATCATTCATATATTTAATATTTTTGGGATTGCTGGCTGCAAATGTGATATGGAAATGAAATTTGACAGCTGCCAAATGTTAATCTCAGCTATTGAATCGACGAAAATAAGATTTAAACCTATAGCAATTACTAAGTACATACATTTTTTCAAAATATTTTTTAAATGATGTCTTTGATTTCACTCCGACCAAATATAGATTACACAGCCCTACAAAAAGAAATGATTCTGATCCGTAAGTGCGACTTTGATATTCTTATGTAAACATGAATCTGCCATTAAAAAAATTCGTAGACTGTTAAATTTTACTGCTTTAACCTAAAAAAGGAGGAAATAGTTCCGGATGAGGCCAAGTTATAGTAGGCACAACGACTAAAAATTAGTTTTTTTTTTATTTGGTAATGCCGTTATGGTCCAAAGAAACTTAATCATATGTTATTTTTATTAAGTATACAGTGAATCCGTTTGGCGAAAAAATAAAATCTTTCCGTGCAGCAGCAATCTAAGTACCTAAGTATGTGATTGCGTGATAAGAGAAAAGATTTCAGACTTAGTTTATTGTTTTAGTTAAGGTAGGACGATGCATATTAAAGACTTAAAACCATTCAACGGACCTAACACTAGGACAGGAGAAGAATAATTTATATTTACATTATCTTAATTTGCTTACTTTATTTTTTTTGATGTTACTCTGGGGAAACCTCGTTTTTGTGAACTGTTATAAAGTTGAGCAGGAGATATGCTTTACTTTTATAGTTTTTTGCTAACGGTTTTGGGTACTGATCAAATCCAAAACTTAGGTTGTTGAGTTGATGTTTAGCATCGACTCAGCTGTTGCGAGCTTGCGAAATGATCACACTCAGGATTATTCATAAGACTGGTTTGTTTATTTGTCGGTGGTCGCGGGATTTGATTTGACTTATGACCCCAAATAATATCCAGTTCTTTATTTTGTTAGAGGCAATCCAGGTGTAGTTAGACAAGCGCAAGATGTAAATGTAGAGTCAAAAAAAAAAACAAAATTTATAAGAGCAATTTCAAAAGTTCGTTACCCGAGTGGGTGTATTATTATTACTTAAGGAATATGTTGGGTGCAATAGAGTAAATGTTTTTGTTTATACAGTAAGTCTAAGGACTTGGATTATTTTGATTTAGATCTCTTCTGAAATTGGACAAACTGAGGGTATTTTCTATTTTTTTGTCAGAGGCCGTTTAAACGTTACATAGGCTATGTTGAGATTTTTTCGGTTTACTATCAGATTGATTAGAAAATTGAAGTTTGCGGCAGAACTAAAGGCTGATCATTTACAGGAGATGAGAGCAAGAGTTTAAAGTCGTTTCACAAAGATGTGATCAAAATCTGTTACGAGAAGAGATCTGTCAAGATAGGCTAGCGCAGTGAAGGAAGATTCCTACCGAATTTTTAATTTCAAGAGTTTAATCTAGAAGTTTTGGGCTGACAGAAAAATGCCTGATACCTGTAAGTTTCTTCTAGAGGCTATTGTATAGGAGACGATTAACACCTGGTGTATTGATAAATGCGGTTAAGTATTATATCTCTGATCTGAAGAATTGACGGAATGTTTCTGGCAGATTTGTCATTTGGTGCGATGTGCTGAAGATTTGATTAGCTTTGCTAAGAGCTTTCACCAAGTCAGTGTGGGTCATCAAGAGTTTGGGATTTGAACTCCTGTATGTATTTCTGTATATTATTTCTGCAGTGTATGTGGGTTGCCTGAGGGCACTGTGCTCAAAAATGTTGTGATTTTGAGTCGTTTTGCTTATGGATCCTATATATAGGTATTGACTTTAGGGAGGTTCCTTACTTCGAGATTGCTGTAGTTATTTTGGGAATGTTTCCTGAATGTTAGTTTGCGCGCTGGGACTAATCATTTCTGTTCTTAGTGAACATTGCTTTAAAGCAGGATACATTTTGCTTCTTATAACTTTGTTTAGGGGAATTTTAACTTTTATGCTATTTATTAATTGGCGAAACGCAGACTGGTTTTAGATAAAGACGACGTATAAAAAACTGCAAATAAAAACTGCCCAAAAATTATTTCTATAAAATATTGCATATATTTGTATCTAAATCTGTTTATACCGTAAAAGGTCTTTGAAAGAGTTAAATTATGTTGAAAAGAAAAAATATTTTTTCCCCTTTTGTGATTTTTCTTCCAAACATTAAAAACTAAACACACATGTCGTAAAAACGTCGCCAAATTAAAAAACAATTGTTTTAAGTTCAAATTAGGCTGATAAACACAATTAAAAAGAATAAAAGGAAGTGTAAGCAGGTATACAAAATGTCAATAAAACCAAAAACTAGATGTTAGGCTAGAAAAAAATTCTCTGTCTATTAAATGAGACATGTGTCTTCTTAAGTATTTTTTTATGTTGAATCCAAAAAATCATAAAAAAAGACACGCTAACGTAGCAAAATGCTATTTAAAATAAATATGTGTAACGGCTAAATTAAAAAAAAAAAAACCGGTCAAGTGCAAGTTGAACTTGTACAATTAGTGTTCCGTGCGTTGATTGCTTTTAAAATAAAAAATTTTGTTACGGAGGTATAAAACGATCAGTGACTTCACAAAACATACCCCAAAGGAGTTTTCAACAAAGTTTATTTCCAGTCTTTACCGAAAACTGATGACCTTGAAATTTTTGTTTTCTTTTATATACCAAATAAATTGTTAAAGGTAATGCACTCGTAATAATTTTCGTACAATCTACACCCCGTGGAGAGCATTCCAGAATTTTTTCAAAATTTTTTGATTAGTACTTTTCGAGATAAGTTGGCGGGACAGCTCGCGACTTTTTAAAAATAATACAAAGGAAAGTGAGTCCAATTACTACGTTATATATATATATATATATATATATATATATATATATATATATATATATATATATATATATATATATATATTTTACTCGTGTTTTCACAAGCGTTCATTTGACACCACACTCGATGACCTAGTAAAAAAAAATTTTTTTTCCTCCAAAACTAACCCCTTAAGTCAAAATTTAACTTTCAAAAGTACATGGCTTTGATGAGGCCATCAATTCCTATATTATTACCAAATTACAACTTTCTATGACAAATAGTTTCGGAGAAAATCGGGTCTGACAGACAGACGGACAGACAGACAGACACCGAAGTCATCTTATAAGTGTTCCGTACGGAACACTAAAAATTGTATTTAATTTTTATTAATATTAAACAATACTTTTATTTCATGTGTATTTTGAAGTTCTTAATCTTGACTTGACACCAAAAAATAAAGTTTTATGTTCAGTTTCAACAAGAAACTCGCTTTTAACACTTACAAGGGTACTATGTGCTTGGTAAATAAATGCAACAGCTAAACAAGAATCTTTTTTTTCGAATAAAACTATCATTTCTAGTAGTTTTTTAAGTGTCAATTTTGAATTCGATATCAAAACATGAGGAAACTGCAAAATGCAGTCTAATATATATCCCATAGTTTAGAAGTCAATTTTGTGGATAGATTGATTGAGTGAATATGGGTGAATGTGAGTGGGTGAGTAAGGTAGGGAGTGAGTGAGTGAGGTAGTGAGTGAGTGAGATAGTGAGTAAGTGAGCGAGCGAGCAAGTGAGTGAGTGAGTGTAGAAGTGAGTGACTGAGTAACTGACCGTGTTAATGAGTAAGTGAGCGAGTGAGTTTTGTTTAATATTAATAAAAATTAAAAATAATTTTTTTAATTTTTCTACGTAGCTTAGTTAAAGGTGGTGTATGCGTGTTTTTTGTTAAACATGAACATTAAAACCTAATATTTTTAAGTTTTTATGATAAATGTAGATTCAGAACATTCAAAGATGTCCCAGATAATAGTTTTGTTCGATAATTTTAATGATAATACAGTTTACATTATTTATTAAAATGTATTTTTTTCAATTTTACAGATTTCTGGCAACTTTAAGTGTATTTTCTGAAAAAACCTCACGGTGGATGTCTTTTTTTATGATTTTTTTTGGATTCAGCATAAAAAAATACTTAAGAAAATACCTGTCTCATTCAAAAGACAGAATTTTTCTGTTTTGTATACCGTGTAATACAAATTTTTTCAAAATGAAAATGATTTTTTCACTAATCTCTAAATTAAGATCGAAAACTTATACAAATTTTAATTTTAAAGGCTTAAGTATAATTTTATCTACCTCAAAGTGGAAAGAATGTCTACGGATTTCCCATATTATAGTCTGATAACGCACACAATTTTATTTTACGCCTTGAGGATTTATTTTCCGTTCATTTAAGAAGATCATTTTAAAATGACTCTGTCAATTAAAAGGTTAAATGTGCTGAAATAATGATTTATTGTGATTTTTCGAAATTTGGTACGAATCTGTCTAAATATTTTTTTGGCATCAGGATTGTATTCAGCGACCTTGAAAACATAAGGGCCAATGTTTGAATAGTGTTTTATTGTGATGAAATAATGTTTAAATGGCATTTTGAGTAAAATGACAGCTCGTTTGACAGCTGTCAACTATTAAAATATTTTTTTTTATCAGGATCGTATTCAGCGACCTCGAAACATCAGGGCCAATGTTTGAATAGTGTTTTAGTGTGATGAAATAATGATTAAAATGCATTTTGAGTGCATTGACAGCGTTTGACAGCTTTCAACTACTAGAATTTTTTTTTTCTATCAGGATCGTATTCAGCAACCTCGAAAACATAATCTTTGAATAGTATTTTAATCCGATGAAATAATGATTAAATTGCATTTTGAATAAACTGACAGCTCGTTTGACAGCTGTCAACTATTAAAATACTTTTTTTTGTAACGGGATCGTATTCAACGACCTCATAAACATCAGGGCCAATGTTTAAATAGTGTTTTAGTGTGATGAAATAATGATTAAATAGCATTTTGAGTAAATTGACAGCTCATTTGAGAGCTGTCAATTATTTTAAAAAAAATCAGAATCGTATTCAGCAATTTCAGAAACCCCTATTTATGTATTTAGAAGTATTTTTTCATTTAATATGGTCTTAAAATGGAAAAATATTTGAAACATTTTTCGAACTTCACTTGAATTTGATACTGTTACTGTTATATATATATATATATATATATATATATATATATATATATATATATATATATATATATATATATATATATATATATATATATATATATATATAAATCTAAAAATATACATTTATTCTTTAACTCGACAGATTGATGCAACAAAATGAAAGCCAGAATTTAAAAAAGATTTTTGTGCCCACATTAGGAAATAATTAATTTGTTGTATCCCACCATCGTACTCCGTAATTTCTGGGATAAGTACCAGTAGATTCCGTTCTCTTGTTCGTCAGTCCTAGCCTGACTAACGAGCCATGATACGGCGAAACGCGTCTTAGGATGGATTTGACGCACAAGAGAACAGCTAGTAAACTCCTGAAATATGGACTTTTGTCTATTTTCAGTTGCTTTACAATAACTATATATGCCTGAGGAGGATCCCTCGAAAAGTGCTACCTGCTTTTAAACGTTGACAGTGTCAACCACTCTGTCGGCTCGAAAGCTGCTGTGCCAGCTTTCGATGGAGTAATAGATATGCGTACTTAATACAATTCGTTGTATCCTACCATCGTCCTTGTGACTTTAGTTTTGTTTAAGTTCATTTTAAGTCCTATTTTCCTAGATTGTTCATCTAGCTCGTTAATCATGATGTTTAGTTATTGGACATCGGTACTTATTAGGACTATATCATCGGCATATCTTAGATGGTTTAGGTATACCCTATCAATATTGAGACCTCTTTCTTCCAAATCCAAGTTTTTAAAGACATTTTCTAAGGCCAGGGTGAATAGCTTAGGCGAGAGAGTGTCACCCTGTCTTATGCCTTTGCCGAGTGTTATTTTATCTGTCTTAAGATCATTGTCAATTTTTACTTGAAAGGTTGCCTTATCATATTTGTCTCTAATGATAATAGAATATCTCGAATCGATTCTTGCTTCTTCCAATGCTGTTAAGAATGCTCAGGTTTCAACACTGTCGAATGCTTTATGGTAATCTATAAACGCCAAATATAAAGGAATGTTGATTATGTTGTATTGGTTGTTGAATGTTTTTCATTGAATTCTTTTGAAAGCCTGCTTGAATGTCTATAGTTAGTAAGAGCTTATCTATAGCTTATACAATGAATGTTTGTGTGGTTCTTTTTGTTTAAGAAAGCCGGGATTCCGGTATTTTTCCTTTTTCCAAGGCATTTATTCATTAGTATTCTTATAGTCTCTATTAATGTTTCTCCCCCTATCTTTAGCATTTCGGTAGTTATTTGGTCTTCTCCGGGGTTTTTTTCCGTTGTTCATTTTTTGGAGAGCATACTTAAACTCTTAGTGTGATATTTTTGGTCTCCTGAGCCCATATTCAAAATATGTCTAGGAGATCCTTTAGTATGTATATGTATAGTCTTTCGTTAGAATTGTTGTATTTCTCTAACCATTTCTTTTTTGTCTGAGACTAAGTTTCCGTCGGTATTTCTGATGTTTATGATTCTTTGCCTTCCCTTTGTATGGCTCGATCTTAATACCCTCATATTTTTATTATTTTCTATGGTAACATATATAATATCTGTTTCGTTTTATGAGCTTTCAAATCTGTTCGTATTTGTTTTTTGACTGTGTTATTTATAGTGCGGGACTGTTTCTATCAATTTTTCTTCTTTCTACAATGAGTCTTATTGTCTCCGGTCTTAGTTTATTATTGGATTGATTTTTTTGCCCTGCCACATATCTTCTTTGTTACAGTGCGTACGCTTTCTCCTATTTTATTCTGTTATTTCGTCTATGTTTTATCTTCAAGTATCATTGAATCTAGTTTCTTTTCTATTTCCTTTTGATATGTTTCCTTGTTTAGGAGCAGAGTATCGCTTGTCAGGAATTTATATTTAGACACTAGTCTCTTTCTTTCTAATTTTGTATTAATTTGTATATTAGAACGTACTATTCTATGGTCACTCCCAGTGTGGAATTGGTTTAGCACCGATATATCTTTACATATGTTGCTCCTGTTCAAGAGGATATAATCTATTTCGTTTTTCACTTGTCCGTCTGGGCTGGACCATGTCCATTTTCTTTGAGTTTGTTTCTTAAAGAAAGTGTTCAAGCAAAACAATTTTTCGATGTTAAGATAGTTTACAAGCGTTTCTCCTCTATTATTTCCCCCATTCCAAAGTTTCCTACGCATTTAGTATCATTCGGTTCCCTGTTTCCTACTTTTGCCTTAAAGTCGTCTGTGATAATGACATAATGAGAATTTTCAGAGCTTATAATATATTAAGCATTTGGTAGGCATTGACTGGATGAGTTTTTCTTAAAAAAAAGAAAACTCGTCCAATCAACGCCTAAATGCTTCATATTATTTGTCCAACGAACTTGTGGTCTTCCGACAGGTCTTCTGTGTTTTCGCGGTCTCCATTCCACAAGTTTCTTGGTCCACCGAATGTCTTCATGCGGGCCACATGTCCTGCCCAGTTCCATCTTAACCTGCAAACCTGCTCGATTGCGTCTGATACTTTGGATCTTGTTCTTATCTCGTCGTTTCAGACGGGACTATATAATTACATGTCTCAGTGGGGGGCGCCAGTTGGCAGACAATACATAATTTCACTCCCCTTTACGATACCAGAGGAATTTTGATTGTGTGCAGGGATGGGTGCTGGGGGCATACTACATTTTTGTGGCAAACAATTCAGTATATACTTTTATAAATTAGTTCAACTGTAGTGTTCGAGTAAAGTTCTTACATAATGTCAAGTGCAAGAAAGCTAACTATTGTTGAAATGGAGAGAATGTTAGGGCAAGAAATTTCTAGTGATTCGGAATCGAAGATAAACTCGGATAAAAGTGACATCGAAGAGGGGATGGAAGAAATTGCTGATGCTCCAGAACTAATCCAGGAGAACAGAGAGGATGAAGCTGTGGACATTGATGTAAGTGATTTACCTTCTGCCTCCGGTAATGAGGAAAGTATATATCCAAAAATAAAGAGCAAATTTGGTGCTCCCTGCCACTTGCTAATACCAGAGGGCGAAAAGGTTGACACAATGTTCTGAACAAAGCAGAAGGTTCAACCCGATGGGCTGAAAGAAGCTATCGATCAGTGGCAGACAGATTTTTATTATTTTTTAGGCAACTCCTCCAACTAGGAAATCTCTTAGTTTTAATCTCAACATTGGCCTTTCCATGACCCTTTGTGCAATCTGCAATTCTTCTTTTATGCTGTTATTCATGGCACTCGTTTCTGTACCATATGTCAGAACTGGTAGTATTTGTTGATCGAATACTTTAGCCTTGATGGTGCTAGGTATATGTGAGTTAAATACTTTTTGCAATTTGCCGAAACTAGACCAAGCTAGCGAAATCCTTCTTTTCAAATCTGCTTTTAAATTATTCTAGCCAATTTCAGTTTGCTGTCCTAGATATACATATGATGTGACTTTTTCTATTATTTATTGCTCGATTTTCAAATTGGAGTTTAGGTTATTTGCTGTTACGTTGTTCATATATTTGGTTTTGGCAATGTTGATCTTCATACCAATTTATTTTGATTTATCATTCAGTTCGCTCAGCATTTTTTGCAGCTTTTCGTTGGTTTCGCTGATCAATATGATATCATCTGCAAAACGCAAATGGTGTAGCTGTTCTCCATCTATGGATATTCCCCTATTCTCCCAATCAAGTTATTTGAACACTTCCTCTAAAGTCAATATAAATAGTTTAAGTGATATTGAGTCGCCTTACCGTTCTCCTTTTGTTTTAATCGTGTTTGTTTTTTCTTCCAGCAATACCTGAAATGTGGCGTTCTCACAGATGTTACAATTAATTCTGTGTATCGGTGGTCTATTCAGCAATTGCCCAATGCATTTAGAACTGCCCATGTTTCCACTGAGTAAAAAGCTTTCTCATATTCTATGAATGCTACCCACAATGTAATGTTGTACTCATTGGCTTTCTCGATAAGCATTCTTATTACTTGTAGGTGGTCCAAAGTGCTGAAGCCTCCCCGAAACCCTGCCGGCTCTTTGGCTAGTGGCCGTCCAAGTTATTTGTTAGCCTCGTGGTTATAATTTTTGAAAATATTTTATATAGGGTTGACAGCAAACTTGTAGGCCTGTAATTGTCTAGATGTTCCTGGTTGCCTTTTTTTGACCAACAATATCATTACGGCATTATTCCATTCCTCGGGGACTCGTCCTTCGATAAGGCATTTGTTGTATATTACTTCTAACATATGTATTGTAGTTTGGCCGCCGTATTTGATCGTCTCGATAATTACACCATCTTCTCCTGGGGCACGAGCATTATCGATCTTCTTGATTACTTGCACAATTTCGTCTGGTGTTATTTCTGGTATATCCTCTGACCCTACGTTTGTGACTCTAATTCCGTTCTCATTTCTCTTTACCTATTGGAGGATCTGTCTTACATTCGAACAATTTCTCATAGTATTTATGTACTGTTTCTGCTAAGCGAACTGTATGAAACTCAAAACAAATTGTTTTTTAATTGTTTAATATTAAAAAAACTTTTTTAAAATAAATATCCATGCAGTGACTACAATGCTCTTAGTGATTTTTAAATAAATGTTATAACTCTGCACTGAAACTAATTATTGCAAATTCTAAAAATTTGCGGTTTTTTCGATTGCTTCCATTAGTATGTTACTAAACAGAAATAACACTCTCCTATGAGTGCGTTTTTGGTTCTCTCAAACATGGTACGCGACATTTTAGGAATTTTTTCTTGGTCGTCCCACTGCGTAACTGCTCCCCCCGCCGTACCAGCCCTCTTACATTCGAGATGCGGGGCAACGTTTTGTCCTGATCACCAAGCTTACTCAAAAGTATCCAAGATACGCTGCTTTACAAAGAGTCAGTAATAGTTGGGTCTGTTTTGTTGAAAACACCATGTATTTCCGCATAATATAGCAAACACTCAGGTTGATTTACAACCACTTCTTCTGAACTGAACCTGAACTCCTTTTAATTCTGTTCAATAACACCAAAAAACACTCATTTCTTACATAAAATAACCCGTCCGAATTCGATCTAGTTCCATAGTAAGACGCCCAAATGACGAGACTTTACGAGTTCGGTGATTAAAAGGGTCAGTTTCAGGTTAACCTGGATTATTCCTTTATTTTTCCACAGTGAAGGAAATACTATTTAGGAAACATTAATAATGTTACCAAAATTATTGAAATAAATAAGTAATAAGTAATAATAGAAACTTACGTTTATATTTTTCGAGAACCTTGTTTGTCCACTGACTGAGTTTTTAAGGCAGCAACTATAGCTAAAATTGGAGCCAGAATTGCCGATAAAATTACTTACCGTTTTATAAGCGTTTTTTATAACTTTAATTGCATTTTTGCCTTTAAAAATCATTCTTGTTAAAATTCACAGAAGATTCATACTCTTATCATTAGATCGGGTGGAAGAGAAAGCCGCCAAATATTAAAATTTTAATCTCTGACAAAATTTGAGCCATTTTTGGTAAATACGCTTATAAAAGGTGGATAAAATAGAGACATGCAGACACCCCCATCTTGCCATTAGTTTATGGTTAGATTATAATTTGCAAAGAAGAGATTTAAAAAGAACTGGTAAAATTATCGCTGTTTTACAGCTTGTGCGGTGAAAGTCTAATCTTTCCTTGGGCTATACATTTATGATAAATTTTATAGCTATAGAGACGAAAATTAATAATTTTAAATAAAGAAAAAATGTAAAAAAACTAAGCTAATGATAATTTTTTCCTAATGTGGGCACACAAATCTTTTATAAATTTTGGCTTTCATTTTGTTGCATCAATGTGTGAAACAATGATTTCGAAACAACCAAATTTTTTAATGAAAAATAACTGAAAATGGACAAGGCCTATTTTTTAGCAGTTTACCCATTGTTTCCTTATTCATCAAATCCATCCCAAGACACGTTTCGCCGTATCAGTCGGGCTAAGATTGACAAAGAAGAGAACAGAATATACGGTACTTATCCAAGGAGTTACGGGAAACAAAGATAGGATACAACGAATTGTACTAAGTACGCATACGTAATACTCCATCAAAAGTTGATTCAGCAGCTTTCAAGCCGACAGAGTGGTCAACCTTTAAAAGCAGACAACGCTTTTTGAGGGATTCTCATATATATATATATATATATATATATATATATATACATATATATATATATATATATATATATATATATATATATATATATATATATATATACACAGTGGCGAACAAAAGTATCGAAACATTTAAATTCTCACCTCTAGTTTTAACATTTAAGCCATTTACCATTACAATATTTATTTATTAATCGTGTACATGCTAACAAACATTTTGAAGACTTAAACAGTTATTGTTTATTAGAAATGTGCTTGGTTTTTAACGTAAGAAAATTGTGCACAAACAAAAGTATGGAAACATTTTTGTTATAAAATGATAATTCCACTAAGACCACTAGATGTCGAAAATATTTAATATTTAGTGGGATATCCTTTTGCGTCAATCACTGCTTGACATCTTCTGTCCATAGAGTCAATAAGCCTAGCACAAAAATCGGGTGGTATTTTTTCCCATTCTTGTTTTAATGCGGTCCAAAGTTCGTCCTGGTTTTTATATCACTCACACATTCATAAAAATGACACTTTTGTCTTAAATTTTTGGTGTTTATGTACTTATCTTTGGTTGATCGTTTATTGTACATCTACACATTCATATCTGGCTGGCTGGTTTTTTGTTTAAACATTTTTTTATTTCTGTAGTAAGGAACTCTAGAAACAATTGAGTAGAAGATATTTTTAATCATTACCGAGCAATCAAGCATGTAGAGTTTTCTCTGTTCGTTTTGCATATTTATTAATATTAGCAGAAGTGAAAATTGTTAGTGACATCTCTAGTATATTTTTGTATACAGGAAATTGCCTTTTTCTATATAGATTTTTTCACACAAGCTTGATATTACGGAATGTTAGTGAGTCTCCGTCTAATCATACAAATAGCGACATATTAATTCCATAGCCGTTTTTTTAGATAAGTAGGAGAAAACGAAAAGCTGCCAAGGTAAATAGACAAAATGATACTCCAACTAGACTCTCCAACATATTCTACCGGCAAAGGATATTTTTTTCTGCTAGATATGCGCTTGCGTTAAACTAATGCTTAAAAATTAAAAATACTATCCCAAGAAACTACCGAAGAGTCGTAATACTTTTAATAATATAGAAAGTTATGGTAAACGGTGTCAATCAGTATCTTTAAAATATCTGGAAGGAGTTAGTGTCATTAGTTATAGCAAATATGGCTTATGTAAGTACAGATCAACGTGAGATCTTTTAATCTAGGCCACACATCTTTAGAATACCTCGGTTGAACATTATGTAGAATCTCGATTGGGCGCTTTTAATATATTCATTTGACCGCATTTAGCATGATTATTTGTCAGCTAAGCTACATTCTTATGTATGTCCAAAAAGTTTTGTTCACGGCTTTCGAGAATCCTCAGAAAATGTTCTTGATAAATACCAGTTAATGGATTTCTTTGCTATACCTTCACTACCACGACGTGGTCCATGGTTCTATACTATCTTCTACTCTTTTTCTTCCTTACATTGACGATATGAAGGAAAAAACGAAATGAATGAATGTTTAAACATCAGCTGCCCATACAAATATCAGCAAGTGGATATACAACTTAATAGAGACCGGGGAAAAATTTTACCATGGAGCAAATTTTAGGACCATGGAGCAAAAATTGATGTAATCGCTCAACGGTTCTATCGGTATAGTACAAAGTAAAGTATCAGCAGTTTTCTTTTTTAAAAAAGGTGTCCCACCTAGTTATATCGAGTCATTTCATTGTATTGACATTATCACTTTCTAGAAAGCTTGATATTCCACGTCTAATTTTAAACCTGTACAAAGCACAGATCGATGGAAAACTGCGCTAATACCTGTGGCTCTGCTCCCAAACTGAAAATGTTGTATTCCATTCAGAAGAGAAATATTCACTTAATTAGGGTCCCGGAACTGAACATCGTAGAAAAGTTGCTGACTGGAATCTATTCGGCAAATACTGTTATGAAAAGTGTTTCACTGATGTAGACAATAGCTAGGCTCTCAATTCCTTTTATATAGAGAACCTCATCACTCTGGAATGAGCTGATAAGTACTGTGCTTTCCAGATAGAATATGTGTTGTTAACTTGCAACGCCTATACCCTGCTTGTAAAAAGGTCAAACTTTCAGCTTCCCGTGTCGGTATGTATTGCGTCACAAGATGCCACTTCATCACTTCTAATTACAATTAAAACAATAAAAATACCTACAATTATTGATTTGAAACAAACCGTAAGCACAATAGACATTTTTTTACATATCAGGGAATACTAAGGTTACGATGCCTCAGGCCAACAACGGATAAGTCACGTCCTGACATGTCATAAAAGTGAACCCCTTTTGTCAAAACAAAGCGATTTCACACGCACGTAAAGTATCAGTAGTATCGAAAATAGTAGATTTTTGGATAATTCTATAGTGCAAATTCTTTTAAATATTCAATACAACGCCAACCAATGTCAAGCGGCAAACTGATATACATATATATATATATATATATATATATATATATATATATATATATATATATATATATATATATATATATATATATATATATTATATATATATATATATATATATATATATATATATATATATATATATATGTATATATATATATATATATATATTATATATATAATATATATATATATATATATATATATATATATACAATGGCGCATTGGTGAAGCAACCAAGGCGAATCGAAAAATCCGCACTTGGTAGTTTCCAAAAGTGTTCTCTGTATTTGCTAGACTATCCTAAGACGCATTTCGTCGTATCACGCCTCATCAGCTGGCCTAGTTCAGCAAAAATACAGAATACCATTTCAGACCTTTTCTGGATACTGACGGAGGGACAATAAACAAAACCAAAAATGTATTCCCAATATAGAGGTAAGATCACAAAGGGGCGATGTGCAAGTTAAATAATAAAGGAAGTCGACTTTGGCATAATAGGAGTATTTTGGGATCGCTTGAAAACATGCCTGGTACTATTTTAGCAATGATAACAATGAGAGTATAGAATGCATGAATAAGGATATCTAGGTTATAAATATTTAGATGTAATTTTTTCTCTATAATTTAAATTAAAGAACCTGAACTAAATTTTTAGTAAAAATTAGCATGTTTGTGATAAATTTTAAAACATTGATTTTTAATCTTAATTGCTCGAGGTTTTGTGAACCAAGAGCGGGAAGGTTCACCGACTACTGCATCAAGTAGAAAAAGACGTCATACACCTAGATCATTTAATTTTTTAAGGTTAATCATTTTAATTAGTTTGGCGACTAGAGCCAGCCCTGCTTTGGTCGTAGGTAAGCCTACACAATTATATTACGAATAAAGATTTAATTAAGTCAAAAGTAATTTTTATTCTGATTTCTTAATGTCTTAAATGCTTCAATAAATGTCTCCTGAGCACTTGTTAAACTACTATTATTCAAAATCACATGCATAAAATTTCCTTAGAAATCTAAAAAATCTTACAAAAGGATAAGCGCTGGAGCATGACGTGAGGTAATAAAGCAACTTTAAAGGATCCTCCTTCTAAAAATCCGCTTTTATCCTGCGTTGATAATGGCCGGTTGGAGAAAGGAAACTATTTTCAGTTTCGCCTTTTATAGTAGAAAGGAGTGGCTCTAAAATGTTCCGCATCCGGAATCAAAACTTTATTACTTTGCTGGTTTATACTAAGAGTTAAACAGTTCTCTTTATCTGACCACGGTAAAGGCAAAAGGGTTTAATGGTTTTGCATGCCCGTATGAAATTACATTTGTTTGGTTTTGCACTTTTGGAGCTATATCACGAAGTTACTGCAACAGATTTAACTAACTTATTACAAAAGTAAATAATCTTTAATGCGATTTATGGTACCCTGTGCGTCTTTGCGAACAAGAAGTTCTCAAATAAATTCGGAATTGGATTTTTTTCACACCAATCTGAATATTCTCATACGATATTTTAAATAAGTAATTCATGGTGAAATATAATTACCAAGAAAAGTTGAGTAGATCATCTTCAGTGATTATATTTGAAACCTAACATTTTTCTCTACACATTGTTTCCATTAAAATTCAAAGGAAAGAAAAAATAACTCATTTTTGAAATTTCTTGAGTCCGGAAACCCTGAAAAGGAAGTATAATAAGATAAATAAGTAGCAACTTCTCTAATTCACACAAACATAAAAAAGGTGATCAGATATAGAGCTTTAGAGAGATCTACAATTGAACAAATTATTTCTATTAAAATTAAAACGTACTGAAAAAACCTATAATATAATATAAACAAGGCAACATCTTTATCCATGTCTCAACTCATTAACTTGTTATATATTTGACCCTGAATAACTGAATAAAATGAAAAAATAACGTTTCCAGATGCCTACACTTCTCAAACCATGAAAATAACTTATAATACAGTACATATTATGCGACTTCTCTAACTGCTTTCCCTATTTCATTAACTCCTTAGGTGTTTTTAACTATAAATAATTGATCATAATGACAAATAATATAATTTTCAGATTCGTAGACTCTAAGAATATGAAAAATACATATAACACAACATATACGAAACAACTCCTTTAGCCAGCAATCCCATTTTTTATTTGTTTGAGCACAAATAATTCAGAATAATGAAAAAATAAGAAATATTTCAGATTCTTACTTCAAAAACACTAGAAAAGAAGTATGATAAGTAAGTAAAGTAAACTATCTAACTTGAATATAATTAACACAATTTAACGTATAACATAATATATACGAAGCAGCGTCCTCTAGATCTGCCTCTCGTCTTGGAGATCTTTTATGTATTGGACTAGAAATATTTGAAAAAAATGCAAAAAACTAACACAATTTTCAGATTGCTATAATTCAAGAACCCTAAAAAGGATATATAACACGATTTATATACGAAGCAATATTTCTAACGCCATTTCATTGATATATTTCATCACAAATAATTAAACATAATGAAAAAACAACATAATTTTCAAATACTTAGACACCTATATTATAACACCCTTCTGTAAATAAACTATAAGTAATGAGGTCTAAAATTAGTTGATTCTTTCAATCAGAAACCCAGAAAAATTCGCACAATATTAACAATATACATAATTTATAGACTCCTACCCTTTTCATCTCTTTTCCGGAAAGCAATAAAACTGTAGGTGCTATCCCTAAAGAAAGTAATAGAGGTATATCAATTTTATAGTCGATATATTATTTCGTTTGAAACACTAGTTCAACAGAGTGACTGAGAGACCGACAAACAGACTGAAGAAAATGAGAAACTATATTTTTCATATTTTGCGAACCCTGAAATGAATAGAAAATGAAATATTTGAAAAGTAATTTTTGTACAAAAAAATACTGTATAAGAATGGTAAAAACATTCAAAATGTATCGAATCCCTTCACCTGACGCAATACCACTTAAAAATTTTACGTATATATATATATATATATATATATATATATATATATATATATATATATATATATATATATATATATATATATATATATATATATATATATATATATATATATATATATATATATACAGTTATGGTCAAAATAATAGCAATGGTTCAATAAAAATAACTAAAACTGTTGAAAGGTAACTGCAAAATTCCATTAAGGCATAAAATATTTTATCCTTTAAAAACTTATCAAATGTGCTGAGGTTACAACAAAACAGATGTATATAAATATAAATATAAAAAAAGTATTTACGTTTTTTGTAGCAGGAGTTGAATATTGCTTTGTCAAATAATAGCAGTGTTCGCTTAACACTAGTGTGTTTCAAACCTAAATGGTTTTTGCTCCTTGTGTTCGGTTAAATTGTCAAATTTAGAATAGTTTTGTGTCAGATCCATCAACACCTTTTCTGTTTTCAATACAACTATGGAAAGGAAGAAGCACTGTTCTCAACAAAAACGTGAATTGATAAGAAAATTGCGTCGTGATGGAAAATCTTACATGCAGATTCAAAATATTTTGGGATGCTCAGCTAAAATGGTAGCGAACGCTTTAAGATGGCAACCTACACCTGAAACTCGCGGTTGTAAACGCAAAACTACATACAGACAGGACACACTTATAGTTCGAGCTTCAAAAGCAAACCCATTTGCTTCGTCAGCACAACTTCAGGAGATTGTGGGAGTGGATGTAGCTCCGATACGATACGATGACGACTTAAAGAAGCAAAGTTACCAGCAAGAAGTCCGCGTAAGGTACCTTTGTTAAATAGAAGACACAGGAAGAGGCAATTAGAGTTCGCGAAGGAACATATTGAATGGCCTCTATTTAAATGGCGTAATATACTGTGGTCTGACAAAAGCAAAATTGTATTATTTGGAAATGTAGGCCGCAGAACATACGTTAGACGCCCTTTAGGAACCGCATATCAGCCTCAGTACACTATTAAGACAGTTAAACGTGAAGGTTCAAAAATAATGGTATGGGCATGTTTCTCCTGCTTCGGAGTAGGGCCTATATTTTGGATTAAAAACATAATGACCGCCAGTGTTTATGTTGAAATTTTACAGGACGTTATGTTGCCTTATGCAGAATATGAAATGCCACTTAAATGGGTTTTTATGCATGACAATGACCCAAAACATAGCAGTCGATTATGTAAACAATTTTTAGAAAAGAAAAAAATTAATGTCTTAAATTGGCCAGCTCAATGCCCAGATCTGAACCCGATAGAAAATCTGTGGGGCGGTATTAACGATAGCGTAGCAGGTGAAAAACCTAAGAATCAAGACGAGCTCTGGGCTGTAATCAGAGATTCTTGGAAAACCATTACTGTTTTTAGATGTCAAGAGTTGGTTAACTCTATGCCGCGACGTTGTGAAGCTGTCATAGCCAATAAAGGGTTTACAATTAAGTATTAGGTGTGTCTGATGCTCATAAAAGAAAAATATTGTTAATTAGTTGTATAGTTTTTTTTAACAGTAATTTTAGTAAAACACTGCTATTCTTTTGTCCACCATAATTTTTAGAAATTTGTCGTTCTTTGATTTTTAAGAATCTAATTAATTAGCCTTATATTACTTTGATGCATCTGAGGTGGGCTTCAAAGTTACCATATTTATGTTTTAGTTGTTCTATTAAAAAAACTTAATAAATATGTTTTGATAAAAATTTAGTAAGCACTGCTATTATTTTGACCACAACTGTATATATAATATATATATATATATATATATATATATATATATATATATATATATATATATATATATATATATATATATATATATATATATATATATATATATATATATATATATATATATATATATATATATATATATATATATATATAGGTATATATATATATATATATATATATATATATATATATATATATATATATACGAGGCTGGTTTGAAAAGTCCGTGCAAAAATAAAAACTACTTATGTGTTTGGGGTAAACCTTTTTTATTTTTCGACATAGTCTCCTTTTAGGCTTATACACTTCGTCCAACGATGTTCTAGTTTATTGATCCCTTCCGAATAATAGGATTTGTCCAAGTTTGCAAAATATCCATTAGTGTCTGCAATCACCTCCTCGTTTGAATAAAATCTTTGTCCCGCCAGCCATTTCTTCAAATTGGGGAACAAATAGTAGTCCGAGGGAGCCAAGTCTGGAGAATAGGGGGGATGTGAAACGAGTTGGAATCCTATTTCCATTAATTTTGCGACCACAACTGCTGAGGTGTGTGCTGGTGCGTTGTCGTGATGGAAAAGGACTTTCTTGTGGGCCAATCGCGGGCGTTTTTCTTGCAGCTCGGTTTTCAAACGGTCCAATAACGATGAATAATATTCACCTGTAATAGTTTTTTACCCTTTTCCAGATAGTCGATGAGGATTATCCCTTGCGAATCCCAAAAGACAGTCGCCATAACCTTTCCGGCCGAAGGAACGGTCTTCGCTTTGTTTGGTGCACATTCTCCCTTGGTAACCCATTGTTTAGATTGTTGTTTGGTCTTAGGAGTATAGTAATGTATCCATGTTTCATCCACAGTGACGAAACGACGCTTAAAGTCCTCCAGATTCTTCTGGAACAGCTGAAAACCATCCTTGCAACACTTCACACGATTCCGTTTTTGGTCAAGCGTGAGCAATCGCGGCACCCATCTTGGGGATAGCTTTCTCATGTCCAAATGTTTATGCAAAATATTATGTACCCGTTCAGTCGAGATGCCCACAGCACTAGCAATCTCACGCACCTTAACTCTTCTGTCATCCATCACCATATCATGGATTTGATCAATGATTTCTGGAGTCGTAACCTCCACAGGCCGTCCAGAACGTTCAGCGTCACTTGTGCCCATATGACCAGTCCGAAAATTTTGAAACCCCTAATAAACTGTTCTAATCGAAGGTGCAGAGTCACCATAATGTTTATCAAGCTTCTCTTTAGTCTCCTGAGGCGTTTTGCCTTTCATAAAGTAATGTTTAATCACCACACGAAATTCTTTTTCGTCCATTTCTTGAAAATCACTCGACTTCCTTGATTCACACGAATGCCAAACACAAAGAAATAGACCAATATGGCTGAAACTTGGTGTGCGTTTATTCAAGATATATATATATATATATATATATATATATATATATATATATATATATATATATATATATATATATATATATATATATATATATATATATATATATATATATATATATATATATATATATATATATATATATATATATATATATATATATATATATATATATATATATATATATATATATATATATATATATATGTATATATATACACAATATAAATAGACCAATATGGCTGAAATATGGTGTATATTTATTCAATATATATATATATATATATATATATATATATATATATATATATATATATATATATATATATATATATATGTATATATATATATATATATATATATATATATATATATATATATATATATATATATATATATATATATATATATATATATATATATATATATATATATATGTATATATATATATATATATATATATATATATATATATATATATATATATATATATATATATATATATATATATATATATATATATATATATATATATATATATATATATATATATATATATATATATATATATATATATATATATATATATATATATATATATATATATATATATATATATATATATATATATATATATATATATATATATATATAAATATATATATATATATATATATATATATATATATATATATATATATATATATAAACGCATATATATATATATATATATATATATATATATATATATATATATATATCTATATATAGATATAAAAAATAAAGAGAGAGAAAGCAAAAGTTGCCGTATCTAACAAAATCCTAAGATATGGAAATAGTTGGGGAACTCGGCAAGGGGGCACAAACAGATGTTCACACAATATTCATTTAGCCAATATTTCAGTCCTAGGTTGGGACCTTCATCAGGGCACAAACTGAGATAATGAGGCAACCAATAAGGAAAGTCGGGCGTAAAAAATTATTATTGTTTAAGTTTAATTTTTAATTTTAAATTTATATTTTTTAATAAGTTCTTATTGTTGTTATAAAGAAGTATACATTAGTATTATTATAAAGAAGTACCAAAGTAAAAGTTTCAAGTGACTCACATGCAGTGTGCGAATTATTCTATCAAGAATGACCATAAATAACAATTGTCATAACAAAGACCAACACTAAAACAAAACAGCATTCACTAACATATTAATTTAAAAATAAGGCATTTACAGCAAGGATGCCATTAGAAACCTTGGATGCTGAAAAGTCAAAATACTCATTTATCATTAATTAACCACCTGTGATCTGAAAAGAAGTGACAGGTTTGACAAGACGTTGACAAAGGACAACTGTCTGACAGAACTGAGGGATCACTCAAAACAAAAGGGAAAAAAGGTTGAACAACCAGGAAACGACCGGTTGAATACAAATTCTGCGTGTTATTTCCAATGTTAAGATTGCCAAATATTATTTCTTCAAAAACAAACACATTTTTAGTAAATGGAAATCTTCACTACCCGTCCTCTCAATGTCAGATATTGTATACTCGATGTGCTGTCTTAATGGTCCCTCCATCTATATCGGACAGACGTCTCAATCTCTCAATCGCCGCATCGCATTACATAAAAGTGACTCCAGATGTCATCCACAAAGGTGTGCCCTGGTGAGCCACTCTGTCGATAATGGACATTCCTTCAATTTCAACGAACAAAAAATTCTTCATTTTCAGAAAAACCTTTGCAAAAGGGAATTTCTTGAAATGTGCTATATAACGAAAATCTCCACAACATTAATAAAGAGAACTGATCTTGACGGTTTGAGCAACATATATAGCTTTGTTCTGTCTTGTGATTCACCTTCCCCACATGATATCTCTGGGTCGTCATTCTCGTCATATTCTTTCGTCCTCAGTTGTTTATAGTTCTTTTCCCGCTACTTATTTGACTTTTGAGTGCCCCCTTTTTTAGGTATTTAGTTCTATGGTTTCCCGTGAATTTCTTTATAATTACATTCCCAATTTTATTAAAATTGTTTAGTATATAACCAATAAATGGAAAATCCTCTTCACTCTTCAGCTCCTTTTCCAATCCCGCTCTCTTCATCGGTTCTCTGAGTTTTTTCTCAAGATGAAAACATCCTACTTCCTTTACGCCACTGCAATTTCCATACCGTTTAATTGGTACTTTTCCTGTTACACCAACATTCCAATGTGATGACGTAGGTACCGAATTTGTATTCAACCGGTTCTTTCCTGGTCGTTCAACCTTTTTTCCCTTTTGTTTTGAGTAATCTCTTACTTCTGTCAGACAGTTGTTTTTTGTCAACGTCTTGTCAAACCTGTCACTTCTTTTCAGATCACAGGAGGTTAATTAATGATAAATGAGTATTTTGATTCTTCAGTATCCAAGGTTTCTAGTGGCATCCTTGCTGTAAATGCCATACTTTTAAATTAATATGTTAGTGAATAGTGGCTGTTTTGTTTCAGTGTTGGTCTTTGTTACGACAATTGTTATTTATGGTCATTCTTGTTAGATTAATTCGCACACTGCATGTGAGTCACTTGAAACTTTTACTTTGGTACTTCTTTATAATAATAATAATGTATACTTTTTTATAACAACAATAAGAAATTATTAAAATTATAAATTAAAAATTAAACTTAACAATAATAATTGTTTACGCCCGACTTTCCTTATTGGTTGCTTCATTATCTCTTTTTCAGTTTGTGTCCTGATGAAAGTCCCAACCTAGGACCGAAATATTGGCTAAATGAATATTGTGTGAACATCTGTTTGTGCCCCCTTGCCGAGTTCCTCAACTATTTTCATATCTTAGGATTTTTATATATATATATATATATATATATATATATATATATATATATATATATATATATATATATATATATATATATATATATATATATATATATATATATATATATATATATATATATATATATATATATATATATATATATATATATATATATATATATATATATATATATATATATATATATATATATATATATATATATATACATATATATATATATATATATATATATATATATATATATATATATATATATATATATATATATATATATATATATATATATATATATATATATATATATATATATATATATATATATATATATATATATATATATATATATATATATATATATATATATATATATATATATATATATATATATATATATATATATATATATATATATATATATATACAGCCTTGGCCAAAAGTATTAGGCACCCTACAACTTACTTCATTTCTTGTGTTTCAGGGTAAAAAATTAAATTCGTATATTTTGTAAAATCGTATATTGAGGTAAAATTATGAAATAAATTAATATTTGGTGTGTCCGTCCTTAGCTTTAATTACAGCAGCATTTCTTTGGGGCATGCTGCGTACAAGTCTAGTACATTCAGTTGTATTTATGACATCCCACTCATCCATCAAAGCGCTTTTTAGCGCTGTTTTTGATGTTATGCTATGTTACCGTATCTTGCGCTTCAGAATACCCCAAAGGTGCTCGATAGGGTTTAGATCTGGAGACTACGCCGGCCAATCCAAGAAAACAATGTTATTGTCTCTAAACCAGCGCATCGTAGCCGCTGATTTATGACAAGGTGCATTATTTTGCTGGAATTTGATGTCGTCTAAATTAGTGTCGCCAAAAATGCGCGTTAGCGAAGGCATCAGTACAGTTTCGAGTATATTTATGTATTTTTGGCTGTTCATGCTGCCTTCATAAACGAACATTTCGCACCTTTAGCAGCTATGCAGCCCCAGATCATAATGCTGCCTCCTCCGTGTTTTACAGTAGGTATCACGCAATCGAGTATTCCTCGCCGACACGCCGCCTCACGAATGTCACACCTGACTTTCCGAATACCTGTAAGAATAGAAAAAATACTCAATTAAAAAATTAGTTATTTTGACTAAAATGGTTTAAATCCAGAGTAATTGTATGTAGTTATTTGTTAAAATAAATTATATAAAAACTTACCTCAAAGTTGGATTCGTCGGACCATACAACATTAGACCAATCCTCTTCGCTAAAATGTTGGTGCTTCAGAGCCCACTCTAAGCGTTTCTTCCTATTGGTCTCTGAAAGCCAATGCTTCTTTCTAGCTTTGCACCCTCTTAATCCAGCTTCTGTCAGTCTTTTCCTTGCCGTTCGAGAACTAATGGGCATCCCAATCTCTTCCGACAGAGTTGCAGCGAGCTCAGATGATGTTTTCTTTCGATTTTTAATAGACTCGCGGATGAGTTTTCTGACCTGTCGCTCATTAGTCTTACGTTTTCTGCCCGTTCTCATTTTGTTGGCTTGGGAGCCAGTCTACACAAAGCTTTTAATAGCACATTGCCCTGCGCACCTAGAACATTTCACTAACTTGGCTATTTTACTTGGGACTTGCCTTGTTCATGTAGGTTTTCCCAATCTCTTCCGACAGAGTTGCCGCGAGCTCAGATGATGTTTTTTTTTCAATTTTTAGTAGTTCCTATTTTGTTGGCATGGGAGCCAGTCTCCACAAAACTTTTAATAGCACGTTGCACTGGGCACCGAGAATATTTCATTAACTTGGCTATTTCTACTTGGGACTTGCCTTGTTCATGTAGGGTTTGAATTTTAATTCGTTTTTTTTTTTCGATACCAAGCTCACTTTTCTTAGGCATTTCTCAAATATAAGAATGTCCGGTTCACAAATAAAACACGCACGGAAGCTTCTTGACACTACAAGTAGTAAAAAGAGACTAATAAAACATTAAAAATATTTTTCAAAAAGCCTTATTATCGCAATTTTGTGAGCTAGGTGTTTTATGGACCCGTAAAAGAGATTGTCTATTGTCTAAGTTAGCTTTTGACAGCGCCGCCTATAGTATTGTTAAACCAATTAGTATTTTTTTTTTTTAAAAATATTTTATGAGTTTCACGTGTATATTAGTGGTGCCTAATATTTTGGCCAAGGCTATATATATATATATATATATATATATATATATATATATATATATATATATATATATATATTATATATATATATATATACATATACATATATATATATATATATATATATATATATATATATATATATATATATATACATATATATATATATATATATATATATATATATATATATATATATATATATATATATATATATATATATAATAATTCAAATGAGTGAACGACGAATGAATATAAAGAGATTCTACATGGACCTTTATGAGAATAAAGTTGAATCACCACCAGACAAAAGGGAGTCAGTTGGAATACGAGTAATGAACGAAGGAGCCGAAGATATTCCCAACATTACCAAATACAAGATTCTTTAAATAAAATGGCAAGAGTAAGGGCAGCAGGTTAAGACGGCAACTGCAACTGGACGAGGAGCCTATATTACGAATGCACGAATGCTATTTATATATACGAGTATATATATATATATATATATATATATATATATATATATATATATATATATATATATATATATATATATATATACTAGCCCTGCCCGCGGCTCCGCTCGCGTGGACTTGATTCACTACTATAGCCACTGCTTATTCCTTATGTTACCTAACGTAATGAAATATCTGCTATTATTTCTCCTTATATCCCATTATCTCTACATACTTTCCATTATCTAAGTTTATCTCTGCTCATCTCCCATTATTTCTCCTTATCTCCCATTATCTCACCTTATCTCCCATTATCTAGGCTTATCTCGACTTATCTCGCAATATTTATCCTTATCTCCCATTATTTCTCCTTATCTCACCTTATCTCCCATTATCTAGGCTTATCTCGACTTATCTCGCATATATTTATCCTTATTTCCCATTATTTCTCCTTATCTCCCATTATTTATACCTATCTCTTATTATCTAGGCTTATATCGAATTATATAGAACATATCATATGTATAAATTTATAAAAAACACGTAAATCGGATAAGTGGTTCTCAAGTGATAATCGCACTAACGGACAGACAGACAGAGAGACGTTGCATTTTATATATATTATATTCTTTGCAACATGATATTGTTCCATATTTAATGGTTTAGGCAGTATATTGTAAGAGAACGCGCTAACGGTAGCCTTTTCTCCGACTTGATTCATTATATCGTTACTGCGTATTCTTTATGTTACCTAACGCAATAAAATATATCCTATAACCTGGCCAGAGAACATATGTATATTTAAAAAAAAAAGTACGTAAAGCACTAACGGACGGGCAGACAGACAGACAGAGAGACGCTGCATTTTATATATATTATAGATATAGATTATTATTATTATTATATAACCTGGCTAAAGAATATATGTATGAATTTAAAAAAGACACGTAAATTGGATAAGTGGTTCTCGCGTGATAAACGCACTAATGGACAGACAGACAGACAGAGAGACATTGCATTTTATATATATTATAGATTATAGATATTCTCTGCTACATAATATTGTTCCATATTTAATGGTTTAGACTGTACATTGCAAGGGAACGCGCTAGCGGCAAACTTTTTTCCGACTTCACTCACTATTATTGTCACTGCTCATTCCTTATGCTACCTATCGTAATAAAATATAGCCTATAACCTGGCCAGAGAACATATGTATGTTTTAAAAAAAAAAAAGTACATAAATCGGATAAGTGGTTCTCCAGTGATAAGCGCACTAACGGACAGACAGACAGAGAGAGAGACGTTGCATTTTATATATATTATAGATTATAGATATGTATATATATATATATATATATATATATATATATATTATATATATATATATATATATATATATATATATATATATATATATATATATATATATATATATATATATATATATATATATATATATATATATATATATATATATATATATACATATTTATATAATTATTAATAGAAATAAAATACTTACTTTAAAAATTATTTTGTTCTACTTAAATAGTTATAATTCATAATTCAATATAAAAAAATGTATTCTGTTTTGTAGCATTGTCATTCCTTTCATTGCCATATTTTTCTTTCCTTAAAATATAATGAGATGGTAGATGTTTTACTCCTTCCATTCTTTTCATAACTGCTTGAAATTCACATGCTTCAGTAGTTTGGTCTATTTCTCTGTTCCAATCCGGACACTTAACTTTCACGACTACAGGCATTTTTTTTTCATTTTATGGTTTCTCTTCTTCTCTTAATCTGATGATATAATGTACTTATATGAACTTGTCAACTATATCAAGCATATTAAATGGGTTACAATTTAAGGCATAATAAAAAAAGTATAATAAATATCAAAAATAGGAATACTACTTCAAGTTCAAATAAGCTTTTTTCAAGTAGTAATTTTGGAGAAGGAAAATGATACACAGGTTAAAGTTCTTTGGTAGGTGAAAGTTCTTAGGCAGGTGACGTATACGTGGCAATCTTTGGACTAGATGTGCCAACGATCTGACCCAATACCCCGCCTGTTATACTACTCCGATCATCGCGCCGCTACCTTCCGTCCACGATTTGCGTCCTCGCCGGTCGTAATCAACAAAAACGTTTGCTACCACTCCAATGATGTCATTGTATGACATCATTGGATTCTGACGTCAATCATTATTTTGCTATAAAAATGTCTCCATTTCAATAAGAAAGAAAGTATGATTGAAATAACGCAATAAAACTTACTTTACTTAGCACAACTAAGTACCTTTTAGTTTATTGAATTTTCTGCACCAGTATATAAAGTTTTTTTTATAAACACTAACATTTGTTTTATCACAGTTCTCAAAATGTTGTCCTAAGTCTTTAAAACGTAATTTTCCTACAAGAAAAATAAAAAAGGAAAAACACGAACAATAACAAAATTTACCTAATTTATGCTAGCTCTGTAAAATGAATAATGTAACAAGCCGTTTAAGCATTTGAATACTCTTTGTTATCTTTCACGCGTGGTTTTTCCGCAATACGCTTTCCTAATTGTAAAAAGGCATAAACAATCTGTGCAGAAACTGATTTATTTAACTGGTTTAGGTTTAATAAAAATTTAAATAAACAATTTCTTTCTGTTTTAAAATTTACCAAAATGGAATTTCAGTTTCCACGTAACCAAATTAATGTGCCTACTACAGCATTTCATTTTATAATGAGCATTTGCCTCCCCCCACGCCCCTGTGGTGTAGAAAAAAACTGCTCTCGGTCATGGATTTTTTTAATCAGGTGTAAGTTTTTTCAGTCCTACTATATATATTTTTTTCATTTATTCTGAGTTTACTGTGTTGGAGAAGGTCTATGCTTCTAAACTTCTAATGCAAGAGGCTTTTTCTTCATCCAGGGGCTTTTCTCCTGTGGTTTGTTTTTTTAAAGAAACGCTGTTTGTATCTATATGCTCCCCGCCGGTTGAATCTGGCTACCATTCCGGAGATAACTACATACTTTTAAGGCCCTACTTAATAATTTAGAAGAAGTGACACTAGAACATTTTTGAGAAAGTTTTCTCGTTAACAGAACTAATAATTCTCGCCTACTGCTTGTTACACCAAACTGTTATTCCCAAGGAAAAATACTATTTTCGCCAACATTTATACATATACAGTAATACCCCGCTTAGCGCGACCCCGTTACGCGCGGTTTCACTATAACGCGAATTTCAAATTTCGCGCTCATGTAGTCATTAACTTCTCTATGGTCGCGGGGGGATCCCCGCTTTCTCTGAATATTCTCTTTGAAGAATTGGGAATTCCCTGTCCTTCGACTTTGTTCTATGGGGATTTCCTCGTTCGTTTCGTGTGTTCATTTGTTCCGTAATGTTAGTTCGGTCGGCTGGCAGTTTTGTTTTAATATTTATTGGAGATACATACATACATAATTTAACCCTACGTTAAAAATGCCGCCTGTAAAGAAAAAAGAGCGTAAAAGCGTCACTTTGGAATTGAAGATGAAAGTGTTAAGAAGAATGGAAAATGGAGGCAAAGCAACAATTGTTGGGAGAGATTTTGGACTCTCAGAATCGACTGTGAGAACGATTTATAAAAATCGGGAAAAAATTAAAATCTCCAGCGAAGGTTCAACACCTATAAGTGCAACAAAACTTTCTCGTTCGAGATCATCTATCTTAGAAAGAATGGAGAAATTACTGTCAGTCTGGATCGAAGATTTGAATAAGAAGAACACACCACTAAGTCAAGATCTCATATGCACAAAAGCAAAATCTTTGTATGAGATGCTGAAAACAAAAGAAGGAGAAGGGAGTGCCACTCCGACTTTTGCTGCCAGCAGAGGCTGGTTCCATCGGTTCAAGCAGCGTTCTAATCTTCACAATATCCACATAACAGGCGAGGCGGCCAGCGCGGACATTCAAGCTGCAGCTGAGTTTCCAGACAAGTTTCAAGACTTCGTTAGACGAGAGAAAATTCCTGCTTGTCTCATCTTCAATGTTGATGAGACCGCACTTTACTGGAAAAAAATGCCATCTCGAACATTCATTTCTAAGGAAGAACGTCAAGCCAGTGGTTTCAAAGCTGCGAAAGATCGACTAACACTTCTGCTGGGTGGTAATGCCACTGGTGATTTCAAACTGAAACCTTTACTAGTGTACCATTCAGAAACACCCCGTGCAATGCGAGGCACAGACAAGACAAGTCTACCAGTTGTGTGGCGATCAAACAGAAAGGCGTGGGTTACACGGGAAATTTTTCAAGAATGGTATTCTAATAGTTTTTGCCCATCAGTCAAATCATACTGTGACAGAAATGGGCTTGAACCTAAAGTTATATTACTCTTAGACAATGCCCCAGGACATCCAACCTCACTTGATACGCCCAGAGACTTAAAAGTGTACGTAAAGTTCCTTCCACCAAACACTACGTCAATATTACAACCTATGGACCAGGGAGCAATAGCAAACTTCAAAGCTTATTACCATCGCCGCACTTTTAGCCAACTAATTCATGAAACTGACGGGGAAGGAAGACAGTCTATGCGAGAGTGGTGGAAGTCATACAACATTATGAAGTCTATTCACAACATAGAAGAGGCTTGGAAGGAAGTTAAAATGAGTTGTATGAATGGGGTGTGGCGTAATCTTTGGCCAGATGTAGTGGAAGCACCTAGAAGAATTGTCCAGATGCAGAGACAAGTGCTTGAAGACATTGCTGCAATGATTGAGGGGTCTGAACTTGAAGATGTCACGGTAGAAGATCTCGTAGAACTTGTAGCAACGCACGACGATCCTATTAGCAATGAAGATCTGATCGAGTTACAGAATAATCCTACCTACGATGAGGAAGAACAAGTAGAAGAGAAAGTTTTATCTTCAGGGGAAATACAAAATGCACTTTCAAAAATTTATTCAGGTTTGGACATATTGCAGAGTATAGACAATAATAATGACCGTGTCTTGACCGTGTGTCAAACAATTAAAAACAGTGTTGGGTGTTATGAACGTATTTTACAAGAACGTAAACAAAACGTTACCCAAAAGACAATAGATGTATTTTTCCGTAAAAAAATAAGAGTATGTATTGCATAAAGTGTTCTTAGAATTAAAGTGATTGATTAAAATGATTTGTATTTTTTTGTATTAAATTTTGACTATGTTTAATCATAAACCTCGATATACGCGAATTTCAGTTAACGCGATTTTTTTCGGAACGTATCCCTCGCGTAAAGCGGGGTATTACTGTATATATATATATATATATATATATATATATATATATATATATATATATATATATATATATATGTATATATATATATATATATATATATATATATATATATATATATATATAAATTTTTTTCTTTAACCCTCTTTTTATATTTATATGGTAATGATTTTTTCTTGGCTTTAAGGTTATGTGAATTAAAACTTCAATTTACATGTATTCTAACGTTTCGATCAACCTAGTGATCTTTTTCAAAACATTTCATTAATACAACCAGTAACATTGTCCATATGTATCAAGAACCCTAAAAAACCAAACCTTGCTTACCTAGGCTTTAACAATGTTATAATTTGGCTTACTTTAGGATATAGACTTTGAGAGATTTTTATTTTCTTGTCAATAATCAAAACATTTCAAGAGTCACTGTATACTAGTATACCATTGAACCTAGCAAGCAATATCATCAAAAAAAAATGGAATGAGATCAAACTATTTACTAATATACCAATAAATATTTTTATTGAGGTAGTCCAACTGGTTCTGAATTCAACATACTTTCAATACGAAGATAAATTATTCCGTCAAATAAACGGTTGTGCAATGGGTTCCTCTATATCTAGCGTCATTGCGCAAATAGTGATGGAAGACCTAGAATCTGAAATTATCTCAAATATAAAATTTGAAATTCCATTTTTCTGCAGGTATGTTGATGATTGCATAACAGCCTTTCCAAAAGACCAAGTAAATTATTTCCTAAATAAATTTAATAATTATCACCAAAGAATACAATTCACAGTAGAAGCAGAACAGAACAATAAAATAAATTATCTCGATTTAACGTTATTTCACATAAATAAAAACATAAAAACATCTTGGTATACAAAAAAAACGTGGTCATCCAGATACTTAAATTATAATTCTAACTATCCGTAATAGGATTGGCAGACCGTGCAATCTCCTTATCAGATCCAGAATATCGAGAAAATGCAATAAATAAAGCCAAAAACGCTTTAATGTTAAACAAATACCCATTATCTCTAATCGAAAAGATGTTTAAAAAGCGCATCCACAAATTTTACAATTCTACCGAAACAGTAAACCAAAAACAAAAAGACACTCAAAAATATATTGTTTTACCATATCTAAATGAATTCTCATATCAAATTGAAAAACTTTTCAAAAGATACAATTTCAACATCGCTCATAAAGCCTATAACCTCCTTTGTAACAACTTTTCAAAATTAAAAGCACCAAAAAACAAAAAAAGTAACATTGTTTACGAAATCCCATGTAATGATTGTAGTGGAATATACATTGGACAAACCAGTCAATATTTGGAAAATCGTATAAAAGGCCACAAGTACGATAAAAATAATGTAACTTCATTAAATAAACACGAAAAAGAAAAAAAAAACACACATTTAATTACGAAAACACAAAAATCTTAAGTTCCGAAAATCATACTAAGAAAAGAGAAATCTTAGAATCCATCCTTATCCACAAAAACCAAAACGCCATAAACGACAAAAAAGAAATTAACAATCTGAATCGAATATATTTTTCAGTTCTTTAAAGTATAATGATAAAGCGACACCGTTTTAATAAATTCTGAATGTGTGTAGAGTTTTAAAATGTAAAAAGTGATTGTGTATATGACTCTTGAAATGTTTTGATTATTGACAAGAAAATAAAAATCTTTCAAAATCTACTTCCTGAGGTAAGCCAAATTATAACATTGTTAATGCATAGGTAAGCATGGTGGTTTTTTAGGGTACTTGCTACATATGGACATTGTTACTGGTTGTATTAATGAAATTAAATGTTTTGAAAAAGATAACTAGGTTGATTGAAACGTAAACATACATGTAAATTGAAGTTTTAATTCACATAACCTTAAAGCCAAGAAAAAAATCATTACCATATATATATATATATATATATATATATATATATATATATATATATATATATATATATATATATATATATATATATATATATATATATATATATATATATATATATATATATATATACATATACCAGGTGTACAAGTATGAAATGCGTATTTTTTTTAAAAAAAAACATGTTAAATTCAGAAGAATGATAAAAGTGCTTTATTCAAAGTATACTCTATCGCTTGTTATAAATTTTTCCTATCTTTCGGGCAATTTGTGAATACCACGCCAGTAAAAATCTCCCCTTTTTGCTGCGAACCATTCATCGAGCAATTTTTTCACATCTTCGTACGAATCAAAGCGTTGCTCAGCAAGTGCGTGACCCATCGATGCAAACAAGTGGTAATCGGAAGGAGCCAAGTCTGGTGAGTAAGCCGCATGGGTTAGAACTTCTCAGCTGAGTGCTTCTAACGTGTCGCGAACTGGTTTTGCCGTATGTGATGGAGCATTGTCATGAAGAAAAATGACTTTGTGTTGCCTCTTTCGGTATTCTGGCCTATTTTTAAGCAGCGAACGGTTCAAATCGGTCAATTGTTGTTGGTAACGTTTAGTATTAACCGTTTTCCCCAGGTTTTAACAGCTCATAATAGACCACGGCCCTCTAATCCCACCAAACAAAGAGCATCGTCTTTCTGCCAAAGCGACTCGGTCTTGCGGTCGATGTGGATGGTGCACCTGGGTCTACCCATGATTTTCTGCGCTTGGGATTCTCAAAATAAATTCACTTTTCATCCCTTGTAACTATACGATGCAAAAACGACTTCCTTTTGTACCAAGCGAGCAAAATGTCACACGTGTTTTTGCGCTTTCCCATTTGTCTGTCATTCAGCTCATGTGGTACCCATCTACTAGTCTTCTGAATCTTTCCCATCTCTCGTAGCCGATTGGAAACAGCTTGTTGACTAACGCCCAATTGCTAGGCGAGTTGTTTTTATGTTTGCGAATCGTCTTCGTCCAACAATGCTTGCAATTCCACATCTTCGTATTTTTTGGCGGTTTTCCACGTTCCTTGTTTGCAACATCGAAGTCACCACTTTTGAAACGCCGAAACCATCGTTCACACGTATCTTGCGATGGAGCATGTTCACCATAAGCTTCTCGAAGTAATCGGTATGATTCAACAGCAGTTTTTTTCAAATGAAAACAAAAATTAATGCTGGCCGCGAATTCTCTTTGTTCGGTATAAATTTCGACATATTGAACACAACAACACAACACTATGCACACACTTTTCCAATTTATCACTCGTGCGTGTCTGACACTTGTTGATGACACAACAAAATGGCGCAGTGCCAAATCTTTATATCACAAGCTGCTTTGGTGCACCATCTGTTGTCTGAAGTCCCCTTTTCATACTTGTACACCTGGTATATATATATATATATATATATATATATATATATATATATATATATATATATATATATATATATATATATATATATATATATATATATATATATATATATATATATATATATATCTATATATATATATAATTATATATATATATATATATATATATATATATATATATATATATATATATATATATATATATACATACATATATATATATATATATATATATATATATATATATATATATATATATATATACATACATATATATATATATATATATATATATATATATATATATATATATATATATATATATATATATATATATATACATATATCATCATTAGTTTATTCCATCCATAGTCGGATATCAGCCTCCCTAAGTTGCCTCCAATGAACCATATTATTTGTTTTTTACATCCAATCATGTCCTGCTAATCTTTTTATGTCGTCCGTCCATCTTGTGTGTGGTCTACCTCTGCCTTTTTTATGTTCTCTAAGCCTCCATTTAACTATACGGCGTGTGCATCTGTTATCATTCATCCTTGCGTCATGCCCCGCCCAATTCTATCTTAAAATACATATTCGTTGTATTATATCTGTCAGTTTTGATCTTCTTGTATCTCGATTTAGGAATACGATGGAGTTTATTTATTATACTTCTATTTAAAGCCCACGTTTCAGTGCCATATGGTAATACCGGCAGTACATATTGATCGAATACTCTGGCTTTTATTGTACATGGGATGTCTAATTTAAATAAGCTAACGAGACTCTTATATCCTATATATATATATATATATATATATATATATATATATATATATATATATATATATATATATATATATATACACTAGTGGGGATGTAGTCCGATTTAGGGTCAATTAAAACTTTTTTATTTATTAGGCTTTCGAAATTAAGTTTTATTTCTTTAATGAGATATCTGGAAAATATTACATTATATGGGTGATATATTTAAAATAATTAAATAATCGGTCAATACAATCTTAAGTAGTAATTCCTTAAAAATTTTGAAAACGCTGGAAAAATTGTGGTAAACCTGAATTTTAATGAAAAAATTCTCACATGATGAACACTAGATTTGTGTTCATGTGATCTCATTGTGAGAGTCTTTTCATCAAAATTCAAGTTTTTTCACAATTTTTCCAACGTTAGTTTCCCAATAATGATGATAAAAATTTTTTTTAAGGAATTGCTACTTATGATTGTAAGTTGTTTTGGTTATTTAATTGTTTTAACTATAACACCCATATAATGTATTATTTTCTAGATACCTCGTTAAAAAAATAAAATTTAATTTCGAAAGCTCTGTTAATAAACAAAAAAGTTTAAATTGGCCGTAAATCAGACTAAATCCCCACTAGTACACTGAATTTTATTTAACACTAGCTACATACAACTTTAAGAATAAGATAGAGACGAGCTGTTGGTCTTACGGGTCCACAACTAGTTCACCCTATTGCATTGGCCTGAAAGTGGGGCCGCCAGAAGAAGCGTACTGGTTTCACGGATCTGTAGTGTACCTCTAGGTGCGTGTTAGAGAGAGACAGGCTGCTGGTCTTACGGGTCCGCAGATAGTTCACCCTGTCTGCCGGGAAGTAAGATAGGGCACGTCTGCTAGTAGGTTACCGAAACAAGCCTACTTGGCTCATGGGTCCACAGTATTCCTCTAGGTGCGTTTCAGAGAGAGATGGGTCCATCCTATCTACAAGGGAAGTGGATGCCGCTAGAGGAAGCATGTTGGTCTTACGGATCCATAGTGTACCTCTAGGTGCGCGTTAGACAGAGATAGGCTGCTAGTCTCACGGATGCATAGCTAGTCCGCTATATTTGGCGGGAGGTGAGGTGGGGTCGTATGTCTGGTGTATCAGAGAGAGAAAGGAAATATCTCTCCCGGTCAGTGGCGCGATCTATCATACCTACAACCTTTTACCACAAATAAAAGGATATATAAAAAACGATACAATACCGTCACGTTGGATCGAGTTGTTTTCTTGGTTGGTCTAATTGGCTGCTGTTGACGGTGTATGGTCACCTCTCAGGCTACAAGTCGTCTTCGGGTAGGAAGATCGGATGGTTTTACTGGTTCCAGTGTGTGTAGCACTATTTTGTAACCGTGGTGCGGCCGGTAGATGTGCGTACCGAGGTATTGACGCACGCTGTCTGGCGTGTTGCTACCCCCTAGGAATAATAGCAACACGAGACGCGGTTGGAATATTGCAAAACCGATTTTCCACGCTTTCGGCAAAATATTATATGGATGGATTAATACGCGTAGGTTCACATTCACATACTTGTTAAAGCAAGAATGAACCTTTTTGGATGTACAGCACGGAAAAAAGATTCGCCACGTATATTGTCCCAAAAAAATCATGTAACGTTACAAACATAGCCGATAGGGTTCATAAGCCTCATCTGAGAACAAGGTAGTAAATGTTGAAAAGCAGTTAAACCTCTGATTAACAGAATAGAACTTTCGAACTATATCTTATAAGGGTAGAGCTATAAATCTTTGTTAACTAATTAAGATTTAATAATTATACATGTTGAAATGTCGGGAGCAGTTTCATTTTTATATTTCTATATCAATTTTTTGATTAGTTAAATACCGAGCATTTAACTTTCTTTATGGTATGCAGATAATTTTGAAAGCAAAAGTTTCACTTGATAGTCACAGAGTTTTTTGTGAGACTTAAAAATTTACTTTGTGTTCCGATGAATACTCCACAATACTACATTTTCAACGATCGGGGTATTGAGCTACTAGCTTACCTCTATCTATGGTGATAGAGACAAGTTACAAGAAATGAGAGAGTATACCATTAGTACCAAAGGATTTAGGATTAATTATTATAAAATGATACGCTAAGCAAAAAGTAAACGTATGTTTTTCAACAAACAAATGTATGTTATACAAAATAAAGTTATATAAAAAATAAATATTAAGTACTTAGAAATTTATTTAAAGTTTGATGTTAACAACATGTAGAAACTTGGAGAAAACAACAAAAGAGTTTTAAAGAAATGGTTAAAAAAGATTTTCCTTTATGTTGTAAAGTGTATGCTGGATATTGTATATTATACTCTGAACATCTAAGATCCAATGAATATCAAAATGTCGCTCATATAAAATAAGTGGATTTATTCGATTTTAAAATTAGGGTATTCAATTCTATAAAGAGCCCATGTAGAAGAATTATCAATCGCTTTACCCTAACGAAATCAGTTAAAGATTTAAGAGCTAAAGTAGTATACACGAGCTATTATTAAGATTAAGAGGTAGTTATCTTTAGTGCTAAATTGAATTTTTAGTTCCTCTTAATGGCCTATAAAGGCTTTTGGAAGAGCGATAGAATAATTAGTGTTCTTTATAGTATTTAAATTATCAATATCCAAATTAAGAATAACACCGTATAAAAAGAGAGTAACTTTCCGACATCTCGTCTAAAATGATGCACATTTAAGGATCGATCTTTACTCCTCGAGATTAGAAAACTAAATTAAGTGTTCTAATCTCGACGAGTGAAGGTTTACTATTTTAATGTTTAAGACTCTCGTATCTCCAAAACCTTGATTTTCTCTCTAATCAAAACCGTAAAAGCTTCCATTCTACGTTAATAATAAAATTAATAATTGAATTCAAATTATAGTCATCTAAACCATTCTGAGAAAGGGATATTTTTTTAACTGGCCCCCAACTGCCTAGAATATCTGAAAATGTAAAATAATAAGTAAAGTCATTTCGATTACCTAGAGGGGACGTTACAGTGACGAAGAAAAAGATAAATTGTTGAAGTTCTGCCAGGCTTCTTTATTTTATTACAACAAACACTTACGTCTACCTACCTACCCAATTCAGGGTCCGAAACCCAACAACTGTACCTATGTTTCAAACCTTAAAAATACTTACTGGAATAAAGGACAAAGTCACTAACAGTATGCACTCAACCTTGAACAACTAGGGGAAGCTTGTGTGTGTGACAAGAGGGACTATCTACATTTTGGAGTTAATTGTAAGAACGGATTTTATTTAGGCTATATGTGGTGAAATGTTTTTATTTATTAAGTATTAACCAGGGACTTCAACATCTATATAAGAGAATATCTTCGTGTGTGTATGTATACAATCTGGAAGAAGTTAAAAAATAAATAAGCCAATTTTGATATAGCTTTTGTTATTTATCGTGTGACAAGCTTTCTTTATTAAAAAATAGTTCATACAGAACGGAAACATAACATGGAACGATTTACATATTGTTACAGAAATGATCCCCGACACAAACTTTAGCCAAACACCTTGCCATGACTCGGCAACCTCATGTGTAAAAAGCCGTATTTTATGTGAGAAATTCCCAACAGTTTATTCAAATCTTGAAAAATTGGAAATTATCTTATAAGAAATTTTAGTTCATTTGATTCTCCTACGGCTTGAGACAGATTATAGTTTTGTAATAGTAGTTATTCTTACAATAAGAAACCATTTTGGAATAAATGGGTTAAAATTTTTAGTAAGTGATCATCTTTGGATAAGATTTTTTACAATGTTTCTTTAAAGATTAACATATTCAATATTTTTATATATTTTTTGTTATTAAATTTATTCGGAAAGGTTTAGCTAAATCTGACAAACTGTAGGTGGTTCCCCAGAGGCGGCGTGAAAAAAATATTCATATCATTTCCTTAGGAACGATTTTTTCCTTTATTATTGAAATTCGCTATTTAAGGTGAATTTTTCTGCAATAGGTGTTGACATAAAGAGCCGCCAGTTCCAATATATGCAGTGAATTCCATAACATCCGGGACATGTATATATGTATATATATATATATATATATATATATATATATATATATATATATATATATATATATATATATATATATACATATATATAATACAGGAAAGTTCCGGAAAGCTAGTTAGATGCAGAAATCATCTTGCTATTTAAGAAAGAAGACTCAGCAAACATATAAAACTACAGACCGATTTATTGTCCCCAGAAAAAATATTACCGATCGACTAACATCAAAATTTGACACATACCAACCTGTGGAACAGGCTGGTTTTCGAAAGGGCTTCAGCACAAGTGACCATTTGCAAACCATAAGATCCCTTATCAAGAAAACAATTGAATTTTATATTCAAAGTACAAATCTTTATCAACTTCAGAAAGCTATTGACACAGTTGAAATTGGATACATATTAGTGGCCATGGACCGAGCAAGAATTGATACTCGATATATTACACTGATCGAAAATATCTACAAAAAATGCTTCTCTTCATGTAAAGATAGATGAAGAGACGAAAACTAACAGCATTAAAGTCGAAAGAGGCGTTCGTCACGGAGACACTATATCGCCAAAATTATTTACAGTTGTAATCGAGAATGTCTTTAACAAATTACCGTGGGAAGATAAAGGAATCAGAATTGATGGGGTATATCTAAACCATCTCCGATTTGCGGATGTGTGTTGATATCAAGTGACGAGTTGGAATCAATGCCTCAACAATTGAGTTATGAGTTGAAAAAGGTTGGCCTCAAAATGAATTACTCGAAAACAAGAAGACCCACATATATCGATTGTGTACCAGGACGTGGAAAATATTTGGGCCATGCAATCACTCTATGGAAAGTACAGGGAGGTTACCAAGCGAATACAGTTCTCCTGGGCAGCAGACTCTCCTATGTGCTGAGAGATAGCAGTATCCCGATTAATTTAAAAAGGAAAGTTTTCGATGCCTCTATTCTACCGGTAACAACATACGGAATGCAAACAATGTGTTTAACACAGAAGAACGCCAATAGACTGAGAGTGACGCAGAGGATAATGGAAAGATTAATGTTGAGGTTGTCTCTAAGTGACAAAATCCGAAATGAAGAGATCCATCGAAGAACAGGGGCTACAGATATTATAGAGAAGATTGCCGAACTGAAGTGGTAATGGACTGGACGTGTCGCAAGAGAGCAAGATGAAAAATGGCCACTGAAAATCATACAGTGGCGACCTAGGGAGACAAAACGAAGTAGAGGTAGACCCCAATTGAGATGGATAGATGATATCAAGAGGATAGCTGGTAGAGACTGGCACCAAAAAGTACAAGACAGGACAAAATGGAAAATATTAGGAAAGGCCTATATCCAGGAGTGGACGAGTTAAAGGCTATATATATATATATATATATATATATATATATATATATATATATATATATATATATATATATATATATATAAATATATATATATATATATATATATATATATATATATATATATATATATATATATATATATATATATATATATATATATAAATTCATATATATAATGGACTTTGTCCAGTTTTAGTGGCTTACACTGATTTTATAAAAATACAGTTTCGCTCAAAAAATATAACAATTCTTTACGTTCAGTACAAACGAGGATTTTTTTTATAGAACGAAAGAAAGCTGAACTAACCTGAACGACTTTCGACCTACCACAGCAATTTATTTATAAGGCTGTCGGCTTTAAAATCACACAAATAAAATTTTAATGAATTACATGTGTTAAAATTTTGATACATAAAATTTGTGTAATTAACATTTTTGTCAGAAAGTAATTATTTTAAAAGGTAATTTTTAAAATATTTTTTTATTATTAAATTTGTTTAGAAAACCTGTTTAGGAACATATTCAGTTGTTGACAACGCTGTAGTAACCTTACATCGATGGTTCGATCGATGTTTTTTTATTAAAAAAATCTCTCAGCAAACTGAATTAAAAAATACTGTAATTTTAATAATAATAGCCAAAATACCTTCACAAAAAATCAAGATATTAATAATCATTAAAGAATAAATATACGGAAATGACTAAAAAATTATCGGGTACATAACGACTCGTATATATATATATATATATATATATATATATATATATATATATATATATATATATATATATATATATATATAGTAGAACCCCGATTAACCGAGTCGCGATTATCCGAGCTCCGGATTAACCGAGCCAATCTAAGAACCTGATTATCCGAAGTACGCGCATCTATGCTGCGTATTAACCGAGCTTCTAAAATTTTTCCATTTAAAAACGTCGGGGCCTTCGGGAAATCCCCCTGGCCCGTGTGAGGGGTTCTCCTATTTATGGACTCTTTCAGCATGTAAATTTGCGTAAATGCAGTGCGTTATAGCGTTTACTACGGGGAAGTACGAGTACTTACATAATTTATTTGGTTGGAGTTCTGGTAGTTAAGTGTAATTAATACAAACTGCTTTGTTTGAATTTTTGTTTGTCGTATTATAATAGAGCAAAACAAGCGTAAAAGAATCGTCGTTTCTTTTGAAGAAAAATTAAAAGCCATCAGAAGAATTGAAGCAGGAGAGACAATTAAAGTTGTTGCACGAGATTATGGAGTAGGTGAGGTAACAGTTGGAGATTGGAAAATAAACCGCACAAAAATAGTAGAGTGGTGTACAAATCAAGCCTCCTCGTCCTCGGGAAGAAAATCAATGAAAACCAGCCACTATGAAAAGGTTAACGAAGCTTTATACATGTGGTTTAACCAACAGAGATCAAAAGGTTTTCCTCTGTCAGATCCAATTTTACAACAGAAAGCAATAATGATTAGTAGGCAATTCCCAGAGATAGATCAGTTTACCGCCAGTTTTCGATGGCTTGACCGCTGGAAAAAACGATACGGTATACGACAACTGACTGTATGTGGTGAAAAACTTTCTGCTGATGTGTCATCCATTGAGAAGTTTAAGCAGAACTTTAAAGAGCAAATCGAAGAATGTGGATACACATGTGATCAAATTTACAACTGTGACGAAACTGGTCTGAATTGTAAAATGCTTCCATCAAAAACATTGGCATCTCGACAGGAAAAATCAGCTCCTGGGCACAAACGAAGTAAGGAAAGATTAACTATAATGGTATGACCCAATGCATCTGGCAAGCACAAAATCCCACTGATGGTGATTGGCAAGTCTGCACGTCCAAGAGCTTTAAAAGACATCTCACCCAAAGCCCTACCAGTCTATTACAAAAGTCAGAAGAGCGCATGGATGGATGCGACCTTATTTACTAACTGGTTTGAAGAAGAGTTCGTGCCATCTGTGACTAAATTTTTGAACATAAACTGTCTTCCTATTAAAGCAATTTTGTTAATGGATAATGCCCCCTCTCACCCTGGAGAAGGACTTCATGTGGGCGAAATTGTTGTAAAAATTTTTCCTCCAAATGTAACCAGCATAATGCGACCAATGGATCAAGGCATCCTTGAAAACATTAAAAAAAATTGTAGGCGTTTATATCTTGAGCATCTGTTAGAATACATAGAAAAGGAGGATATTATCAATGGAATGAGAAAGGTTACACTGAAAAATATTATTTACTGGGTAAGTCAATCTTGGGATTCTATACGTACTACCACTATTCAAAAATCTTGATCAAAAGTTATTGATTTTGAGGACTATAGCGAGAGTGAAGATCATACTCCATTAAATAAATTAGCTTTGAAATTAAGAAGCCATGGAGAAATATCCTGTTCAAATTTTGATAGCGAGATGGAAGAAAAAGAAAAAAGTTTATTTGAATTAATTCAAAAATTAAAAGGTTGCGAAAATGTGACAAGAGAAGATGTTGTTGAATAGATTACAGCAGATGATTTAGAAGAAGAAATGAGTATTGAAGAAATAACGAATGCCTTTCAGGAAACCGAAAAATCGGATGATGATGACGAAGTGGCGGTGGATGAACAGTCTCCCACTAAGATCTCTCATCAAGAAGGTTTTGCTTCTTTGGAAAAAGCTTTGAGGTATATCGAACAACAACCAGAGGCAACCCCAGCGGATTTGCTTCTTCTTAATAGATGGAGAAACATTGCAGCGAGAAAAAGAAGATGCAATATGAAACAGAAGCTCATAGATACCTATTTCACTGTTTTATAATGTATGTACCTATTTATATGTTAAAAACCTTATTATATCGGTTTAATGTATTGGTGTTTATTTTTTGAATGAATAATAAACAAATCCGGATTATCCGAGTTTTCAGCTATCCGGATAACCGGGGTTCTACTGTATATATATATATATATATATATATATATATATATATATATATATATATATATATATATATATATATATATATATATAAATATATATATATATATATATATATATATATATATATATATATATATATATATATATATATATATATATCACACCTTGACATAGGCCTTTCCTAATATTTTCCATTTTGTCGTGTCTTGTGCTTTTTGGTGCCAGTGTCTACCAGCTATCCTCTTGATATCATCTATCCCTCTCAATTGGTGTCTACCTCTACTTCGTTTTGTCTTCCTAGGTCGCCACTGTATGATTTTCAATGGCCATCTTTCATCTTGCTGTCTTGCGACACGTCCAGTCTATTGCCACTTCAGTTCGGCAATCTTCTTTATAATATCTGTAGCCTCTGTTCTTCAACAGATCTCTTCTTTTCGGATTTTGTCACTTAGAGACAACCCCAACATTGATCTTTCCATTACCCTCTGCATCACTTTCAGTCTATTGGCGTTCTTCTGCGTTAAACACATTTTTTGTATTCCGTATGTTGTTACCGGTAGAATACAGGCATCGAAAACTTTCTTTTTTAAATTAATCGGGATACTGCTATCTCTCAGCACAAAGGAGAGTCTGCTGCCCAGAAGAACTGTATTCCGGTATTGATTCTCTTTCCCTAGAGTGATTGAATGGTCCAAATATTTGTATTCACTAATATTCTCTATGTCCTGGTACTCAGTCGATATATGTGGATCTTTTGGCTCATTATTTTTGTTTTCGGGTAATTCGTTTTGAGGCCAACCTGTTTCGGCTCATAACTCAATTGTTGAATCATTGATTCCAATTCGTCACTTGATATCAACACAATGTCATCCGCAAATCGGAGATGGTTTAGATATACCCTGTCAATTCTGATTCCTTTATCTTCCCACGGTAATTTGTTAAAGACATCCTCGAGTACAACTGTAAATAATTTTGGCGATATAGTGTCTCCGGGACGAACTTTAATGCTATTGGTTTTCGTCTCTTCATCTATCTTTATATGAAGAGAAGCATTTTTGTAGATATTTTCGATCAGTGTAGTATATCGAGTGTCAATTCGTACTCGGTCCATGGCCACTAATATGTATCCAATTTCGATTGTGTCAAAAGCTTTCTGAAGTCGATAAAGGCTAGGTGTGCAAATGGTCACTTGTGCTGAAGCCCTTTCGAAAACCAGCCTGTTCCGCAGGTTGGTATGTGTAAAATTTTGATGTTAGTCGATCCGTAATAATTTTTGTGGGGCGGAATTTTAATGTATTACGTTCCACCATCCGTGAAAACCTCTATTGTAACATATATATATATATATATATATATATATATATATATATATATATATATATATATATATATATATATATAATAAAGCCAGAAAGCTGCTTGATACACTATGAGATTACCTGACCTGGTCAGACCTTCATTGCCGTACCGTTTATTAACAGTGAAAAAAAAACACGTTGTTACTACCGCACAACATTGTCAGCTCTCCATACGGCAAAAAAGATCCAAAAAATCCGTCTGCATACTTGACCTATTGCGATCTCTACAAGACTGAGTGGGAGGGAGGTTATTTTGAAGATTAAATTTATATGAGTTTTTTTTATAAGTAAGTGTCCAAGTTGGTCTACAAAGACGGAAAATCAATTTGTACCTTTAACAAATATGTAAATAGAGTTTTAAATTCTTAATCACTGTAGGTAAAAAAAGTGTGCGGGAGGGTTAATAAGAGAGATAAATCATTCCCACGAAAGCTTAATTCGTAACCGACGTTATTTTTTATTTTGATCGTAATTACAATATATTTTACATAAGCCATATCTTTAAATTTAATTTGATGATATAATTATTTTCATATTTCGTCAAACCCAAATGCAGTATTAACAATTATTAGTTCGTTCGTCTGTTAATAAATAATTATTATTACATTTCTATTCATATGAACAACCTTGTTAAGATATCAGTAAACAATTTGGCAACATTTTAATTTAATGTATATACGAACAGGAAATAGAGTATAATTTCGTTAATTATATTAATGATGCTTTAACAATGTAATAAGTTAAATTAGAACTAAATTATTTATATATACTTTTCAATTCAAATTTTGTCAGCTTTTTTAAACTTCAAATTTAATAACTGCTAAGCGTTGAATCGATAAAAAATTTAATTATAGATTTTGTTGCTATTTATTTAAAAAATAAATAGACAAACTAATTATGTAATAATAATTACATTCCAGTCACTTATCTTTAACTTTTCTAAATCCTCCTTCACTGCCTTTAACCATTTTCTTCTTGGGCGTTCTCTACTTCTCTTTCCGACCACCGCCTCTGTCAACATTTTTTTTGCTGCTCTGGTTTTCGGCAATCTTTCTACGTGACCTAGCCATCTGATCCTCTGTGATTTTACTTGTGCTATTATTGAATAGCTGTTGTAAAGTTCATATAGTTCACTATTTGTTCGCCTCATTCAAATTCCGTCCACTTTTTTCCCCCATATTTTCTTCGTAATATTTTCCTTTCCCATATCTCCAATTTTTGTTCTTCGGCTCTATTTAGCGTCCATAACTCGCATCCATATAGGGTTGCAGGTCTTATCACTGTCCTGTATAGTCTCTCCTTTCCTCCTTTAGACTCGAATTATGATCTAAATAGTTTCATTAGAGCTCCTGCACTTCCACTTCCTTTGTTTATTCTGTTTTATTTCTCTGCTTTCTTCATTTCGACTGTTTAAGTTCACTCCCAGGTAAGTAACGTCTTCTATTCTGAATGACTGATATATTTTCCCATCCGTACAGTTGTTAACTACTAGCTTTTCCTCTCTAGTTTCTTCCTCAGGTCTTATCACCATGTATGTGGACTTTTCTTCATTGATTTCAACCCCCTTTTTTTCTTGCAGCGGTTTCTAGCCTTCTGATTGCGTCAATTAGTTCCTTCTTTGATCCAGTTAGTAATACCAGGACGTCTGCGTACGCTAGACATTGATGTTTCATATTGAGTAGCTTTCCGTGTCTATGGATATTGCTTTTCCTCATTACATTCTCCAGCACTGTGTTAAATAGAACGGTTGTTAATGGGTCGCCTTGTCTCACTCCTCTATTAGTCTTAAATGATTGGGATTTTGGTTCATTCACACTTACTTTATTTGCTGTATTTTCGAGGGTCGTTCTTGTCAGTCTGATCAGCTTTTGTGGTATTCCCAAATTTTCCATACCTCTGTAGATTTTTGCTTTATGTATTCTATCGTACGCTTGTTTGAAGCCTATGAATAAAGCGTGCACGGATAAGTTATTCTCGTAGCTCTTCATTGTAAAAATCTGCTCGTTAACCGATCGTCCTTTCCGAAAATCTGCTTGGTAGTCGCCTATTACTTTGTCGTATTTATCCAGACGTTTCTTTATCAGGCTAGCCAGAATTTTATACTCCACATCCAATAGAGCAATTCCTCTATAGTTATTGTCGTATCTCCTTTTTTAAGAATTGGAATTAGTATTAGTAGACCATTTCGCAGGCATATTTTCCTTTTCTCATATTTTTACAAGCAGTTTGTATACTTTCCTCTAATTCTAAACCTCCTCCCTTGATGAGCTCGTTGCATATTCCGTTTTCTTCTGAACTTTTATTGTTTTTTAAGTTCTTAATAATTTCTATCATTTCCTCTTTGCTGGAACTTCTTCGTCATTTTGGATGAGGTCTAATGTTATCATTTCTTCGAACTTCTCTGGGCCACTATTTAGAATGGTCTCGAAATGTTGTTTCCATCTATTTGCCATTTCTTGAGCTCCTCAAACCAAATTTCCATATTTATCCTTACTAAATATTATTTTCTGCTCTCTTTTTTTGCTTCCTGGTAAAAATTTCTGATTTTCTTATTATTAAAGTTTTCTTCTATTTTTCTTATCTTTTCCTCTAAATACTCTCTTTTTTCCTTCTGCAGATCTTCACAGCTTCTCTTCTTAACTTAGGTAATTCATTCCTATTTTCTTCTGTATTCTTCGCTAGCATTTTCATTTTAGCCTCGTTTCGTTGCCTTATCCAATGTTCGCAATCACTGTCAAACCATTCTTTACTTTTAGTCCTGTGTTTTTCCTTTGTGAGTTTTTCTGCTGCTGCCTTTACTGTTCTTTCTATACCATTCCATAAGTCCTCAATATTTCCGTCTTCATGCATACGGTTCAGTCCTTCTTCTATATTATTAATGTATTCTTTCTTAATTTTCCTTTCTTTAAGTTTTCCAACGTTATACCTGTTTCTATTGTCTATATATTTTCAATTATTATTTTGAACTATGGAGAAACTATACTTTGTAGGAAAATGATTGTCAGATATTAAGATTTTAATTTTAAAATAAAAATAGCCTCATGGATGTTAACTTTTAAACCATTGTTTGCATCTTTGAACATACAAATTAAAATCAATTTTCGGATAAGCATTTCGAAGTCTGCATTGAGAATTTGGATTTTTGCAAGACTTTAATGATAATTTCTAATAATATTATGGGCTTTAAAATGTGATTTAAATATTAGTAATAAACTACAATAAATTCAAAAGCACACATCTTAGTGAGTTTTAATCATAATGATTGTATTTAGTTAGTTATTTTAAGCTTTGCGCTTTCACCAGCCAGAGATAGAATTTGTTGTATCTTACCGCGATGTTACGCTAGAACTGAAATAAGTACTGCGAGTTCTGTTCTCTTGTTTGTCGATCCTACCTCGGTTTATCAGCCGTGATAAGGCGACACATGTCCCGATAAAGATTGACAAATAAGAGACCAGTTAGTCTGTTCAAATATTGACTTTGTTCATTTTTAATAGCTGATACCGATTTTCATTACGACTTTGTTACTTTTTTTGCTAAAATTATATTCGTCAAAAAATCACCCTCCGTGATTTTTGTATTTCTTTACGTTTTAGGGTCCCCAGGTCTCGGTTTGTCTCTCTGTTGGAGCAGTAGCTCTCGAAATGAGATATCAATTTGAAACACACACACACACACACATACATAATATTTAAAGAAGGAATAAAACTTTTGAGCTACATTGCAGGGCACAAAGGGAGTAAAAGTGGTGAGAGTCAATAAATTTTGTATGGTGTTTATGCAGTATTGTAATTTTTATTGCTTTTTCGAGATAATAATCAAATTTTAAGCAAATGTCTTTACAGTAAAATATATTAGAGGTTGGGGGTGAGATTAGAGTTTTTGCAGTCGAGCGATTCGAAAAATAAGTTACTTTTTCATTATTTTCGATTTTAACCAGGAAAGGGGGTAAAAAGAGTCGTTACATACTGTATAAAAAATAGGGTTTTGAGAATTTTTTTAGGTCAAAACGTTAAATATTATATAGTTTTAATAGCATTATGAAAATTTGTTAAGGTAATTGATTGGTATAATCGATAAATTTTACACAAAATTTTTTATATCAAAGGGCTAAAGGTGTGGGCAAGCGAGTTAGCATCTGTGAAAATCTCTACTGTAACATATATACATATATATATATATATATATATATATATATATATATATATATATATGTATACATATATATATATATATATATATATATATATATATATATATATATATATATATATATATATATATATATATGTATATATATAAATATATATATGTATATATTATATATATATATATATATATATATATATATATATACATATACATTTACATTTACATTTACATATACATATACATATGCATATGCATATGCATATGCATATGCAGATGCTCATGCCCATGCCCATGCATATGCACATGCACATGCACATGCACATGCACATGTACATACACATACACATACTCATACATATACACATACACATACACATACACATACACATACACATACACATACACATACACATACACATACACATACACATACACATACACATACACATACACATACACATACACATACACATACACATATATATATACATACACATACACATACACATACACATACACATACACATACACATACACATACACATACACATACACATACACATACACATACACATACACATACACATACACATACACATACACATACACATACACATACACATACACATACACATACACATACACATACACATACACATACACATACACATACACATACACATACACATACACATACACATACACATACACATACACATACACATACACATACACATACACATACACATACACATACACATACACATACACATACACATACACATACATATACATATGCATATACGAGGCTGGTTTGAAAAGTCCGTGCAAAGTCCGAGAGATGGCACCACCGGCGCGTATCGAGGTCATGTTTAGTTAGTAGAATCTCTTGAATGAACGCACACCAAGTTTTAGCCATATTGGTCTATTTCTTTGTGTTTGGCATTCGTGTGAATGAAGGAAGTCGAGTGATTTTCAAGAAATGGACGAAAAAAGAATTTCGTGTGATGATTAAACATTACTTTATGAAAGGCAAAACGCCTCATGAGACTAAAGAGAAGCTTGATAAACATTATGGTGATTCTGCACCTTCGATTAGAACAGTTTATAAGTGGTTTCAAAATTTTCGGACTGGCCATATGGGCACAAGTGACGCTGAACGTTCTGGACGGCCTGTGGAGGTTACGACTCCAGAAATCGTTGATCAAATCCATGATATGGTGATGGATGACAGAAGAGTTAAGGTGCGTGAGATTGCTAGTGCTGTGGGCATCTCGACTGAACGGGTACATAATATTTTGCATAAACATTTGGACATGAGAAAGCTATCCGCAAGATGGGTGCCGCGATTGCTCACGCCTGACCAAAAACGGAATCGTGTGAAGTGTGGCAAGGATGGTTTGCAGCTGTTCCAGAAGAATGCGGAGGACTTTAAGCGTCGTTTCGTCACTGTGGATGAAACATGGATACATTACTATACTCCTGAGACCAAACAACAATCTAAACAATGGGTTACCAAGGGGGAATCTGCACCAAAAAAGGCGAAGACCGTTCCTTCGGCCGGAAAGGTTATGGCGACTGTCTTTTGGGATTCGCAAGGGATAATCCTCATCGACTATCTGGAAAAGGGGGTAAAACTATTACAGGTAAATATTATTCATCGTTATTGGACCGTTTGAAAACCGAGCTGCAAGAAAAACGCCCGCGATTGGCCCACAAGAAAGTCCTTTTCCATCACGACAACGCACCAGCACACACCTCAGCAGTTGTGGTCGCAAAATTAATGGAAATAGGATTCCAACTCGTTTCACATCCCCCCTATTCTCCAGACTTGGCTCCCTCGAACTACTATTTGTTCCCCAATTTGAAGAAATGGCTGGCGGGACAAAGATTTTATTCAAACGAGGAGGTGATTGCAGACACTAATGGATATTTTGCAGACTTGGGCAAATCCTATTATTCGGAAGGGATCAACAAACTAGAACATCGTTGGACGAAGTGTATAAGCCTAAAAGGAGACTATGTCGAAAATAAAAAAAGGTTTACCCCAAACACATAAGTAGTTTTTATTTTTGCACGGACTTTTCAAACCAGCCTCGTACATATACTTATGCATATGCATATACATATACATATACATATACATACATACATACATACATACGAACACCAATAAGACCTTGCCGAATAACTGCTTCCAATATTAATGAAAGTAATGGAAAAGGCTATCAATCAGCATCTTCTAAAATATCTTGAAGGATGCAACATTATTAGCGATCATCAATATGGCTTTCGTAAACATAGTTCAACAGAAGGTCTTCTAACTTATGTAACACATCTTGGAACAACGCTATTGAACACTTTGGATTATCTCGAGCGGTTGCTTTTGACATATCCAAGGCATTCCACCTCTCTTGGCAGGATGGATTGTTGGCTAAGCTACGCTCTTATGGTGTGTCTGAAAAGTTCTGTTTGTAGCTCTCATGTTTCCACAAAGAGCGTTCTTTATGAGTTGCAGTCGACGGATTTCTTTTTAATAATTTTACTAGCAACGCCAGAGTACCCCTGGGCTCCATACTCTCTCCAACTCTTTTTCTCATTTACATTAACGACCTGCTGGAAAAGCCCGGGAGTCCAACATACAGGTTTGCAGATGACAGTACGCTTATCCCTTCATTCATTTTGAACACTCGAACATCGGCTACTCAGACAAATATCCGCAGATAGGAGGAAGTCATTCAACTTAGTAAGACCTAGAAGAAATTCTATCTTGAGGTGATAGTAACCAAGAGGACTTTAACGCTACAAAAACCCAGGCGGCAGTTTTTTCTAAAAAAGTTGCTGAGCCCGGCATTGTTATGGCGAGGTACTCCATTCCTCTAGCATTGTCACTCAATTTGTTGGGCGTTAATTTGGGAGCAAATATGTCTTGGCATGAACATGGTGCAAGTATAGCAAAGAGAGCTTCTCGAAAGCTGGGAATATTACAAATTACAAATAAAATCATCATTTTATTACATTTTTATATTTGATTAGGCAGTAATTTCAATTTTTGAGCAGTGTAACTTAAAACAGTGATTTAAATTTTTCAACAGTGTAACTCAACAGTGTATAACGTGTTGCTGACTTAACTTATTTAGTTTGTATTGATTTTGCGTTCAGAAAGTGAGCCATTTTAAAGACGTCACTTTGAAGAAGGGGCAAAAGATATGTAAACGGCCCTATGGAATTTTTAGGGGCTTTTTCCGCCAGTATGCCGTAGTGGCTTTTTCCTCCAGCATGCCGTAGTGGCTTTTTCCACCGTGTTGCAGTAACGGCTTAGTTCTTCGTCAAGCGGGTGTTGTTTATAGATCTCAAGTTTGATGCCTTTTTCCAATCTTAAAATATTCTGACCATCCTAAGACATTTCGGGTCAAAAAGTGCTAGCTACCAAAATGGGGATAGGAGAGTGGCAGGTGAGACAATATCTGGATGAGAATCTCACCAGGAGAGGCCGAACTGTTTATGAAAAACCCACGAGGGGAAGCCAATCAGTAAGTCATAAGTACACCAGTTTAAATATCTCACTTCTTGTCTACAAGTGTGTTTTCAACGACTACTCAACACCTGTAATCCGCGGAGTTAATTTTACAAACTTTTAGATCATGTTTTTTAAAAAGCCTTTTGTTTTTTTTACACTTTGGATCAGTAATTCATAGAACTTAAATGTGTACAGTCTATAGACTAAGGGGGTTTTAGTTAATGTAATTTTAAGAGTGTAATATCTGCAAGGATTTTTATTTTGTTAATATACTTTTTCTCTGTGTTAATGCAACCTTTTGCTGAACTATCCGCTTTATCTTTCAGAACGCAACGGTTGTACCCAATTCAATTTTATTTCAACAACTAAATAACTCTTCAGTATTTTTTCATTTTTAGAGCTGAACTGAAAATCTTTTTATTCTAAAACGAATGTTGCCCAAAAACAGTACAAAAATGTTTTAAACAACTATAGAGGCTATTTTCAAAAGACGTATAAAAATTATCTCCATGTTCTCTACCAGTAAAAAAACCGGCTAGCTGATATCTTGATTCTGTCCTCTATCAGTATTAATATCGACTCAATCCATTGTTAAAATTAAGGGGTAAAATAGCGCCGCAAAGAGACGCTAAAAAGTGGCGCCTAAACGAGCCACATATCTTTGGTGGCCTAGCGAGGTGCCAGGGGAATGTGTGCATCTGGAATCAAAGAACATTTTTTCCAAGAGGAAAAAAAAAAAATGTTAAGAGTGTAGCTGCTTTTAGAAGGTGTAAGGCAATCAACAAACGGGGGAGCTAGAGAGCGTAGCTTAGCTCAGATCCTTTCTAATACGGTGAAGTAAAAATTGATGAACGGAAGGGAAGATTTTTCAGAAAAAAAAGAAACTTTTCATATAGTGGGAATTTACAAACTTACGGTCAAAGACACAAAAGAACCCTTTCATGCAATGATACTTTAAAAACTTATACCGATTTTGAAAATCGATAAACGGCGAGGTAAAGATGTTTCACAGAAACGACTTTCAATGAAACAAGTTTATTTTACAATCCTTTCTTCGTCCGTAGGGGTAGCCGTTGGCTATGTTATGCCGCAACTATACAGTACTTGTGTTTATGCGTTTTTATAGAGTACCTCTATAACTTTTGCTTTAGTCGAAAGGAATTTATATATATTACATCTTTTGTGAATATTTTTAGTTTTTTCCAGAGACATTATGGAGAAAAAACATGAATTTTTTATTAAGCGAGGTAATTAATTAATACTTTAACAACTATTAGCTTCCAGTAATTTCAACTGAAAACTTTGTAATTGTGTTTACCGATTGGATTTTGCAAATATTTTCTTATAATGCCATTACCAATTACTGCTCAAACCAATTTTTATCGCATTTTACTGGTACGTGCCAGGTGCCTATTGTTGTTTACAGCTCCATATACGCATTTACATAATCGGATTTAGTTTTACATATTCTTTATCTGAAAAATCGAATTTCCACAAAGTTTATTTGAATATCATTAGCCCTAAGGCACGAGATATTTACAATTCTACTATATCCATCATATAATAAGATCCTAAAAATGAACTGAATCTGCACATAGCTATTTTGTCGAAAAAGTAAATGGTGTTATTAAGTATAGCAATCATTTTTGTAGACTTTTTAACTGTTGGTCTTACTGATTTCTTAACTGCTCACATAAGAAAAGTTGGACGTATCTTAACGAAAGCGCCAAATTGTTTATCTATATGTTATGCTTAAAAATTATATACTGGTTCTGGCACAAAAATATACTCTCATGAACATGGAATGAACTTATATGGGTGATTTAGGATAAAAGTGCTAAAACTATAACTAATATATTAAAAGTAAATTCCTTTACCAACGTAGAACTATTACTTGTAAAAATGATATAAGTTACTATAGATACTACTACTGTCTCTATAAAAACATATCCAACGATGAGTAATGTGTAATACCGAACCATTATTTTTAAGGATTGGATTAAAAAAAAAAAACTTTATAGAGCTATCCGTAATATGAGTAATTTAGTTTATTATATGTACCATTTTAATTCTTAATTCATATACATAAAGTATGTTCAATGATGGATCATTATCTTGTTACCGCAAAATAATTGAAAGGATTTAATTATTTCCTTAGTGTGAAGTCCATATCTAAAACATAAAATAAATTTTACTGATTAACAAAAATCTACTGGGTAGATCATATACATTATAAATTAGTGCTGATAGTCATATACATGCGAAAGATATCTAGAGTATATAACGCACAAAAATATATTAATATGAGCTCTAAGTACCTGAGGTCAAAACTGATAAATACTCCATAAAAGCAGACTGCTGCTGGAGTCTATGGCGACCTCAGCAGGGCATTTGATTTAGTCGACTATGACCTCTAAATTGTTGTATAAGGAGTCTTTTGTAAAACAGGCAGAACATTTTTTTAGAAGCAGTAAGCCTTTCTCTCAGGGGAATAATACATATATATATATATATATATATATATATATATATATATATATATATATATATATATATATATATATATATATATATATATATATATATACATATATACATATATACATATATATATATATATATATATATATATATATATATATATATATATATATATATATATATATATATATATGTATATAGAGGAAGAAGAGGGAGAGATTGATGTTATCTTAAAATGAAGGCTTTTAAAGTGTGTGAAAAGTTTTCTTTTTGTGAAATTTTTTTCTCCCAGTTGAAGTTTTTGAGGAAATACTTTTTTTTTTATCCATTAGTACCCCGCCCGATGGACCTGTCTAGGCTACTGGCTACACATATTTTCTATTAAGGTTAAAGTAAATTTGGGTACCCTCTAGAACTTTGTCTGACATAGACTTAATTTAATTAATCGGGGTCCTATCTGATGAATTAAAAAAAAAACTTAAACTTAAAAAGTTTCTAATAAACAATAAAAGTTATGTTCATGCGTATTTCTGTGCACATCTAATGTTAGCCCACATTTTGCTTGCAGAGAAATTTCTTACAAAATAAATTTTATTAATCAATGATTATAAACTATACTTACTTTATTTTAGCAAATACTTTGGCATACCACTACAAATGCCTTTTGGTTGTCACGAATATATTTGTTGTTCTTGTATGTTAATATTTTCCATATTTGGGTCACTAGACACTTATACATATCTGGTTAGTCTTTCTAATTTTGTGATGTAAATGAAATTGTGGGAAATACCGATTTAATACTTTGGGGGATTGTTACGATGTATTTTTGTTCCTATAATTTTCCAAATAAACATTTTATGTGAAAATTTAATGCAAAATAAAGCGTCAACTCTGTAAGATATGTACGAAATACAATGTTTTATTATTATCAGTTTAATCATAACTTTAGTTGGCGTACTGTTGCTCTTGTCTATTTAACCTCCACTTTCTACATTTGCTAAGTTTTAAAGTTGGACCTTTTTAGTGAATCAGGCAGTGAGCATTTAAAACCTGGTTCCACTAAGTTTTCCCTTTGTAGCTATTCATTATCTCACAATAAGTTATTTTAAAAAGTGATTCACAAATAAAACCATATTTACAGGAATAAGTAAACAAGTGCTTCTATCAGAGCAACAAGATTTATAGCCATATTGAGAATAATTTATGAAATTCTTTCAAATATTCAAAATTAACTCAATATATATTTAAGTAACACAGTATCTAATGACGCCAGACTAGAAATAATAATTCTCTTATTTCTAGATATAATAGGTATATGCTCTCAAAATTACCTAATTGATAAGATATAAACGAACAAAAATGTTTTGGCAATACAAGTACTATTAATCAAATTGTTTTGAAATTTAAAATAAAACTTTAAATTTTTATCGAAAATAGAACAATAGAAAACTTGATACCAATTAATTATCGTGAATTGCAGTTTCAATATGGTTATGATATAGTTTATATAGTAAAGATATATAAATATATATAAATATATATATATATATATATATATATATATATATATATATATATATATATATATATATATATATATAGTGTGTTCCAAAAAGTTTTATACAAATGGAGAAAAGGTTTATCTTACATATTACAAAAAAAATTATTCTTGATAAAAAGTTCTGCATCACATGGAAATCCATATTTAAGCATCAAAAGTATAAAATCTTTCATGGTATACAGGGAAAATAAAAAATAATGATTTATAATTTTCAAAATAAAATATTATTAGCACAAATTTATTATGGATGTAATTGTTGCAAATTAGATAATAAGGCTATCAAATTTTTAACAAACATTGATATAATCAAAATCAGTGCACTAGTTTTTAATTAAATTTGTTTTCCTTTATTTAATAAATAATCCGACAATTACTGACGTGTTTACTGGAGTTTTTTTGAATTTGTAACTAGGAAGGCTACAAATCTAAACGAGAGCATAATTTTTTAGTTCCTATTAAAATTTTTAATTAGTATCTTGCTCTGTATTTAAATTTAAATACACTTTATTTTTCATAATAAATCATTATTTTTTATTTTTCATCAAATATTTTAAACTTTTGATACTTGATTATAGATTTCCATGTGATGCAGAACGTTTTATCAACAATAAAGTTTTGGTAATATGTAACATAACTTTTTCTCCATTTGTATAAAACTTTTTGGGACTCACTGTATTTTTTTTATCGTTCACCTCCCCGCCTGAGTAGGGATTTTACGATTTTTCATATCCTGAGGATACGGGCTGGGGTGTCGTAATACCCGTCCACGTTGTCCAAGTGCCGAAACATATATATATATATATATATATATATATATATATATATATATATATATATATATATATACGTATATATATACATATATATATATATATATATATATATATATATATATATATATATATATATATATATATATATACGTGTATATACGTATATATATATATATATATATATATATATATATATACGTATATATATATATATATATATATATATATATATATATATATATATATATATATATATATATATATACGTATATATATATATATATATATATATATATATATATATATATATATATATATATACGTATATATATATATATATATATATATATATATATATATATATATATATATATATATATATATATATATATAACCACGTACAAAAATGCCAGTTAGTCCTGGAAATGAAAACTCAACATCTTGATTTTGCTATACAGGCTTAGAGTAAAAAGCCTTAGGGTATATGTACTGACCTGAATTCTAAATGAACGGAAAAAAACAACAAAAGAAAAAAACTTTATTTACTTATTTTATACCAAGGGGTGGCCAATTTTCATTATTAATGTTGTAAATGTAAATAATTAATAAATACTGATTATGTTGCTGTAGATATTAATAAGTCGATTAGTATCTGATTTATAGTTCATTGAGTTGGAGTTCCTGTTTATGTGGTACATTAAAGAAATATACCTCATAAATCGGGACCCCAACTCAATTAATATATCCTTCTTTAGATTATATATGCCTGAGGGGGATCCCTTGAAAACCGCGCAGCCTGCGTTAAAGTCTTGACTTTGTCAACCACTCTGTTGGCTTGTGGCTGCTATGTCAGCCTACGATAGAGTATTAGCTGTGTGTACTTGATATAATTTGTTGTATCTTACCATTACACTAATGCAGAGATTTACAACATCAACGTAAATCCGCCGTTACTTTTTTCTGACTATAAACTCCTTTCAACTTCGAGTATTTTACCTATTAGTGACAGAAAGGTGCCTAAATCGCTTAAGATTTAAGCGCCTCTCTGTCACTACAAGCCTACTAATTGGGAAAAAGTCGAGGAATATTTTTTAACTTTTTGGGACGCACTGCATTTTTTTTATCGTTCACCTCCCCGCCTGACTAGGGATTTTCCGATTTTTCATACCCTGAGGATACCGGCTGGGGTGTCGTAATACCCGTCAACGTTGTCCAAGTCCCGAAACATTATATATATATATATATATATATATATATATATATATATATATATATATATATATATATATATATATAACCACGTACGAAAATGTCAGTTAGTCCTGGAAATGAAAACTCAACATCTCGATTTTGCTATACAGGCTTAGGGTAAAGAGCCTTAGGGTATATGTACTGACGTGAATTCTAAATGAACAGAAAAAAAACAACAAAAGAAAAATACTTTATTTACTTATTTTATACCAAGGGGTGGCAAATTTTCATTATTAATGTTGTAAATGTAAATAATTAATAAACACTGATTATGTTGCTGTAGATATTAATAAGTCGATTAGTATCTGATTTATAGTTCATTGAGTTGGAGTTCCTGTTTATGTGGTACATTAAAGAAATATACCACATAAATCAGGACCCCAACTCAATCAATATATCCTTCTTTAAATTATATATGCCTGAGGGAGATCCCTTGAAAACCGCGCCGCCTGCGTTAAAGTCTTGATTTTGTCAACCACTCTGTCGGCTTGTGGCTGCTATGTCAGTCTACGATAGAGTATTAGCTGTGTGTACTTGATATAATTTGTTGTATCTTACCATTACACTAATGCAGAGATTTACAACATCAACGTAAATCCGCCGTTATTTTTTTCCGACCATAAACTGCTTTCAACTTCGAGTATTTTACCTATTAGTGACAGAAAGGTGCCTAAATCGCTTAAGATTTAAGCGCCTCTCTGTCACTACAAGCCTACTAATTGGAAAAAGTCGAGGAATATTTTCGAACTTTCCTTTGATTAGATGTGTGTTTTCGATCTTACGACCCAACTGACTGCGATAAGAAGGTTTTTTGTGTTATTTTGGCTTACAAGTTGAGATCCAATCCTCAAAAAAATGCTTTTTCAAAGGTAAACCTTGGCTTGATCGATGCAAAAGAACTGTGTGGTCCCTTTAGGAGGCTAAGGCCATTTGTCAAAATTTCACTAAATTCACTATACCACCACACACACGGTCAGATAATACCATGGCTACAGCACCTACAGCAATCTTACTTGTAGCCTGAACCCTTTGATTTACATTCTACTATCGATTTCCGAGAAAAAACATCATCTGATGTTCGCAATGTACAGTCAAAGAAGCTCGATATTATCTTCATACAGCATGTTTTAAAACTTATTAAAGCTAGATATCAAAAACGTTTCTGGCGCTGATAGAATACCTGCTATAGTTCTTATGGACAAGACTATTAAAATTCCAAAATATCTAGAAGGGTTTATTATTAACGATCATCAATATGGCCTTAGAAAGTGTAGATCACCAGGAGATCGTCTAACTTGTGTGACACATGTTTGTAACAACGCAGTTGAACATTTTGAAGAACCTCGAGCAGTCGAACTTGACATATCCAAGGCGTTCGGCTGTGCTTGACATGACCGATCGTTGGTTAAGATATGCTCTTATGGCATGTCTAAAAATTTTGTTTATGACTACCGACCAGTCGCACTAGTTATGAAAATGCAACTAGTATCTTATAAGATATCTAGAAGGATCCAGAATTATTCGCGACTATCAATATGGCGTTCGTACGCAAAGATCAACAGGAGATCTTTTAACTTATGTCACAAATGTTTAGAATAACGCAATTGACCATTTTGGAGAATCTTTAGAAATTGTACTAGATATATCCGAGCCACTTGACAGTATTTTACATGAAAGATCGTTGGTTAAGCCACGTTCTTCGAGTATGTATGAACAGTTTTATTTATGGCTCTCTGGTTTCCTCAGAGCGTGTTCTTTACGAGAGGTAGTTGACGGGTTACTTTCTAACACCTTCACTATCAATGCTGATGTGCTCTAAGGCTCCATATTGTATAATACTATTTTTCTCCGTTACATTAATGATCTGCTGAAAAGTACCAGGAATCTAATTTAAAGCTTTGTATCTTGGGGGTGACAGTAACCAAGTAGACTTTAATGCTAAAAAAACCATTCTTGTAGCATCGTCATTCAATTTGCGGGACGTTAACTTGGAAGCAAATATCTGAATAATGAATCTGTTGTATGCATAGCAAAGAGCGCTTTTCAAAAGCTGGGAATATTATGTGGGACTAGAAAGCTTTACGCTTTGTAACAATTTTTGATTCTTTACAAAGCTCAAATTTAAACAATGATGGGATACTGCTTCCATATTTGGGGCTCTGCTCCAAAATATACCGATTTCTTGAAAGATCGAAGAACGGTTGACGACTTGAGTCTACTCTGCAGGTGCTTTCATGGAAAGTGTTTGATGGATGTAGCCCGCCTAATTCCTGTCAAAATGGTGCATGCTAACAATATACATCGGGCTAGTACTTTACATCTGTATGGTGTTCAGCTTATCACTCCTCGTACAACCGTTTTCTAGTAGTCTTTTATTTTATATGGAAAACCTCATCCGTTTGGAATGATTTGCCTAGGACTGTGCTTCTTAATGTTATCAATGTACATTGATTCAAGACTAACGTGAATCGCTCTCTTCGCACACCTTCCCGCTCCCCTGGCACTTTAGCGATTTCCCTGCAGCATGCGTGCTATGCCCACAAAAAAAAACTAAGAAAATAGTATTGCCAGTGAATAATGGATGCATGACATGCATGACTTACATATGTGGTGACATTTTTAACGTCAATAAATATGGTCATATTTGTAGATGTTGTACGTGTACAAATTATTTTCGATTTAATCTATGGAGATGGATTATGGTAGCTTCCTGGATACTGATAAAGTTTTTCAATTTTGACGACTTATTTAAATAATATTTATAAAACATAAAGTTTTAAAGTACTCACCTTATAAAGGTGTATATGGGAAAGTCCGACAAATATCTACTTTTCACTTATATACACTTTCACTCCCAGTGTACCGGCCTCGGTACCGTCTAAGTTAAGAGCCTGCATATGAAACCTATGATCTTTGCTTCGATTCCGGCAATTGACTGAATGTGTGTGTGTGTGTGTGTGTGTGTTTATTTAGTAGATAATGCAGGAATGCAATATCGCCCGTGATAGCACTACCGCGTTGTCTTAAAAGTGCAGTGAAAAACAAATGTGTGTGCACTTGGGCAAGGTAGACGGATATTATGATATCTCTGTCAATTAGAGTCAGTCAGAAAAAGGGTAAAAATCTCTATAGCAGCTTAGAGGTGGACTATATAACAAAATGTTTACAAAAATGAGTTTTATCGACATTCATTAAAAATTCAATGCACGGCTCGGCAAAACATTGCGGATATCCATCAAAAAATTCCTTCTTACTCTTACGGTACATTACATTTATGTAGAGTGCCTTACCCTGCCCTTCTAAAATGTGGCAGCATCAGCGATGTTAAACCATTCTCAGATATTGCGAAGTCATGACTGTTGTTTTAGACCTAGTCCAAAAAAAATTCTAGTTAGCTATTTCGTCAGCAAACTTCAAAGTAACTGTCATTTCATTTTAAATTCAAGTATAAACTGTGGTTCGTTCAGTGGTTTCCGATCAAAAGGGTTCAGCAAACTTTTCGCAGCAGAATCGCTGTGTTGGCACAACAGAGGCACATGATTTTTATTACGGGAATTGTGGAACCTTTATACTGATGTTTTGCATTTTCTGTTTTGATTTTAAATAGAATAATAGTGAGTTGTAACCTGCAAAAAAAAACAAATACAAAGTTTTGCTTCAAATATTATATTTTTTGCACGGTAGAACTTCTACTTGTTTATTTCTTTTCTATCTCAGGCCCCTCATAAATGAGTATTTCATACTTTTGACTAAATTTCAGGTTCACTTGTAAATTGGCTTTTACTTCCGTAGAACACACGCATACTTTTCCGACACTCCATAGTTATGACTAGGTTTCAATGTTATTTTATTTACGTGAAGCCCGGTTTTCATAAGCAATGTATTTTACCGACTTTTCTACCATTGTACTCACCCCGTTTAAATTCATCCTACATCCATGCGCGAAAAACCCATCCACGTGTTTAGAGCCATGAAATTTACCCCAATCCACTGCATTTTCGGCCGTTCTGTCAGTGCCAGCAGAATTTAAGTGGGAAATACGCCACCCGTGTTCGCTGGATAATTCCGTTTCGTTCGTCGGAAAACTAAATCCATTTTCCGGTATAAAAGGCTCGATAACCGGCGAATTCATTGGAAAAAATTTAAATTTGTAGAGTGCTTTTCAGAGTTTCACGGCATCGAACAAGAAATTTTAAGTGGTGTGAATGAAATGCTTTTAACAGTGTTAGATTTGGACAGTTAAAAATACATTTAGCGTGATTAGTGTTTGTTTTATCGAATTTAAACAGTTTCTTGAGAAGTTTTAGTTTGGATATTTGAGTAAAATTTAACTTGGAGGTTTTGTCAAGCCTGTTAATTAAAGGTAAGTTCCTTTGAAATATTATATTAATTATTTAAAAGTATATATAATTTTGTGTGATATTACATCGTTGTTAGTATCTTTAACTCTTTCACTTTCCAGACATTTATTATTTACGAATTACATATATCAGCATAGTCAGCAAATAAAATAATAATAGATTAATTGTGACTTGTTAATAATTTATTATATATATACATATATATATATATATATATATATATATATATATATATATATATATATATATATATATATATATATATATATATATATATATATATATATATATATATATATATATATATATTAAAATAATTCTATATCGTCAATATGTTTATTAATTTAGAACAAAAAATATTACTATTCAAGAGTTTTTGTGTCATATTTCCACATACTAATAATTTTTAGGGCCTTTAATTATAACAATTGGTCGTCAAAACTGAAAAAAAGATAAATCTTCTTCAAAATTAATTTTTTAAACCAAATTTAACAGCTATTATTAGGCTTATTCAAGTTTCAAACTAGTCCGAGTCAATTAAATGTAATACAACTGGTGGGCTGAATGAAATCCAGCACGATGATTACTTCTGACTAGTTTAAAATAGCTGCATGAACAA
>CM032454.1:84302476-84402476 GCA_019049505.1 Pachyrhynchus sulphureomaculatus | reverse complement strand
GAACACTAGATTAACAAGAAAAGAAATAAAGAAATAGTGATATACAAATCACTATAATAGAGAACATTGAGTCAAAAATTATGCTTATGTGCCGAAAATGAACTATGAAGGGACACCAAAGCAAATAATTAGTTGGAAAGGCGAAAGAGAAGTTAGACATATGGTCTGATATGATACTAACACGCAGGTGTTTTTTTCAGGTCGTAATGAAAAATTTTCTATGACTTGCACACATATTTTTGGTTTTTTCCGATTTCAACTTTCTTGTAATTTCGTGAGTAAAAAAATAATGCAAAAGTGTAATTATTTTAATTTTCAAAAGTGTACCATTTCAATATCTACTGCACCGGTGTTTTTACTAGTTAATAGCCGCTGCTATCCGGCTATGAGTGTCAGCAGTTCGAATTTGACATGATTTATGCAAAAAAAACTACACTGTACCATAGCTTGATTTTCGTGAATTGCCTTCGATAGTGTATACAGTCCTGTTTTAGTTAAGAGACTGATTGAGAGTGGTCCTTCTGGTACTCACCTTGGATAGACTGAATTCTACTTCTATGATCGTTGGCAGCATCTGCTTATATGCGATTATGTTTTCCGTAAAGTTTTTATGAAGTCGGGAGTGCCGTAGGGCTCCCAATTAGCATTTCTATCTTTTCATTGTTTATTGATATTTCTATGAGAATGTTTTCTTTGTCTGTTATCTATCTAACTGTGAAGAAAAACTACTAGAGACAAAAAAAATTCTAGTTCTCTACGTACAAACCACCTACATTGTTACACATAGACCAGACTTGTTGTTTTATTCATTCCAAAAAATTTTGTGTTTGCACCTCAAAAATAAATGAAGCTACGGAGGTATTCAATTCATCATCAGAGAAAAAATTTGAACTCCTCATGTTTTTCTCCCGATGTTTAAACAAAAAGAAGTGGCTAAATACTAAATTAAGGCTGTAGATTGGATGTGGTAAGCTGTTGAATTCACAACTCTCGGTAATAGTTGGAACCGTACTTGCCTTATGGACTCTGCGGTTGTCGTTTAATAGCAAAACTTTTGTACCATGAATTCGGACGTTTTTCTCTAATGGTATGCTTGTGGTTTTGAATAAACTTCTCCATTAATTAAATTCCGTGAACTTCTCCTATAATTCTGGACCGTTTTTTCATATACTCAATAAGAAAAATTCCTTAACAATATCAAAATCGGTCTTAATCAATTTTCCAGAAGACCAGTGACGCCCTGACTTCTTTGGAGAGGAGTCGTTATGAACTCATTGCTCGACTGCTGCTTTGAGGACCATTCTAATAGAATACTCCAGTCTCGTAGCTAATGATAATTCGCGAAAAATAACTCTCATCGTTCTCTCAGATATTTTTGAGAAATTTTTTCCTCGCTAGTTTCACCTTTCGTGTAAGGAGTTTGTGATTCGTCACGCAGAAACTTTGTTTATACCTAAATCTTTCTGCAAAACTATGAAAAACTTTCTTTTGGATATCCCAACTTCTCAAATAAGCATTGATATAAAAATTATTCGATCTGATAGCAGTAAATTCTTAACAAGCCTAATGGCATGAAATGGAAGCTTTCACGGTCTTAAGTTGATGAAAAATAGTGGTTCTTATAATAAGACTTTTTTAATTTGGAGTAACTTTTCAGTTTCAACCTCAACTGGTCTTTCTGATCTAGGGTAATCCTAAATTGAGTCATGGACTCATTGAAATTGTCTAGACCTAAATTTTACTTAAATATAAAATGGACTATCATTACCATACGCTTGGAACGTTCTTTCATAAATAATTTTTGGTCTATTTCTTTCTTTAGTCAGGAACTTCATCATTACGTGGTGCTTTAAATTGTTTTTATCGAATTTTTGAAAAAAGCTTAGAAACTGCAAAATGCAACGAACCCTTTCAAAATTTCGTCAAACTTGAAAATCAAGTATTCTTTGTATGACGCGATTTTCATAGCTATGTAGGTAGATAATTTTAAAAAACATCGTATATATCTTCTTTTGAGACATCATATGTTTGGTCATATGCTGATGATACGTAATTATCCTTCAATCTAAACTTGAGAAATTTGTCAGTTGGTGCAATGGCAACCATTTAAAAATTAATGTTTCTGAGTATAAAATTTAGATGTTTTATAAATTTTTATATCCATTAAATCATGACAGAGTAACGTCCTTTGTGATTGTGACGTTACTCTCGATAAATGACTATAGTTAATTTGATAATAATATTGTAAATGGTTCGTTTTATCAAGACTGCCAAATACACCCACCATACAAAGGCTAGTATCGTTTAGTTATTTGTGAAAAATATATTTGTAAAATCTTCTTGTTCTTCTTCCTCTAGCTATTCTCTATCCCTTGGATATAGGCCGTCGCATGTTCTTCCACAGGTCCCTGTTTTGAGCAATTTGATACCAGTTTAGTCACGCTGATCTTTTAATATCGTCATACCAACGTTGGTCTACCAGTAATTCTTTCCCCCCCCCCATGGTCTCCAACTGGTCACTTTTCCCCTCCAGTTATCAACATTTCTGGTCACATGGCCAGCCCAGTTCCACTTGGGGAAAGATATCCTTTCAATTATGTTATGGATGCCTGTTTTTTCCTGATCCAATCGTTTGATTTGCAGTCCCTAAGTAATATACCTAGGATTTTCCTTTCAATTGCTCTCTGGTGAACTTGTAATTTTCTAATAACTTTCCGTGTCAGAACCCAAGTTTCGTTACCATATGTTGTTACTGGTAGAATGCATTCGTTATGTACTTTACTTTTAAGTTTTAAAGGCCGTTTGGACTGAAAGACTTGCTTCATTTTACTGTAAGCTGCCCATCCCAGGCGTATCCTTCGGTTGACTTCTAGTTCTTGATTCACTTTTCCGATAGTAACTTCCTGTCCTAAATATACATATGAATTCACCCTTTTCACTTGTTGCCCGTGTAACGATATTGCGTCATTAATAGTTGTTGTTTGTTCGTTCGTCATGAATTTGGTTTTTGTGATGTTCTTCTCTAAATCGACCTTTTTTGCTTCAGTTCGTAATTCTTAGAGCATTTCCTTGAATTCGATTTCATTTTGGGCAAAAAGTGCGATGTCATCAGCAAAACTAAAGTTGTTGAGTCTTTCTCCGGATGTGTTAAGTCCACTGTTTTCCCAGTGAAGGTATTGTATAATACTTACCATATAAGTAAGTAAATTTTATTACATTTATTTATCGTATCAAAGTTAAAGTTTTGTGACTAAGTTGGGAATGTGGAATCTTTAGCACAATGACACTACTCAGTATATATCACCACTACACCAAACACTTTATTTTTGCACTCGACGCGCGTTTCGCTAAGCATGTTAGCTTCATCAAGAGCGATGATTGACTAGATGATAGTCAACCATCGCTCCTGATGAAGCATCGTTAGCGAAACGCGCGTCGAGTACAAAAATAAAGTGTTTGGTGTAGTGGTGATATATATTGAGTAAAGTTGTGAGTCTGAGATGCTCATTTTTTATATTTCTAAATGAAATGAAACGAATTACTTTGTTATTTGTTACTTATTTTATTTATTTATCAGCTACTGCAGTTTCGTAGGTTTTCTACATTGTCAAGCGTAATACTACAATGTAGAAAACCTACGAAATTGCAGTAGCAGATAAATAAAAAAATAAGTGACAAATAACCAGTATAGCTGGTATTATTGGCTGTAGTGCCTGGTTATATCTGATTTTATTGTTAATTCTTTCAAGCTACCTACCGACAACTAATGCTTTAGGCGCTTTTCGAGAATGAATTATATAGAACTATTATAATTTTTTATCTAAGATGTGATATTTTTAATCAAAATTTTACGTTAAGAGAAGACTGAAAATTTGGTGTTATATTCTGTTATTACATTGACTCTGTTCTATTCTGTCTATGTTCTAGATAGTCAGCTGTAGTGTTACCAACTGACAACGACGTTCAACGAATTGAATGATGCATCAAAGAGAACTGGGTTTGTTTATGAACCTTGACAAAACCAAGATAATGCCACCGGCTCCTGGTCAAGTTTATGTTGACAATGCAAACATAGAGGTGGTAAACGAATATGTATATCTGGGATATATAATGGTACTTAGACGGCGGAACCAGGCTTCGAAGCTCAGCCGAAGAGTAGGCTTAGCCTCGACTGCATTCGGAAAGTTGAGCCATATTCTGAAGAACACCAGATTGCCCATCAACCTGAGGAGCAGAGTATTTGATACTTGCATACTGTCAGTGATGACTTATGGTATTGAGACAGTGACTTTGCCTCAGGGAACTACTAACAAGTTGAAAACAATGCAGAGATCGATGGAGAGAACGATGCTCGGCATTAGCCTAAGGGACCGAGTAAGAAATGAGGACATCAGAGCCAGGACTGGGGTCACCGATGTGATCGAGAGAGCAGTAACACTAAAATGGCAGTGGGCGGGACACATAGCTTGAGGTCCTAACAACCAATGGACAAAGCGGCTTCTGTGTTGGCGTCCAAGAATATCTATACGAAGCGCAGGACGTGCGCGGATTCATCGTGGATGCAACTCGCCCAGGACCGCAGAGCATGGAAAGAGATGGAGGAGGGCTACGTTCAGAAGTGGACGACGACGGACTGCAGAAGAAGAAGAAGAAGTGTTACCATTTGGTATTGTAATATTCTATAGTATAGTTAAATGAATTAAATTCATAAATCAATAAATTAAATTAATAATCTTAATAAATTAAATAATTAAAGTGATAAATAGTTTTCGAACCTACAACAAACTCCCCGTTTAATCGATAAGATTTATAATATCTAATAAAATTTATAGTATTTAAATTCAGCAGTGTAATTATAATGGTAAATGAATAAATAATTACATTTAGTTTAAACTTAACTTGATTTTACTTATTTAAGCATCTCCGAAATTTTGTTGGAATTTAATTTAAACCGGCAGTTGTTCCGTCATTATGCTAAAGAAACTAATTTAATTAATTTAATCAATTGTGCCTTAATTACTATTCAACACAATTTAATTGCACATGTTGCTAAACAGAAGGACTCTTGTGGTATAGAGGGCATGTAACAAATACCATAGGGAGACTAAGGTGGAAGAACTCGGGATTCTAAATTTTTAAAACATTATGCCAAATTAAACTACAAAAACTGGGATACTTTTTCTAACAGTACTCTACAATTATTGTGAATTTGAGAGAAAGTCAGATCTTTTTATTTAGATATATAACAGTGAAGGTCTTAGGGAAGCATTTTGTATATTTTGACTATTCCTGTTAATTCTCGACATGAAAATATTGAAACAATGAAAACTCTGTGATCTTACTGTAGATCATTACTAGAAAAACACAAAAGACAAATTGAATTTTCCGCTATATTTACATAACAACAGGTGTTGTAACCCCATCAAACCTTATATAAAATTTGATGGGTAGATTTTGAGGGGTAGCTGTATCAATGTCTCTTCCCACATATTTAATATCATCGTAATTAATAAGGAATTAATTTTCAGTACAAAAAAGATACCGTGCACTATAATTAAAACATCTAAAAATAAAAAAATTATTGCTGCCACAATAACTGCAAAAACACCAAGATTAATTTTACAAATTCATATAAATTGTTGGGACTTGATGTAAATTTTAAGTAGAATTCTTCAGCTATCTGATATAATGATCCGGAACAGATGCAAAGAAATTATCGACGAAACCAAGGAGGCACACAATCAACGAATTAGAAACAAATTTCTTGCTTGTCCCAACAATTCCAGGTCCTTTTGGTCAATCGCTAAGGCAGTTAGTCAAAATTTCACCAAATCCACCATACCATTACTCACACGGCCAGATAATTCTATTGCAACACCTGTTGAGAAAGCGAACTTGTTGGCTGAACTCTTTGCTTCACATTCTACTGTTGATTTCTAAGGAAAAATACCACCTACTATTCCCATAGTGCAGTCAAAGATGCCCGATATTGTCTTCAGACAGGGTATCATAAAACGTATTTTAATGAAGTTAGACACCAAAAAAGCTTCTGGCGCTGACGGAATACCTGCCATAGTACTCAAAAACTGTGCAAGGGAACTAGTTTTCTGCAGACTTTTCAACCTATCCTACAAAGAGAGAAACTTTCCTTCCTGTTGGAAATGCGCCACAATTCAGCCGATACCTACAAAAGGCAAGAACACCATGCCAAATAACTACCGGCCAGTCGCACTGCTTTCAATAATATCGAATGTCATGCAAAAGGCTAACAATCAGCATCTTCTAAAATATCTTTAAGGATTCAACATTATTAGTGACTATCAATATGGCTTTCGTAAACATAGATCAACAGGAGATCTTCTAACTTATGTAACACATATTTGGAACAACGCAATTGAACACTTTGGTGAATCTCGAGCGGTTGCTCTTGATATATCCAAGGCATTCGACCATGTTTGGCACGATGGATTGTTGGCTAAGCTACGCTCTTCTGGTATGTCTGAAAAGTTCTGTTTGTGGCTCTCATGTTTCTTCAAAGAGCTTTCTTTACGAGTGGCAGTTGACGGATTTCCTTTTAATACCTTCAATATCAACACCGGTGATCCCCGGGGCTCCATATTGTCTCCTGCTCTCTTTCTCATTTACATTAACGATCTGCTAGAAAAGACTGGGAATCCAATCTACAGCTCTGCAGATGACAGTACCCTTATCTCTTCATTGGCTCTGATCGTCGAACATCGGCTACTCAGAAAAATATCCACAGACAGCAGGAAGTCATTCAACTTAACAAAGCCCTGGAAGAATTTCTATCTTAGAGGGACAGTAATTAAGTGGAATTTAATGCCATAGAAATCTAGGCGGCAGTTTTTTCTAAAAAAATTAATATTGTTGAACCCGACATAGTTATGTCGGGACATTCTATTTATTTAGCATCGTCAGTCAATTTGTACAATTCAGGAATATCTTGAGCAAAAAATGTCCTTCATTACAATATTTTACTTAATATGCACTATTAGGCTTGCTTTATGTATTTTTGATGTTTGTTATACTTTACTTACTGTAACATTTTCACTTATTTTAAGTTTTGTAAATTTGTTTATACCTGAACTGACTATTATTGGTCTATTTATAGTTTGGGATAAATTGCAACTAAACGTATTCACACAATATTGTTAACAATACCATGTTGAGAAGTTACAACATATTAGGCTAGCAAAAACACTTGATTCACATAAAACTACACATTGACAAAATTGTCATGTTTGAATCACGATTTGCTTTACTAGTTTTTATAGTAACAAAAATAATTAAAGCTACAATCTTGTTGTTTTCATAAACGAGAGAATTATGAAAGTTGAGTCCTTAATTTTAATGCTGTCTCTCACAGGGCAAGATTATAATTTTGCATCCAAAAAAAATTCCCGTAAGTAGGTATTTTATAGAATTGCAGACAACAAAAAATCACAGAAATAATGGAATTTGGTTAAAAAAGTAATTTTTTTGGCCTTTTTTTAAGGAAATTCTGTCAATGACACGATCTGGATTAATTTTTTTCGCAGTTTCATAGTCAATTGAAATTATAGCGAGATTGTTCAGACGTTCTTGGCCAATCTGCGATCGCAAATTTATTAGTTTTAATTTACTGAAAGATCTGTCACACCTAGCAGATGTCACGGGTAGAGTTAATGCTAGTCGAAGAGCTATATTGAGATACCTGGTCATTAAATCATATTCTTCATGACAATTCAGAAGAGCAATGTATTCTGCATTTTTTAAATTGGGCAATAATGATTTTATTTGGTGTTTGTAACTTTCAATTTCCAAACGTAACTCATTGGTATCTAAATCGTGTTTGTATTTTAATGCGAGATCAGCTGCGGATTTTTTTACTTTTTTAGTGGAGGTTGTTTGTAATAAAAATCCCATTAAGAAACCAAAATCAGAAGCTATAGCAACAAAATTTTGAAATTTTTGAATTCATTTGCTGAATGAGTGTGTCCACCACATAGCAAAGCTGAATTTTAAACTGCTGAAGTCGTCCAGCCTTGGCCTTTTCGTCAAACATCGCTTTAACCTTTCTTTTGCGTTTTCTGTTAGGCGCTAGCGCCATTAATTGTTTGTTTGTGTAATATAAACTCTTGTTTAAATTTTGTGTAAGTGTTAATGCGCCCCTTTGAGGTCTGCGCCTCCATGGCAGCAGCCCTGTTGCCAGATCCTAGCTACGACACTGATTAACTATATTACAGGCGAACTTTTCTTGGCAAATTAGTTCACATAATAGTGTCAGTTTGTTTCGCTGTTACTTCTTTTTTATGTTTTTTCGTAAAATTATTTTTTGGCTGTCCCCAAGTTTATTATAGAATTAAATTACAAAATAGAAAAATGGTGAAAATATATATTTGTAACTTTGGGAAAGCTATATCTGTTTTTACACAAAATAATGTCTCCAAATCATGATGAAAGGTTTACACTTGTTTAAAAGTAGGAAATGAAAAATGGATATTTTTAGATATTCTGATAGCTTAATTTTCTTTCACGTAAAAATTTTTTCCAATAAGCCTGGTAAACGATAATGTTTTTAAATTTTAAGTTAAATTTTATGGCGTCTCTTTTTTCATGTCATCTTAATTTCTTAGTACAACCATGATATTATCTAAGTTTTTTTTAATACATTTAATGTCAATGTTAATCATATAAATGTTACAAATGTTTTAATCTATTTTAAAAACCTGATCCTAACATTAATTTCCACGAAAACTAAACTGTACTGATGATTACTAAAAGTATGATGGGTGCTGATTTGCTGTAGCTGTGGTGAATATTGGTTATCTATTATTTTTATTAATATTCTATATTATTATATAAAATGTTTTCATTTAAAATAATTTTATTTCTTTACGCCACAGTACTTCTAGCTGTCATAATATCAAAGAGTATCATTACATTTCCTATATTTAAATAAGTATATAACTACGATTTTGTGTAATCATTTTTTGAATTGAATAATTTAGAACAAATTTCAGAGTAAAGCCAAAAAATCGGTAAAATCATTTACTTATAAACACATAGTTCTAAAATAAGTAATTAATTTGATTTTTTTCACGCTGCAAGTCGATATTTTAAATGTTATTTATTTTATAGTAAGTATTAATTACAAAAAAAGTTGAACATATAAAGGCCTTGTACAATTTTTTAAATTAAAATCTAACATATTTCTCTATACTATTTCTGTTAATCTTTGTTAGCCTCCTAAAATAATACAAAAATAACACAATTTTCAGATTTCTTGACTACCAGAACCTTAACGATATATAACACGATGACACGAAACAACTAACTTAATCCTCTCCTCCACCTCATTAGCCTCATATATATTTAATTATAAATATCACAGGCCAACGATGAAAAAACTTTTAATAATTTTACCTGATTCCTATGTTTTTTGGTGTCCTGAGTCCGAAAATGATAATGAAAAAGTCGTATCACCCACCAATTTTTCACATTTTAATATTCAAAATGTGAAAAGTTTATTTTTTATCATTCGAATGTTATTAGCTTGGCATTAAAATCAGAATTTTGTAAGGTTGGCAGTAAAATTAGATGTTATTAGGTTGACAGTTCCTATAAATGTCAGCTGTTTGTTTTCTTCCAGATAATATAACCTCGCATTGCAGCGTTTAAACCATCTGATTTAATTCACACTCAAAGTATGGCTAATCGTGGTTGTAAAAACTCTCCCAACACTTTTTGTTACATACGTGGTGAGTTTGTAGTTCAAAAACATAGAAGAAACATTACTGACTTTGTAAAAAAAGTATACTTTGCATATTTTGGTGTAGAAATCGGTAATCAAGAAAAATGTTGGACTCCTCACAAAGTATGTTATGTTTGTGTCGAGGATCTTAGGAAATGGTATAAGAAAGAAAAGAAAGCTTTTAGATTTGCAGTACCCATGGTATAGCGAGAGCAAGAAAATCATTCAAATGATTGTTATTTTTGCAGCGGTGATGTTTCTGGATATAACTCCAAAAATAAGAAAGTAATTGTCTATCCTAGCTTTACTTCAGCTAATCGGCCGGTAGGACATGTCCCTGAGCCACCTCAGTCTATTGATGACGTTTTACAGTCCAGTTCCGAATTTAATGAAAGTCGACAGGATGGTGATGAGTTTCAATGTTCTCTAGAAAATTTAAAACCACAGTTGCATACACAAGCTGAGTTGTATGATTTAGTGAGAGATTTGGGTTTGACTAAGGAAAAAACAGAATTGCTTGGTTCTAGGCTGAAAGAAAAACATTTATTGGAATCTGGGACATCTATTTACCATTATAGAACAAGAGATCAACAGTTTGTATCAAATTTTATGTATCAAATTTTCCTTATTTTGAAATTTAATCGATGTCATATTGTGAGAGAACTGTGGGTGATACAAAAAAACTGATACCAGATGCGGTTTCAGCACCTAAAAACACATAACACTTAGCTGTATTGGCTTAAAAAGTTTTTACAAATATTTTTTTTGTTGGCCTGTGTAATTAACAATAATAAAGAGTTAAAAAAAAGAAGATTTTTCAAATCCATTGATCCCAAAATTATTATAATATTGAAAAGAGATAAAATTTATCGGCCTAAATGCCTAAAAACTATATATTCTAGTCGTATTTCAAGTTTTTATGTCATTTTGAAATAAATATCTCATTTGGGAGATATCGTACCAACAGACAGACGGACACACTGACCAATAGACAGATCGACCGATAGACTGACAGACTGTAGTAAATGAAGGACTAGGTTTTGCTTGATCTAGAGGCCGCGAAACGTGAAGAAATGCAAAAATGTCAGAGGGGTGATTTTTTTCATGGATACAATACTTTTTTACTTCCCTTTGACAAGGGGTGTAGAAATTCATTTTTTTAAAAAAGGCTGCTGCAAAAAAATAATTAAATTAATTAAAAAGGCTATAAAGACAAGATCTGAAATAAGAAAGAAGTAATCTATCATTCTAATTAAATATACACAGGATTTGTGAACATTTCAAAAGGTTTCTTTTATTTTTAGATTTTTAGATATTTTAGTATATTTAAAATTCCGAAATTGTTGTATTCAAAGGATTTTTGCTACATATTTTGGTTTCAGCTAATAATTCTGATTAAATATTAAAATTTTAATTGAAATGGGTCAAAAATAATGGTAGTATTTAGATACATAAAATAACTTAAGGAAAACTTATTTAAATGAATGTAAACAACGGAGGGTGTAAATGTGAGTTTAACTTACAAGAGGTTGAAATGAACTTCCGCATTCCTAATGTGGACCCTTTTACATGTTATTGTCGCGCCCTAATTTGAAAGGGTTACATAGCCATTTACACAACTTATAAGGGTTAGCAATAAAAGATCAACGGATTAACAAGGTTTTACTATACCAATAAAATTAGTTTTATTTACTGATGTTTTTCCTATGACCAGGTGGAAGTATCAGTTATTTCGAAAGCTAGTACCATTTACTTGCTACGGATAAATTAATGATTTTACACATACAAGCAGTTTAAAATACAATATAACTCTCAAAAGGCAATTTTAGTTATTAATTAATTATTCTGTTTATAATTTGTTAATCAATTAATACATACAAGTAGGAAAGCTGATTTATAACATGCTGTCTTAGATCACCCTGAGGATATCAAAGGCAAAACATGCCAGCTGGTAGGTTTAGAAACATGTTATTTTTAGTGTTCCGTACGGAACACCTATAAGATCACTTCGGTGTCTGTCCGTCTGTCTGTCCGGGTGTCTGTCTGTCGGTCTGTCCAGCTGTCCGTCTGCCAATCTGTCTGTCACGCCCGATTTCCTCCGAAACTATTTGACACAGAAAGTTTAAATTTGAGAGCCGCGTATTTTTAAAAGTTAAATTTTGACTTAAGGGGTTAGCTTTGGGGGATGAATTCGGAAGTGAAAAAAATATTACCAGGTTATAGAGTGGGGTGTCAAATAATAGCATGTAAAATATCTATAATTTAATACTTGCGCACACTTTTGTTTGTATTATTTAAAAAAAAAACATGCAAAAAAAATCGCTGTCCCCCCACCTTATCTCGAAAAGTACTGATCAAAAAATTTTAAAAAAATTCTGGAATATTCTTCATAGGGTTAGATTAAACGAAAATTATCACGAGTACATTCCCTTTAATAATTTATCTAGTATATAAAAAAATAAGGTCATCAATTTTCAGTAAAGGTCGGAAAAAAACTTTGCTGAAAACTCATTTTGGGTGTGTTTTATGGTCATTGATTATTTTATACCTTAGTAACAAAAAATTTTTATTTTAAAAACAATCAACGTACAGAAGTCCAACTTGCACTTGACCGGTTATTTTAATTGTAGTCACTATAATCTAAAGATGTGTAAATTTTCACTACTGTGATTAAAATATAGGCATCAAAACTAGTAGTAGAGGAACTGATGTTTCCTTGGGGTAAGGAGGAAAGTTTTAAATTTTGTCTAGTTTCAGCAGTGAAAATTTTTTAGATAGGTTATTAAAAAAAAATAAGCATAATTATTTTTAGTTAAATATATAAGGGTTTAAATGAGTGAGGGACGGGTTAAAGAAGGTTACTATTAATGTATCATTTTATATGTTAGTTTCATGATTTCATATTATTTATTCATTATTTCAGATTTTAACGGAAATAGTAAGTTGAAGAAAATATCAATTCTTTGTTGTACATATCTCTAAAGTCATTCCAGCGCTCAGTTCTTATCCTCATTATTGTTTCATGATAGGACACATTAGTATTATTTTAGATCTGCATGTTTGCGAACAAAGTACTTGGTAAAATCACTTTACCAGTTTTTACTTTCCATGATAAACGGAATAATTGTAATCGTCGAGAAATTACCTTCTGAAATTATTACAATTCTTTACGTTAGAGGATTCTTAGATCACGAAAATAGAGTTTCTTATTTCTATCTGTCTCTTGATCTAACGAAATAGTAATTTCAAATTGTGTAGACATATGTATATATTTCAATTAGAAATATACTCTATAGTTTTTAGAGAGTTTTTTTCAATTATGAGAATTTTTCATGATTTTTGGTTGTACTAATGAGTAAACTGTAAGTAAAATTAGTTACACTCAAACATAAAGAAACTGAAGAGGGAATTAAGGAGTGATTTCGCATATATTGTGCTATATGTGATTCTTTGAGCTGAGAAATAAGAAGATTATTGTTTCTTTAATATTTATAATTTTACGAAAATTTGAATGTAAAGGGATGTGATTACAGAATAACCTAAAATTGACGTGACAAACTAAAAATATGGAAAAACTACATAAAGGAACTTTTTAAGGATGTACGACCAGAGTTTCCCACAACCCTCGCAAATAGTGCTCCCCAATAATTAAGGATGAAATTCTTAATTGGATTAACCATATGAGAATTGGACATGCACCAGGTCGGGACGAAATCTATACGGAAATCTCAAAACTGGGGCTATGAAGAATTTTTGAATCTTTTTATGTAATTTATGGCTCTGGTCAAATACTTCAGAAATGACTAACCTGTGCTTTTATGTCTATACCGAAGAAAGCATCATCCAGGAAACGCGATGACTATCGGTTGATCAGTTTAATAAATAACATCATTTAGATTTTCTTACAAGCTACCCATTTTCGAATATACCGTAAATGCGAGTCTGACATATCTGAATCATGATTTGGTTTTGGTGACTCTCTCGGCACTAGGAAGGACTATTTTCTCTGCAAGTGCTCGTTCAGAGATGTAGAGACGTAAGCTAGGACGTTTTCATTTGTTTGTCGACTTCACCAAAGCCTTTGTTAATATCCATCACGATATGCTCATTGAAATAATCAGATCGACCAAAACAGACATAAGAACTATTACAAAGGTTCTATCCTATATTACTAGCTGTGATAAAAGTGGACAGTAGTACATCCAATGAGATTGAGATTTGTCGGGGAGTACGTCAGGGATGTGTTCTCTCTCTTACCTTATCTATAATATGTGTAAAATGCAATGTCTCTCTGTCCGTCTGTCTGTGTATCTGTCCGTTAGTGCGCTTATCACTGGAGAACCATTTATCCGATTTACGTGCTTTTTTTTTTAAACATAAATATGTTCTCTGGCCAGGTTATAGGCTATATTTTATTACGTAAGGTAACATAAGGAATAAGCAGTTACGATAATAGTGAATCAAGTCGGAAAAAAGTTTGCCGCTAGCGCGTTCTCTTGCAATACTCTGCCTAAACCATTAAATATGGAACAATATCATGTAGCAAAGAATATCTGTATTCTATATAAAATGCAATTTCTCTCTGTCTGTCTGTCTGTCCGTCAGTGCGCTTATCACTCGAGAACCACTTATCCGATTTGCGTGTTTTTTTTTAACTCATATATTTCTTCTCTGGCCAGGTTATAGGATATATTTTATTACGTCAGGTAATATAAGGAATAAGCAGTGACGATAATAGTGAATTAAGTCGGAAAAAAGTTTGCCGCTAGCGCGTTTTCTTGCAATACACTGCCTAAACCATGAAATATGGAACAATATGATGTACAAAGAATATAATAGATATAAAATGCAACGTCTCTCTGTCTGTCTGTCTGTCCATTAGTATGCTTGTCACTCGAGAACCACTTATCAGATTTACGTGTTTTGTTTCAGATTTATACATATGTTCTCTGCCAGGTTATAAGATATATTTTATTACGTTAGGTAATATAAGAAATAAGCAGTGACGATAATAGTGAATCAAGCCGGAAAAAAAGTTTGCCGCTAGCGCACTCTCTTGAAATATACGTTAGTGTGCTTATCATTCGAGAACCACTTCTCCGATGTACGTGTTTTTTTTTTTAAATTCTTAACTTAATATTTGGCAAAAAAAGGTCTATAATATATATAAATCGCAACGACTCTGTCTGTCTGTCTATCTGTATGTTAGTGCACTTAGCACTCAAGAACCACTTATCCGATTTACGTGTTTTTTTTTTTAATTCATACATATGTTCTCTGGCCAGGTTACAGGATATATTTTGTTACGTTAGGTAACATAAGGAATAAGCAGTGACGATAATAGTGAATCAAGTCCACGCGAGCGGAGCCGCGGGCACTGCTAGTTTAACATATACTCTGAACAGATAATTTCGGATTCGTTAACTGGACAGAGAGGAATAACAGTCAGTGGCGAATATATCAATAATATCAGATCTGCAGACGACACTGCTATTGTGGCCGGTACCTTCGAAAGCTTACAAAATTTAATTGCATGAATCATCAATATTCATAACAATATGACCTTAGTTTACATGTTTCCAAAGCCAAGTATATGGTAGTGTCCATGAAATCACACACCGATCCAACACCCCTGACAGTAGATGGCAGAAAAGTTGAGAGAGTTTCGACGTTTAATTATTTGGGTACGACCATCTACGATACTCGAGATTACGGGCGGAAGTTAAATGCAGAATTAAAAAGGCTAGAATCGCATTTCTTCAAATGATAGAATTTTTTATTGCCAAAAATCTCGTATCTTAAAAAAACGCAAATTAGTATACTTGAGTCATACCATGAGGCATGAAAATTATCGATTGTCCCAGCTCATATTCTAGGGCAAACTTGAGATGAAGGATTTGAATTAAATATGGCCTGAAATGCAACATTTTTTTTTGAAGAAACAAATAAGATTTCTAGTAATATCTAATGTAATATTTCGTTAATTATTTATGTATACCAGCCGTGGACGCAGCTACGCCAGCGTAGAGTTAATTCACCTTTATCGTCACTGCTTATTCGTTATGTTTATATTATTATATAGCTCGAGGAGCCTTAAAGACTCATGGCTTGGTTCTATACTTGTCCACTTCTTTTTGTCTCCTGTTAGCTTTTCCCAGTGCCGGATCCCCATCAACTCCGGATTTTGCTTTACTGCCTGAATCCAAGTAGATCGAGGTCTACCCTTGCCTCTTCTTCCAACCACTCCTCTTAATAGGGCTTGCTGTCTTTCTTCCTTCATCCTTACCACGTGTCCCAACCATCTTAATCGCTGGCTTCTTATGATTTGGGTTATAAGGGATTTTGCATATAGGCATTTTAATTCGTAGTTTTGTTCTTCTTCTCCACAGTCTCTCTTCTTTCCTTCCTCCGTAGATTCTTCTCAAAGCTTTCCTTGATAGCACCTCCAACATCTCCTTTTCTCTTGCATTCAGTTGCAACCATATGTCCCCGTGGGTCTGACAACTGTCGTATATATTCTTTCTTTTGCTTTTCTTGATATATTCTTTGATTTCAATATTGGATTCATTGTCTCCAAACATCTCTGTCCTTTCGCTATTCTTTCTTGTATCTTCGTCCTTTCTTGTTCACTCTCTGTTATTGTTACTCCCAGATAATTAAATTTGTTTACTTTTTCAAACGTATATCTTTTCCCTAAGTTGTTTATTATATCTAAACTTTTGTTGTTTTTATTATACTTCTTCTTTTTAATTTGCATGTAATTTTTTTTTCCTCATTTATCTTTAGCCCTTTCATCCTTCCCCTTTCTTCTATCCTACTTATGGCTTTTTTTGATGTTCTCTTGTGCTCTTGCAATCACTGCTACATCATCCGCATAGGCCAAGCATTGGCAGGTTTGTTGGTATATCGTTCCATTTGTTCTTATTTCTGACTCCCGGATTATCTTCTCTAGTACCAAATTAAATAGACATGTCGACACTGGATCCCCCTGTCTTAAGCCTCTCTTCATCGTCAACTTGTCTGATACTTTGCCCTCAACCAACACTCTATTTTCTGTGTCATTTAGTCATTCTCACCATGCGAATCAATTTACTTGGAATTTTTAGTTCTTCCATTATCTTGTAGAGTCCTTCTTTATTTACAGAGTCATATGCTTCTCTGAAATCCACACCAAGTGTAGTGCCAAATTTTGTTCTAAGCTATTATCTTGGATTTGCTTAATCGAAAATATCTGCTCTGTAACCGATCTATTTTTCCTGAATCTACACTGGTACTCTCCCAGAATAGACTCGGCTTTCTCTTCTAGTCTGTTTTTGATAGTCACCACTACTATCTTGTACACGACATCCAGTAAGGCTATTGGTCTATAATTAGCACATATAATTTTTTCTCCTTTTTTGTATATTGGACAAATGAGCGACTCTCTCCAGTTCACTGGCATCTTTTCTGTTTCCCAAATTTCTTGCACTAACTTGCATATTTCATTTTACAGATCTACTCCTCCAGCTTTTATCATTTCTGCTGTTATACAATTTCCACCCGGGGCCTTATTTTTTTTTGGGTTCTGAGTATTTCTCTTATTTCTTCTTTGCAGGGTTTGTTGGTCCCCTCATGCCCTTCAGTTAATTTTGCTTCCTATTTCTCATTAAACTCATTTTCATCTCCATTTAATGTTTCTTTAAAGTATTCCGCCCATCTATTCAGTCTTTCTGCCAAGCTTACTGCTAAACATCCATCTTTTTTTCCTACATATTAGCATTTTGTCTCTGTTTATTCCCTTTGTATTTAAAAAAAAAATACGTAAATCGAATAAGTTGTTTTTTGAGTGCTAAGCACACTAATGGACAGATAGACAGACAGAGAGACGTTACGTTTTTATATATGGTATATTATAGATTTTTTTTGATATATATTAAATTAGTAATTAAAAAAAAACACGTAAATTGGAGGACTAGTTCTCAAATGATAAACACTAACGGACAGACAGCCAGAGGGACGTTGCGTTTTATATATATTATATAGATTATTCTTATTATTATATAACCTAGCCAGAGAACATAAGTATGAATTTAAAAAAAAAATACGTAAATCGGATAAGTGGTTCTCGAGTGATAAGCGCACTAACAGACAGACAGACAGAGACGTTGCATTTTATATATATTACAGATATTCTTTGCTACATGATATTGTTCCATATTTAATGGTTTAGGCAAGAGAACGCGTTAGCGGCAAACTTTTTTCCGACTTGATTCACTATTATCGTCACTGCTTATTCCTTATGTTATCTAATGTAATAAAATGTAGCCTATAACCTGGCCAGAGAACATATATATATTTAAAAAAAAAACTCGTAAATCGGATAAGTGGTTCTCCGCAGATAAGCGCACTAACGGATAGACTGAGAGACAGACAGACAGAGAGACGTTGCATTTTATACATATTATAGATATTTTACTGAAGGAATGTTTTAAAATAAATCCTATTATATGTTTCAATGTTGTTTTTCTATCGAGGCAATTAAAAGTTTTAAAACAGCGCTAAATTTGTCTGGATATTCTATTTTTTTATTCATAATTATTTAAATTCTCGTAAGTTATATTAGTCAAATAATTAAAACTTTCTTTGCATTTTACCTTGGGACCATCAAATTTTTAATGAGGAAAGTTTCTTTAATAATTTGTAGTTACCAAAGTTCATCTTAATGAATATTTAAACATTGTTGGTAAAAGTACAGTTATTAAGAAAGAACGAGGGTCATAAAATAAGTTACAATCCTAAAATAACAAGGTTATAATTTAAATTTAGTGTTAGTGACTAATTTAAAGGCATGTTCCTGTAATTTGAACATTTTTAATAGGTTATAGTGCTCACTAAAACAATTATGCTCGTCAAATGTTGCTTATGTAAAAATTATTAGGAAAACAGGACAGGAAATCGAAAAATTATTTATGCTTCTGACAACGGCACCAAAAACGTCAATGTATATGGCACCTTAAATTCTGATACAAATTGTTTGCTAAATGATTGTTAATGATCATAACTTTCTCATGACAAAGTTTCAAGTTAAATATACATTTGTTTTTTGAGGTAAAAGGGATGGAAGTTTGAATGTATGTTACACAAATGGTGGTATAATAAGAGATGTAGACATATCTTATGTGTACAATAAAACATTTTCACACATACACATATAGCAACGCCAAAAGCGAGTCGTATTTTCTAGTAGTGAAAATCTAGCGAAACTGGGGATGAAAGGGGTGCAAAATCGGAACCGCAAAAATACGTCTTGTTTGTTTTGCAAGTTCGTATTGGGGGTTTTTGGTAGTGCTGATATATAATGGGGTAAAAATCTAGCAATAGATCTTTATTTGATCGAGCATATTTGCTTATATCACCCGCGTATTATAACTTTGTAACATTCATTTTTTCCTAGATTTTAAGACCATGTAATGTTACTGATTTTTCCATTTCAAATTGTACTTATTTTCATTTTTGTATCGAACGGTATATTAATAAGAGATTCCAAGACGTCCGGTATAGTGTGTTGTGCGGGTTCCTGACCGAATCTCTCGCTACGCCGCGATTGGTGAAATGTTTGATCCGCAGTTTTGATTGGAGCGTCGTGATATTACCGGCAAAAGTCGCACGATTATTTAAGGCTCCGCAGAGCTTGAATCGAGGTTGTTTTCCATCTAGCCGCAACCAGGCAGTACCATCAAGCCGCTGCCGGGCTGTTTTCCATCTAGCCGCAGCCAGGCAGTACCGTCTAGCCGAGAGGCTATTTTCCATCTAGCCGAAGTAGGCTAATTTTCATCAGAGCCGCTAAGTAAAAGTACCAGTTTCTTAAATAAAAGCCGTAGTGGGCTTTCTAAGTGTTTGCTAAGAAAAAGTGTGAAATCGGGCGTAGTCCATCAAAACAGGAATAAGAACAGTAAGTCAACAAAACTTCCTTCAATAGACTTATCCCGGAGTAGTGCCTTAACTACAATTTAAAACAGACTAAAAAGTGAAGTGTAAAGCACGACTTTTCGTCTTCGGGGGTTATAATAGTCTAAAATTTAAATGTAACAACTACTAGTTAGGCTAGAATTTTTTTTGGTAAAACTGCAAAGGTTGGAACTTTTTATTTTTATTTTTAAAAACATGAATAAATTTTCTTTTTGTTGATTAAAGCTAGTGTCTCACTGAATACCTATTTCTCTTTTCAGGATAAGAAAAGTCGTACTAGTATAATTCTTTTTAGTAATATCCGTAAAACACTTCAGTATTTTTTCATTTTTTTTAACTGAAGTTAGATCCTTTCTATTTTAAAATGAATGGTGCCCAAAAAACTTGTACAACTGAAGCTTTTTAAAAATAGAAAAAAATTCCAAAAAGACGTAAGACAATTATCTCTTAACCATATCTCTCTACCAAGGAAAACTGAGCTAGTGTTTCTTTAATTTCTTTAGTTCTTTTAAAAATCAGGCTTCACTCAATTCATTATCAGAAATTAAAGCGGGGCTGCAAGAAAATTGTGCTCAAGCTTGGGGTATCCAATATTCAAACGGTACAAAATGACGCAGTGTACGTGGGGCGCAATTAAACACCTTTTCATACGCTACAAAATAGCGCTGTCAACGCGGGGCTTTTGGAATTTTATTTTTTTAAAAAAGGGTTCAGTGTACTAGCTTTCGAACAAAATAAAAGCTCTAACTTTGCAGATATTTTTATTTCATAATATTTATTAAACGAAACTACACTATAGCAGTAAGACAAAAGCAGGAAATTTGTAGAATTTTTTATTTCAATTTATCTGATATAGATATTTGAATTTTGTTGTTGACTCTAAGATAAGAGATCCCTGCTTTTTTCTTAAAAGCTAGCTTTATAGTCCAGATTAGCAGATGTGTTGGTCGACTTTAATTTTGCACTGTTTATTTTGCGGTTAACCGAACAAAAAACTGTTTTTTTCTCACCGATGTTTTGCATGAATATTATAAATACTTTGCTGATACGAAACGATATTTGGAGATTTTTTTGTTGGAAATTCTTAACATATTTGGTAAAAGGATTTTAATACAAGGCAATACTTAAAATTTTTTTTGAAATTGTCGAAGATTTTTTTTTAATGTTTAGTAAAGAAGTTTACATATTTTAAGTGCCTTTACATATTTTTTATTTTGACTATTGGGAGCACAGGAGAAATATTTTTAACGACTTTTTAAACAATTCTTTTAAATTTTATTCATTTATCATGGAAGCCTACAATTTTAAAGTCAATCACCTACTGGAATATAAATTAGACTATGAACTGAAAATCCGTCGTACTTTCTCAGAACATCCGGTCGCGGATAAAAGAAAGATTCTAACGAGGATCTTAAGTAAAGAAATATTCCAATAGATCAGATTGGACTAAATAGTTACAAAAAGTTTCTGATTTTTTAAGTCTAATAAAACTTCTCCTTCTCAAGTTAAAACTCCTGCTTCTCCAAATGGTCACACGTCTCCTCTATTCGTGCATAAATATTTAGATAACAGACCGCATATCAAGATAAATCTATTAGGTGCCCATTTCTCGGCTTTATTTGACTCTGGTGCAAATGCCTCCGTTATAGGTCAGAATGGTATTAAAATTTTAAGTCGATTAAGTATAAAAATATGCCACGTCAAAAATAGAAGTGTTACCACTGCAGATGGCAGCCGTCTAAAAGTTTTAAGTACGGTTGAGTTGCCGCTAGCCTGCAATGGTCATTATTTAGTAATTTCTGCTTTAGTAGTACCTTCTCTATCACATACTTTGGTTTTAGGATGTGATTTTGCACAAAAATTCGGAATTTTTGTAAATTTTAAAGATAATTCGTGGTATCCACAGTCCCAAGAAGTCAATTCTAATACAAGTTTTAAAGATTGTTATTCAGAGAGTTCTTTAGAAAACCTTTTCTCGCGTCTATGTACCCTAGATGATCTCTCGCGGACGGAACGCTTAAAAGCAGAAAAAGTAATAAGCTCTTTCAATGAAATAAGTAGTAAAGATAGGTTAGGCCGAACGAATAAAATCAACATGTCTATAGATACGGCTGATGCCAGTCCTGTAAAGACAAGGCCCTTCGCCATGTCTCCTTATATGTCAAAAGTATTAAATAAAGAGTTAGACGAAATGTTGAAACTCGGAGTGATTGAAGAATCAAAGAGTCCCTGGTGTTCTCCAATCTTATTGGTGAAAAAGGCCGATGGACAGTATCGTCTGTGCTTTGACGGAAGAAAGCTCAACGAGGTCAGCAAATTTGATAACTATCCATTACCGAACATCGACAGAATTTTGACATCACTCAGGAATGCTAAGTATGTATCTTCGATAGATCTTAGAAAGGCTTTCTGGCAAATTCCTTTAGACAAATCCTCTAAGGAAAAGACCGCTTTTGCAGTAGTAGGCCGAGGTCTATTTCAGTTCGTCACTATGCCGTTTGGTCTTAAGAACGCTGCTCAAACTCAGCAACGTTTAGTGGACGCTATATTTGGTCCGAAATATGAGCCACATATTTTTACCTATCTCGATGATATTTTAGTAACATCGGAAGACTTCGAATCGCATATTCGCTTACTTAAAGAAGTAAAAAATAAATTGAAAGAGGCCGGACTGACGATAAATTTGAGCAAATGTGATTTTTTCAAAACTTCTCTAAAGTTTTTAGGCTATATTATAGGCTCAAATTCCTTGCGTACCGATCCGGATAAAGTAGCAAGCATGGTTAATTATGCGAGACCTACTAATACTACAGAAGTTAAGCGCTTCGTAGGAATGTGTTCATGGTACAGACGTTTTTATCGAGAATTTTTCTACCTTGTTGTCGCCTATTAATGATCTTTTGAAAGGACGAAAAAAAGGACAATCGATAGATTGGACAAAGGCAGCCGAAGAATCTTTTATAAAGATTAAAGAGCTATTGGTTTCAGCTCCAATTTTATCCTAACCAGATTTTTCCCAACAGTTTTATATTTCTAGTGATGCTTCTAATACCGGTTTAGGGGGCGTCCTAACACAGAAAATCAATGGTGAGGAAAGGGTGATAGCGTATGCCAGTAGAACTTTGTCAAAGGCTGAACGTAACTATTCGGTTGTTGAAAAAGAATGTTTAGCAGTACTCTTTAACATCGAAAAGTTTTGACCTTACATAGAAGGTGTTCCTTTCACGGTCATAACAGATCATTATAGTTTATTGTGGCTTAATTCTATTAAAAACCCTAGTGGCAAACTAGCGCGTTGGGCGATTAGGCTGAGACAACATGCGTTTAAAATGCGTTTTGATATCTTAAAGTTTGTGAGGACTTGTGAAGTATGTGGAGCGCAGAAATCTCCAAATGCACTACCTATGGGACTGATGGGAAAAGAGAAAACGGTTAATTACCCTTTTCAAGTCATAGCAGCTGATCTAGTAGGTCCATTTCCACGTTCAAAACAAGGAAATCAATGACTTTTCGTAATTTCTTGCTGGTTAACAAAGTATACCGTGTTATTTCCTTTGAAAAGCTCTAAACCCGAATGCTTTTTGAAAATTTTAGAAAACGATATTTTTCTAATCCACGGAGTTTCATCGCTTTCGAGATGCGATAACGGTACTCAGTTTACTTCTGTGTGTTTTAAGAGCTTAAGTGGGACATATAGTTTTAACATCCGTTTTAATCCCGTGTACACCGCAAGACACGAAGTAACCGGGTTTACACCGTCTTTCTTAGTTTACGGCACACATATACCTCTATCTGGATCGTATTATAAAAATTTAGATTTGGATGTCAATGTTGACAGCGAAATAATTCCGGGTAACAGGGGTGCGTACGCCGAAAATTTAAAGGGTTTTAAAAGATATTTTCACCGACGTGCGTAGTAGGATACATAAGGCTTATGAACGGAACAGTAAGTCTTACAACCTTAGAAAAAGGGATTTTTCCTTTAAAATAGGTGATCACGTTTGGCGAAAAAATAAAATTCTTTCCAGTGCAGCAGATAAATTCACATCTAAGTTGGTACCTAAGTATGTGCATTGCGTGATTAGAGAAAAGATTTCAGATTTAGTTTATGGTTTAGTTAATTTAGATGGACTAAAATAGGACGATGGCATATTAAAGACTTAAAACCATTCAATGAACCTAACCCTAATGAAAGTTTGTCAGAAGAAGAATAATTTATATTTACATTATCTTAATTGCTTTACTTTATTTTTTTTGATGTTGCTCTGTAGAGGTGACGACCTCGTTTTTTTGACTGTTATAAAAGTTGAGCTGAGGATAGCTTACTTTTATAGTTTTTGCTAAGGTTTTGGGTACTGATCATATCCAAACTTAGGTTGATTGTAGTTGATGTTTAACATCGACTCAGCTGTTGCGAGCTTGCGAAAGAGTCACACTCAGGATATATCATAAGACTGGTATGTCGGTGGTCGCGGGATTTGATTTGCTTATGACCGCAAATAATATCCAGTTCTTGACACTTGGAAGCGAAATTTTGATTAGAGGCAATCCAAAGTGATCTTGAGTTTGGACAAGCGCAAGATGGAGCTCGCGTGGTATGATGTTGAGTCAAAAATTTTTTTAAGAGCAATTTCAAAGTTTGTTACCCGAGTGGGTGTATTTTTATTACCTTAATGGTATATGTTGGGTGCAATTAAGAGTAAATTGATTTTGGTTTATCCTGTAAGTCTAAGACTTGGATTATTTTGATTTAGATCTTCTTCTGAATTGACAAACTAAGGGTATTTTCTATTTTTTTCAGAGCCGTTTAAACGTTACCTTTGAGTCACTAATTTTTTTAAAATTTTTTTTGCATGGACTCATAGGCGTATGTTGAGTTTTTTTCGGTTTACTATCAGATTGATAGGAAATTGAAGCCCTGCAGGAGAACTAAAGGCTGATCATTTACAAGAGATGAGGGCAGAGTAAGACAGTCGTTTCACAAAGAAATGATCAAAATCTGATACCGAGATGAGAACCTTGTCAAGAGAGGCTAAGCGCAGTGAAGGAAGATTCCTAACCGAATTTTTAGATTTCCAAGAGGTAATCTAGAAGTTTGGGCTGACAGGAAACGGTTATGCCTGATACCTGTAGCAGTTTCTTCTAGAGGCTATTGTCTAGGGAGACGATTAACACCATGATCGAATATTTTAGCTGTCAACGATGTTTTCTTCTTGTTTCTGATTAAGCTGGAAAAGCTCTTGTCGTCTTCAAAAGTTTTGTTGCGTTACCACCGAAAATTTGAGAAATTTTTGCTTCATGTAGCTTTTTAAGCTCATTTTCGTTTTTTTAAAATTTCGTTAAAAGCTTGGTTAAGTCAACCTTGTAAACCTTTTAGGTTGTATCCCATGAGTTATCTGTTTTTACAGGCTGTGATGCACCGGGTGCTAACAGATGCCGTTACGACGTTTGGCAGGGAGTTAGTCTTCCTGAGGAACAGACTGATTGGAAGGGTAGTCTATGGGGGGTGAACGTTTGACCTTTGGGACCTTTAGGGGTTTTGTTACCCAATGGTTATTTCTATTTGAACCAAAGGAGAGCCTAGCTACTGTAGTCGACCTCAGCTCCAATTAGCCTATTAGTGGTGACAGGCTGTTGGCAGTAGTGTGTTTCGGAACACCCTATTGATTAATTTTTTTGACTTATGGTGGTGTGGTAGACACCGTTTCAGTTTAGTGGATGCTATAATCTACTCCCTTTTGTTGGTGGACACCAGGGTCACCATTTCCGTATTTTATTGTCTCCACCATTCAGTATATCGTGGTGAGGTATTTGTCTCCTGTTATGTGGGATGGATTGAATGTTTTTCGTTGTTGTTCTAGGGCGAGACCAGTACACGAGGGTTCTTCATGCAACTTGAAGAGGCGCAATGCTGGTTAAGTTTTATATCTCTGTATAGCCACCCTGAAGAATGATGGAGGGCGTTTTTTTCTGGCTCATGTTTCTAGGCAGATTCGTCACTTTGGTGCGATGTGCCGAAGATTTGATTAGCTTTTGCTAAGAGCTTTCACCAAGCTCAGTATGGAGTTGTCATAACCAAAGGTTTGGGATTTGAACTCCTGTATGTATTTCTGTATATATTTCTGTACATATTTCTGTATATATTTCGGTGTATGTTGGTTGCCTGAGGGCATGTGCTCAAAATGCGAGATTTTGAGTCGTTTTGTTTATGGACTCCTATATATAGGATTATGACTTTAGGGAGGTCCTATTTCGAGACTTGCTGTCTCATATAGTTATGTTGGGAATGTTTCCTTGAATGTTAGTTGTGCGCAGACTAATCATTCTGTTCTTAGTGAATATTGCTTTTTGAAGCAGGATCATTCAGTTTGGTGAATTTTAGCTTTTATAGCTATTCACTGTGTTTAGAGTGAATTTTAGCTTTTATAGCTATTCACTGTGCCTATAGTGGTATTGTTAGCTTTTATAGCTGCTCACTATGTTAATGGCGAGATTGTTCTTTTAGAACGCAGGCTTTGTGTAGTCGAGGACTATTTACCGAGTGTTTTCTTGGCGAGGAGCCGAGGTTTTTTTCTGGCGATATACCAGAGTGTTTTGTTGGCGATAAGCTGACGTGTTTTCTGGCGATCAACCAGAGCGTTTTCCCTAGCGATTTTAGCATGTCTAGATGTCTTAGGACGTCGACATTGTGCGATAGAGTGCGATTATTTTCCGAGTGCGACTAGTAGTGATACTAGATTTAGAATGTTCTCTTAGCGATGAGCTAGAGCATGGATGGCGATTTTTCCCGAGCGTTTGTCTGGGGATTTATCCAGATATTTTTTTTTTTTTGGCCTAGTGCTAAATGGTCTGACAAGACTTTTTCTTTTTAGTGTAAGTGTTTGCACTAGAATCATTTTTTTATTTTTTTTCTTTATTTAAAAATTTTTATAAATTTCTTTTGCTGAAATAAAAAAAATTTCAGACAATCCTTAAAATATTTTAAGGGGGGTGTTCATATTTTATTTCAGTTCACTTTTTTGATTTAAACAAGAGTCTAGACAAAGTTATATTTTTTTGTTTTGGTAACAATAACAGAGCTGATTCTTTTATATAAGAAGACCGCAATTGTTACTTTGAACAGGTATTTCTTATGTTCATGCAAGGATTTTTATTTGCTTTTTGATGTACTTAACCTTAGTGTCTAATTAAGTTAAGTCTAGTTATAAGATTCTTGTGATCATGCAAAGATTTTCATTTGGTTTTCATTGTACTTAATATTAGTGCTTAATTGAATTAAGTCTAGTAGTAAGGTCCGAAGTTTGTAATTTTGTTTTAAGTTCTGACCTTAGTATTAAGTGATAGTGTACCACTTTGTACCTTTTCATAAGTAGCCTAAGTTTAATAGACTAGTGTAGTCTATTTCTTTTTGGAAGGGGGTAAATGTAACATTCATTTTTTTCCTAGATTTTAAGACCATGTAATGTTACTGATTTTTCCATTTCAAATTGTACTTATTTTCATTTTTGTATCGAACGGTATATTAATAAGAGATTCCAAGACGTCCGGTATAGTGTGTTGTGCGGGTTCCTGACCGAATCTCTCGCTACGCCGCGATTGGTGAAATGTTTGATCCGCAGTTTTGATTGGAGCGTCGTGATATTACCGGCAAAAGTCGCACGATTATTTAAGGCTCCGCAGAGCTTGAATCGAGGTTGTTTTCCATCTAGCCGCAACCAGGCAGTACCATCAAGCCGCTGCCGGGCTGTTTTCCATCTAGCCGCAGCCAGGCAGTACCGTCTAGCCGAGAGGCTATTTTCCATCTAGCCGAAGTAGGCTAATTTTCATCAGAGCCGCTAAGTAAAAGTACCAGTTTCTTAAATAAAAGCCGTAGTGGGCTTTCTAAGTGTTTGCTAAGAAAAAGTGTGAAATCGGGCGTAGTCCATCAAAACAGGAATAAGAACAGTAAGTCAACAAAACTTCCTTCAATAGACTTATCCCGGAGTAGTGCCTTAACTACAATTTAAAACAGACTAAAAAGTGAAGTGTAAAGCACGACTTTTCGTCTTCGGGGGTTATAATAGTCTAAAATTTAAATGTAACAACTACTAGTTAGGCTAGAATTTTTTTGGTAAAACTGCAAAGGTTGGAACTTTTTATTTTTATTTTTAAAAACATGAATAAATTTTCTTTTTGTTGATTAAAGCTAGTGTCTCACTGAATACCTATTTCTCTTTTCAGGATAAGAAAAGTCGTACTAGTATAATTCTTTTTAGTAATATCCGTAAAACACTTCAGTATTTTTTCATTTTTTTAACTGAAGTTAGATCCTTTCTATTTTAAAATGAATGGTGCCCAAAAAACTTGTACAACTGAAGCTTTTTAAAAATAGAAAAAAATTCCAAAAAGACGTAAGACAATTATCTCTTACCCATATCTCTCTACCAAGGAAAACTGAGCTAGTGTTTCTTTAATTTCTTTAGTTCTTTTAAAATCAGGCTTCACTCAATTTATTATCAGAAATTAAAGCGGGGCTGCAAGAAAATTGTGCTCAAGCTTGGGGTATCCAATATTCAAACGGTACAAAATGACGCAGTGTACGTGGGGGGCGCAATTAAACACCTTTTCATACGCTACAACTTCAATCCCTCATACCTCAAAAACCAAATGTATACTCGTCTCAAAACTTTGTCCTGAGTAAGTCTTCATCATTAACAATCTTTTAGCATAAAATTTGTATCAGAATTCGAGGGTGCCAAAACGGGTGATTTTTTGAACTGTTTTTGGGGTTACTCTTTTGCTAAACGAAATAACTAAACAGAAACACATTTATCTTGCTAAAGGAAAGTATTGTATTAAGGAAAACTCACCTTTCGAGGATCTCTAGATCATAAAAAACATAGTCCCCCATTTCCGTCGATCTGCTAGTTTGTCTGTCAGTCTTTGGGTACGATAACTCTTGGATACAATGAGATATAGAAATAGAACGTATAGTAATATCGTTGTAGGGGGAAGTCGCTAAAAAAAAAATTTTTGCCTATTTTCTCTAGTATTGTTCATTATTCTGGGTTTTTAGATGAACATATTTTAAATATTTATAGTTAGACAAATATGGGGTTAAAGGGGTGGATGGTGGAAGATGTTAAAAGCGATGCATCGCATACATATTATACGTCCTTTTCAGGGTTCTTGTAGGCTAGGAATCTGAAAATTGTGTTATTTTTTCATTATTTTTAATTATTCACTGATATATTAAAAGAGGTTAGTGCAATTTGGGGATGCTAGAAGGGTTTATTTGTATAAATCGTAATATATCATTTTCTCAGGGTTTTTGGAATAACGAAAATATGATAAAAAATATGAGTAGCTAATGAGATGGAGAACGGAGTTAGAAGAATTACTTCGTATGTATCATGTAATACATCGAGGAACCTAAAATTGTGTTACTTCTTCATTATTTTCCCTTATTTATGATCAAACGTTTAAGGAGTTAGTGAGGTGGATGATGTAGTTAGAGAAAGGGAAATGTCAAGTTTCAGTTTTATATATTTCAAAGTTCCTGTCCCAGGTCAACTTCTTTTTGGAAATAAAATACCGATCATATATCCCCTAGTAGTGCTGAACCAAAAATATTCTTTAGGGTGATAATGTTATTACTTATTTTAAAACTACATATTTACAAAAGAAGTAAATCACTTTACCTATTTTCTTTATTGAATATTAAATAAATATTTTGTGTTGAAAAATAAAAATAGGCTGAATGCCTACTGAGCCTCGCCTAACAAAAAGTTTTTTTTTGAATGATTGCCTACTTAACATCCACTGTAAATTACTTAAGTGCTATATTTAATTATAGCCTGTCCCAAAATATAAGATCCTGATTTTTGCCGTTTTAAGTGGGCAATATAAAAATTCTGACCTTTTGTTTATGATAGGTTGCAGAGATGGAATTTTATTCATTAATGAAAATAAATAAAATTATAAGTGTTTTTGGAGATGTTTGTTTATAGATGCATGTAAAAACAAATGGATGAGAAGTACAAATATACAGTTTGAATGAATGGGGTTTACTAGAGGGGACATATTGTATAAATAAAAATATATTTTAACTTTAGCCTAATTCGGTTTCACTATCACTGTCATCAGCTGAGGTAATTATCAGTGGTTTTATATTATTTACATAAATATATGAATCTTCAATTTTAACAACGTGAGAAATGGAATTCTTCCAGCTTTCACAGGGTATATCATTTATAACTTTCTTTACTAATTCAACCACTGACACGCTTAAAATAGGAGAAACATTTTGTGCCCTTATTTTGATTTAACTTGATGCCAAATATGTTCAACTGGATTAAACACACAATAATACGGAGGAAGCCGCAAAACAGTGTATCCCATTTTCTCAGCCATACTATCACAAACATATTTCTTTTTCCATTTATAGTCTTTCAAAACTTCCAAAAGATCACTTTTTATAACTAAAGTCAAAATAAAAGTCATTTTCTAACATATATTCCTGTATTTCCGATTTGGTGTTGTCTGCATTAGGAACCTTATTTAGTAGGCGACTATCGTAACTTGCATTCTCCATAACTATAACACTCTGTTCGGGAACATTTGGCAAAAGGGAATTTTGTAACCAATTTTCAAAAAGTTCTGTGGTCGTGTCTTCGTGAAGTCCAAACTAGAATCTTTTATGATTTTTGCAGATAATAGTAGACAATTTGAAACCCAGCCCTTTTCAGATCCATCATGCAAAATGGTTATTCGTTTACCTGTATTTGATGGTGCGTAAGTCTGACATTTTGTACTGCTATCAACCCACCCTTTTTGCACAGTGTCATTGGTATCGAACCATGTTTCATCAAGGTGAACTATTGGCCAATTCTCTGATCGATACTTTTTAATTTCTTGTAAATAAGTATGGCGCAACATTCGTAATCTTTGTGACTCCATCACTACTTGCCTTTTGTTGATTTTTCGGAACCGGAATCCCATTCTTAAGAGAATTCTGTGAAGGGACACAATGTATATTGGTCCCATCCTGCACCAGTCTTAATTTTATTTTGTCTAGTGTCGACACCAACTGCTTTTCATACATAGAATATATTTTTCTACTGATGACGTCTTTTTCACAATCGTCTACATGACACATTTGAAAATCTTCCCGTTTTTTCCTGTTCCTGAGTGATGGTTTTCCTATAATACCCTTAATCGTAGAAATTGGGGGTTTTGTTAGTTCACTGGTTTCTTGCAAAGCACTTTGTTTATTCAAATTTGTTTTTACCAAACTCTCGTAAACATTTTTCACTATTTGTTTAGCGTCAATTGATAAATGTTTTCTCTTGCGATAGCCACTATTGCAATTTTCCCACGGACGTCACATAATTAAAATAGAACCGTTACGTTGTAAGTTGTAAGTAAAACTAAAAATTAAAATATTAAAAAGTATCTTTCGAATCTTAATGAGGACCTGTGGTCATTAGGCCTATATTATTAAATACTTAAAACCAAATATATATTTAAAAATAGATCCAATATGATTGCAGGTGCAAGTATACAAAGCAGGTACAATAAAAATACGTTTATCGTAATACCTGGCAACTATGCAAAAAACCATAATAGGGTCGTTTATTGCCCCATTGAAAAGCAAAAAGGCAGGATCTTATATCTTGGGATTTACTATACCAAGTCATCATCATCAACTAGCCACTTTCTGTCCATTTCTAGACACAAGCTTCTTCTTTCTGTCTCCAGGTGCTTCTGTTTTGCGCTTTCCTCATCCATGATAGACCTATCGCTCGCTTTATATCGTTAGCCTAGCGGTATCCTCTAGTCCGTTTTCCTATCTATGGCTTCCACTGTAATATTGTCCTTGTCCATCGATCATCCTGACATCTAAGCGCATGACTGCAAACCCCCATTTCAACTCAGTCTCTCAATTTTTCGATTCTTTTTCGGTTTTTCAACGATATTCCCATCATTTGCCGCTCCATGGCTCTCTGGGTTTTCCTGAGCATGTCCACTGATTTGGTCATCGTTCAAATTTGAGTGCCATAAGTCATCACTGGAAGGACACATTGTTCAAACAGGCGAGATCTAAAGCGCATTGCGACATTTTTATTTTTCAATGAATTTTTTAATTTTCCGAAAGCAGCCCACGCTAGTCTTCTTCGTCGGTATAGTTCTTTTGTTTGGTTGTCTCTTTCTAACGAGATCTCACTGGCTCTCACTGGAAATTACCAAGTACAAAAGCTTAAAATGAAAATTTGTCCTATTGCAGTAGTGGGATAATGGGATATTTAGTCAAAACAATATTCATAATTTAAGTATTTATTACAAACATATTATTAGAAGCAATTTTCCTAAATTCTAGGGTCAGATTGAAAGCAGAGAAAACTGTCACCATTTGTCAATAAAACCACTATGACAGGCAGAAAGAACTGTGATATTAGAAGCAGACCAACAGAAAAATATTTCCTCATATGTCATCATCAGAGAAACATGAAATTTTTCAATTCAGGATAACTTCCCTCTGGTTTTGTTCAGCTGCAATGAAATATTAATTAATTCCCTAACATTGATAATTAATCATACTGGCAAACAGATGACAGTACGCTTATCTCTTCATTCACTTTGAACGCTCGGACGAGTGTCTGCAGACAGCGGGAAGTTGTTCAACTTAACAAAGACCTAGAAGAAATTCTGTCTTGGGGTACCAGTAACCAAGTGGAATTTAACGCTACAAAAACCCAAGCGGCAGTTTTTTCTAAAAAAGTTAACGTTGCTGAACCCGACATAGTTATGGCGGGGCACTCCATTCCTCTAACATCGTCACTCAATTTGTTAGGCGATAATTTGGGAGCAAATATGTCCTGGCATGAGCATGTTGCAGGCATAGCAAAAAGAGCTTCTCAAAAGTTGGAAATACTATTTTGAACCACAACAACTGTTAATTCTTTACAAAGCTCAAATTCGACCAACTATGGAATACTGCTCCCATGTTTGGTGCTCCGCTCCCAAACATACACTGCATTTGTTGAATTCTATTCAGAGAAGAGCTGTTCGTCTGATTGGAGACCCGCAACTGACGGCGGCCTTGATTCGTTGGAACATCGAAGAACGGTTGGAGACTTAAGCCTATTCTACAAGTATTTTCATGGAAAATGTTCGGAGGATGTGGCCCGTTTAATTCCCCCCAGAGCGGTGCATGTTAGAAATATACGTCGCGCTGATACTTCATATCCGTATGAGGTTCAGCTTTTTACTCCTCGTACAACCCTTTTCAAGCAGTCTTTTATATGGAGAACATCATCCCTTTGGAATAATTTGCCCAGGACTGTGTTTCCCACCGAGTACAATTTACAGCGATTCAAGAAGAACGTGGATTGCTTTTTCCGCACACGTGTCGCTCCTGTAGCACTTTAGGGACCTCCCTGCAGCACGTGTGCTAGACCCATAAAAAAAAAATACCCAAGAGATATGTACTTTTGATGATCTAGGGATATGAAAAAAAGCAAAAATTTTGTAACGTGATGATAAATGCCATACTTTCATTTGCGAAGGAAGTAGTAAAATTAAGCAAATATTCCTAGGTCTATAGGCATAGCATATGTTTAAAACGTGATTATACTATTTGGTATTGTTAACTAATCAGAACTTGAAGGCAAGCTTTACTGTGGAACAGAGCATAGATATTCCGAGACATAGTAAATATTAACATATGAATTTGACACTCTACTTATCCCTTTCCACTTGCTTTCTTCGGTGCGTACTAATATAAATTTGGTAATACTACACACAATTGAATATATAAAATAATATTCCTAATTCACTTCTTTTATTAGTCAAATTCCACAAGTTCACGATTTTACTATTAGTCAAATTAATACATGGGAAATTATTTTTAAAGTCATATAGAAATGTTTTTCCTATGTTGATTGCTCTTAGTTTACCAAAATTAAATATTAAAGGAAAAGTTTCTTTCATTGCTAGACAAGAATCATCATTAGCTTTTTCTATCCATAGTCGAATGTAAGCCCCCAAGTTGTCTCCATTGTGCTTTGTTGTTTGCTTTTTACATCCAATCGTTTCCCGCTAATCTTTATATGTCGGCCGTCCGTCTTATCTGTAGTCTACCTTCATGTACCCACATCTTTTATGTTCTCTAGGCATCGATTCAACTATATGTCATGTCCATCTGTTATCATTCATCCTGGCGATATTCTTCGCCCAATGCCACCTTAATATACATATTGGTTGTATTTCATCTGCCACTTTTGATCTTTTTCGAATTTCGATCTTAGGAATACGATCTTGGAGTTTAATATTTACCATTATCCTCTCCGTTGCTCATTTGGGTTATCTGGATTTTATTTATTATACTTTTATTTAAAGCCCGCGTTTCAGTGTCATATGTTAATACCGGCAGTACATATTGATCGAATACTCTGGCTTTTATTGTATTTAGGATGTCCAATCCAAACAATTGTAACCTTCCGAACGCAGAGTAAGCTAACGAGACTCTTCTATCCAAGTTAGCTTTAAAATTATTTTTTGATATTTCGATTTTTTGTCCTAAATATGTGAATGTTTGTACCTTTTCTATTCTTTCACCTTCCATAACACCTGGCTATTATGTTCACATTCGTTGTTCAAATATTTGGTTTTGATGAAATTTATTTTTAGACCTATTTCTCGAGATTTGTTATCCAATTCCATCAACATTTCTTGCAATTCTTCCCTTGTGTTGGCGATCAGAGTGACATCGTGTGACGAACCTTAAATGATTTAATCGTTCACCGTTCATTAGTATTCCTTTATTTTCCCACTTTAACGATTTGAACATGACTTCTAGAGACAACGTAAACAGCTTTGGGGATATCGAGTCGCCTTGTCTAATTCCTCTTTTAATTTTGAATTTGTTTGTTTTTTCTTCAAGCATTATTTGTGAAGAAGTATTTATATATGTACTTTTCATAGCTTTTTTATAGTCAACCATTGCTATTCACAAAATGACCTTATATTCATTTGCTTTTTCACTAGTAATCTAATTATTTGAAGAAGGTGCTGTATCGTCGTCTAAATCTCGTTTGTTCAGGCGGTTGATAACTGTCTAATTTGTTCGTTAATCTAGATGTTATAATTCTAGTGAGTATTCTGTATAATACCGATAATACACCAATGTGTTGATATTTTACTTTTTATAAGGTACCTGTTAAGAGAGCTTGAAGAGATTGTATTATCGATGCTCCTCCATACCTTATCATTTCTATAGTTATTTCATCGTCACCTGGTTCTTTGTTGTTGTACATATGTTTAGGGCTGTTCATTATTTTATCCGTTGTTATATCGGAAATTTCTTCAGATCTTACATTTTTTACTATCTGTTTCCTTCTTCTTTCCCGGGAGGTGGCGATATGTTCGTGTCATATAAGGTTTGATAATATTTTTCTGTAGCTTTCTTTATCTCTTGGATTTGTGCGATTTCTTGGTTATCGTTATTTACAAATTTTATTATTTGATGTTTCTCTTCATTCATGTGTTTGTCTAGGTGTTTCAAATTTATTTCTCTTTTAGAGTTTCTTCTATTTTCTAGTTTCTATATTGTCTTACGTCTTCTCTGATCTTTTTCTTAATTTTTTTGTCTATTTCTATCAATTCTAATCTGTCATTTGTAGGATCATTTCTTAATAGTCTTCCCTGTTTAACTTTTCTGTTTTGTCTTTTTTCGATGTTGCTATTTGTTTTGTAGTAATGAGTAGGCTGTTGGTTATTTGTGCGTTTTGTTCATCAAGTTTTATTTGGTAGTTTATGTATTTTATATGGTTTTCCAGTGCTTGTCAATATTCGTTTGTGTTTTGCTTCATTATTTCTCTTTGTGTCTTTATTTTTGTATGCGTTATCAATCTACGTCTCACCTGCTTCAGATTTATTTTTATTTTTGCTCTGAGCATTCGATGGTCACTGCCAGTGCTTATCGTGTTCAGGGCTGTTGTGTCGATTACAATATTCTTGCCATTTGATAAAACATAATCAATTTTGTTTCTTGTTACACCATCTGGGCTTTGTCATGTCCATCGTCTATGTTCTGGCTTCTGGAAAAGTGTGTTCATAACGTACAAGTTATTTTCGTTTACAAGATTTGATAACATTTCTTCTCTGCTGTTCCTCCTACCCAAACCAAACTTTCTAACACTCTTCTCATTTGTATTCGCTATTTTCCCTGTTTTGGCACTGAAGTCGCCGATTATTAGGATATATCTTGTTTTATAGTGTAGCAATGCTCTGTTTATATCTTCGTAGAATTGGTCAATTTCTTCTTCTTCCCTGTCTAATATCGGTACATATACCTGAATGATCTTACATTTGCATCTTCTGTTCATACAAGAATGGTTTGACTTAAAAATTAAGAATTCGACCAAAAAATGTAGTATGTATGTAAAAACACTTACTTCAGGATTCAGAAACATTGGATATGAAGAATGGAACAAGAAGTTTTCAAAAGTTGACATTAAATGTAGTAAGAAATTTTCTTCTTTAAATAATAAATTTAAAAATCTAGTACCTAGAAGAATAAACCAAATTAACTCATAAATGGTATATTCTCAATCCTTTACACAAAATTAATCTCAAACAAAATCTTAATTTTGCAGTATCCCTTTCAAGAGATAATTCATCAGGAATAGTAGATCATATTAAAAACTCTATCGGTACACCTTCCGAAACTAGTAAATCGTTTGTTAGGGAAGCATGCGGTAACGAAATATCGAACAATAGAATCAATAATACAAATTGAAATTCATAAAAAAACAACAACACATTAAATAAAGGATTGAGAACAAAAGATATTTTCAATTTAAAAGGGGTTAGGGGGCAATAGGATTGTTATATCGGACAAAAAAGAATATTTTGAGTCTGTAGATAGCCTAATTGAAACACATTTTTATGATATTCATTACTTAAGATGACACTACAAGTTAAAATTTCTTTTAAAAAGCAACGCCATGACAAAAAATTCCTTAGAATTTACTAGAAAGACGAAGGGTCTAGTTTTTTAACAGAACGACGTTTTAATTTTATTTAATGTTAGTTTCTAATTCTCTAGTGAACTATTACTATAAAGCCTGCGATATATATATATATATATATATATATATATATATATATATATATATATATATATATATATATATACAGTCCCTGGCCAAATTATTAGACGCACTGTATTTTTTTTAGTAATTTTATGTTTCTTAAGAGTTTTTTATGCAATAATGGTATATTTAAACTACAATATTATTGATTTTTATTTAAAAGAATTGTTGTAGACTACATATTTGTATTTTATTTTTAACATATGGCAACACTGTGTTGACAAAGTGATACATGAACGTAAACAAGTACAAATCTGTATCAGTCGCGATCGGAATCGAGTCAGGTATGGACGTGTTTCTGTGACTTTATGGACTGTGATTGTTTGTTTAACAGTTTTGTACTACTCAGTTATTAGTTTATTTTGTATGCAGTGTTTTAAAAAAGTAATTGGACTATTTTCATTATGGGTAGAAAAGGCGATCTTTCACCACGTAAAAAAGCTGAAGTGAAGGCCCTTGTGATTGCGAAAACATTTACAAACCGAGAAATATCACGAAGATTGAAGGTTTCTGAAGCTAGTGTACGACGCATAAAAAAGAAAATTGAGTCAGGGAAGGAATTAAGCCCGAAAAGAAAGAAAAGATGCGGTAGAAAACCAATTTTCACTTCACGGTCAGAGAGATGTTTGAAGAAAATTTGTGTAGAAAACAGATTTGCTACCACAAAGGTAATAAAATCACAACTCCAGGATGCTAGCGTAAATGCTTCTGAGCACACTGTTCGAAGAAAATTGAAAGAATTAGATTTTAAGGCCTGTCGCCCCGCCAGGAAGCCCAAGTTAACAGCTGCAATGAAAGCAAAGCGCCTGAAGTGGGCCAAACAATGGCAAGACAAAGATGTGGACTTCTGGAGATCAGTAAGATACAGCAATTTAATCAATAATTGATACATTATTATCATTTTCAGTTAAATAAAGCAAATAAACATGGAAGTTTATATATTTTTCCTATTTTTGACAGGTCTGCTTCAGTGACGAAAGCACATTCGAAATTTTGCAGAATGAAGCTCAGTATGTGCGTCGTCGTAATGGAGAAAAGTTTCATCCTGATTGTGTCGTCCTGACGGTTAAACATCCCACCAAAGTGATGATTTGGTCAGTCATCAGCGGCAAGGGCACTGGACGTCTGTACGTCGTCAAAGGAATAATGAGGCAAGATCGGTACAAAGAAGTATTACAAAATCGGTTGATTCCGCAGCTCAGAGAATGGTTTCCAAATGGGGAACCATTCACTTTCATGCAAGATGGAGCTCCCTGCCACACTGCTCGGTCTGTTAAAGCTTTTTTGGCAGAAAAAAATATCCCTCTGTTGGATTGGCCCTGATATGAACCCCATTGAAAATGTGTGGGAGCTGATGAAAAGAGAAGTGGCTAAAAATATGATTACCAACAAAACCCAGCTCCTAGAAAAGATTATTCATGTGTGGAATCATCATCCTCAAATGCAGGAGACAGTACAATCTTGCATTGATAGCATGCCGCGCAGAATTAAAGCTTTGATAGCAGCTAAAGGTGGCTCAACTAAATATTGACTTTTACTAACATTAATTTCACTTTTCTTTAAAACTTAATAAACTTATGCTTTTCTAAATTAATGCTGTTTTATTTATGTCAAATAAATAGGTAATTGATTGGATAATATAAAAATAAAAAACAAATCAATTTAAAATAATAAAACGGTACAATATCACTCGGTAATTAATATTTTACATGAAATCTTGTAGTGCGTCTAATAATTTGGCCAGGGACTGTATATATATATAAGAGTTTTTGAGAATAAATGACTTCGAGAAGGACATTAACCATAAATACTTAATAGTGGCTAAACTTTGGATGGAATAAAATTATTTTTAACATGATAATCAAGTCTTTGCTCGAAAATAAAACACAGCTATCACTTTTCATAGCAAATTTATTCAATCGTAAGTTTGAAACCGATGCCAGTCAGGAACACGAGTATTTTTCAAGAGTGCGATATAGGTATGTAGATGATGTGTTCGTGATTTTCGATACAAGAAAAAACAAATGTAGATGATTTTGTTTTTAATTTAATTAGCCGATAAAACTCCCTTTACTTATGATATTCAGAACAACGAACAACTATTACTTTGGAATCTTTTTTGATTATTTAAAATAATAACAAATTAGGATTTGCCATCTATAGGAAAAAAATACTGTAAAAGATATATGTATTCCGAATGACTTATTTTATTTTAAACAATATAAACTTACTGTATTACACTTTTTAATTCATCGTCTTGTTACTTTCCCTTTAAATAAGGTCAGATTCCAAAATTAAAGAAATCTTATTGAGAACAAACATAAGATCAAAGATTATGACGAAAACTAAATAAACAAATTAATATATAGACATAAGTTATGGTTAAATATTCATAATTCCACTTTTTTACACGTGAGTAAAATAATACTAAAGAGTTTTACTAAGGTAGACGTCATGTTGGTCTATAGGTCATTAGATACCCTAATAATATCTTAGAAAGTCCGAAGTTTAAAATCGGGCAAACAAAAAGGCCGATTCAGGCAAGGGTGAAAGAATATTTAGATCATTTTAAGTATGGTAGATCAGAAAATTCAATCTTTGTCGTAATGTTTGATTTTTCCTAACCTTAAGTTATAGTAATATGAGACAATTTAAAGATAGTTAGAACCTTATCGGATTATTGGATCTATACAAAATAAGGCTCTAAATAACCTCCGTCTGTGATTTTTCGGATCCGCTCAAGTAAATTACAATTTTGGTATAAATAGCTCAGTTTTTAATCTTAGATTTAGTCAATCGCCACTCCTCAAGATGGACTGAATCGGTGATTCGCAAAACGCGAGTTGATTTTGAAAATAAATTATTCGGTATAGTGATGATAACGATTGTGTACGAAATTATAGATAGTCTTAACACCGACAGATAGTTTATAATAGAATAAATTCTACATTGAAAGCAGTGGCAGAGTTGTGTTCAGGGAGCGAAAGGATATGGAAACAAAGGGCAGTTTTTTAAAGAAAAAAGGGAACACGAAAGACGAAGCTGGTTATAGAGAGAGGGGGTCTAATCTACAACCGAGGAGTGAAACTCCTTCGTGAAAAAACGAACTCCCTTGCTTTGAAACTCTAGACCCTTAGGGCCAACGCAACACAGTAAACTAAAAATCGATTTATTGATGGATGGAAATTTTTCACCAAAAGGAATCATTTAATACAATGTAATTTTAAAAACTTAATTTAAAAATTCAATGAACAGGGAAGGGGATTTTTAACAAAAAAATAACCTTTTCTCCAGTAGAACCTTAAAAATCTATCGGAGGCAGGAGATTTTCCACAGTAAAGAACAGCTTCTTACCACATAACTCCAAAAACTTATACCATATTTAAAATTCGATATACGGGAGATGAACATTTTTTTATAAAAAACAACAGTAAAACTGCCGTATTGCTAGAGCAATCATTTTTTATACATTTACAAAAGCGGAGGGGGTCATATGACCCTTTGGATCCCCCTTGGCTACAGCAGAGGTTGAAAGAAATTTAAAGTTTACTTCATTTTATAATTTCAAATGATGGTGAGTGCCACTTTTCTTTGATAATCGATTTTCCAAGTAATATATTATATTATTTTTATATTATTAATATATTATATTTAAAATGCTCGTAAATGCGATGTATCGACTCTTTTTGTTCTCACTATAGTTTATATACTTTTTTTACCCTATATTTTCTTCTTGATAGTAAGTCCCTATTAAGCACAAAGGGAAATTGTCTGGAAAAATGTTTTTTAAGCATCGAATTACAAATTTTAGTTGAGAGTTTTGAAGGTGCTATTTAAAGTTACAACTTTGTAACTTTAAATAGCACCTTCAAAACTCTCAACTAAAATTTTTAAGAACCAATGATTTTGCTGAGTCAGTATGGGAGTTGCTAATAAACCAGAAAAAAAAACGCTCTTAATACTATTAAAAGTACTCAAAATTTATTAACTCTCATGTTCTCTAAACTGGTAGCACTCAAGAATTATGAAAAATATAAACCAAAACAACCTGAACTAACCTGAACAATGAGTAAATTTATATGAAACATTTTAGTTTGCTATTAAACCCGGATCTTATCTGATACATGTAAAAACAGAGGGATGATAGGACCCTCTATTTACTTATCACCCTTCTGCTTTACTTACCGATTAGTAATTTATATAACAAAGTGATATGATTAAAATATATCTAACTATGAGACGATGATTAAAAAGTTTTTGTTAATGTTATCAAGTGTTAATTCGCCGGAAAAAAATATTTTTACTACAAATTGTAAAAGGTTTTAAAACATTGCTGAGAGCTTCTTCAGCTCACAATTTCAGTCTTTACAATTTTTTAAATTTTAACGTAATTTTAAAAGCTGCAATCTCACATAATAATTTGGAATATTCTAACAGTACATTCAATTTACTTTTGCAAAAGAACGTAATACTCGCTTTCTATGCAATAACAAAATAAAAAATCAAATTACTCACCAATTGCCAAACAGGCAGCAATGAAATCAATATAAAACAAAACTAGATGGTTTTGTTTATAATTCTCAATTTTTTTTCAGTAATTGTTCTTTCCAGTTAGCAATTTATTTTTAATATCCTCATCATAAACGCCGAAACACTGGGGCTCAATTCTATCTCTACCTTGTTTTCTTTTTTATCATAATAGCTACCTGCGCAAAACCACAAATCTGACTTATTGCTTTGTATTTGATAGAATGTGTGTATTTTCTGCCTTAGATTGTAAAACATTAGCTGCAGATATATGAAATTTTTATGGTGGAAGTTAAGTTGATCATGTTAAATTCAATAGTAGAAAAAAACACAAACAGCAATTAAAGTTAAAATATTGATGCCGTAGTACATTTCACTGGCTGTCATAATCAGCGTGGTAGATGTTGACCTAGTCGCAAACTTATCTTAACAAGATTGGGCTTATCAAAGGATTGATCAAAGCTGCATTTAAAAACTTGTAATATATGACGAGATAAAATTATGAAGTAGGCAGCAGAGAAATAATATAATAATATAATTAAATGTAGAAATAATATAATGAAATATTTGCGTAACTATAGAGTTTTTTAATTTATTTAATATGAAATGTGTTTACATAAGAAACTCCTGTCCTGTGATGGGTACATCTATGCTTTGGGTAAAAATTCTCGGCTATGTTGCAGGAGGTGACAACATGCACATCAGACTAGCTGACAGCGTCACACTGGTACAGAGGAAAAAACATAGGGACGCAAACTCTGTCTTTACCTTTATATATATATTTGTTTGTTTATTGCTTTCGGTAATCACTAACCAATATTACTTCATTTCATTAAATAAACCAGTATTTATTTATAATTTTTTTATATAAGCTTATATTTATTTGCAAATAATTTGGCAAAATCATGCATGAATAACGGCAGTGTTGTAGTAGGACTTGCCCAGTTTGCAAAAAACAACTTTCTGCAAATGTATAGCTAAAGGTATATTTTTACGCGTAAGGTGAGTTTTAAGTGGAAATGAGTAAGTAATTACAAATTAGCTTTTTGGATATTGCAATCGGGTAGGGTAGTGGCTAGAATTATTCTCTTTTTTATGAAAAATGAGCTAGCACTAACCATAGTGAATTACAGTTAGATAGAATGATCAAGGATGTTGATTGCGACACTCTAAATTTCTCTCTATTCTCATTCAGAATTCTTTTTTCTATAATTGAATTTACGTTTTCTTAAATAAAACAAATCAAATCACATGCTTTTATTGGAAAAATTAAAACAAAAAGTAAACAAAACAAAGTAATAAAAAACAAATAAAATTAGAATAATAATATCAATTAATACTTATAGATTTCATCAATTTGATCTTTCCACCCCCCCCCCCCCCTCCCCAATTAGGGAACTCGTGTGGAGACTGACTCAAAGAAAAGAATATTTTATCTACTGAAATTAAATATAAAAATAAAAGATAAATGTAATAAAATTAAATATGTTTCTTACAGGTGCTTAGCTTAAGAAAAAATCTAAAACGAAATAAAAAATCCTCTAAGACAAACAAAAAAAGAAAACAAAAAACCGAGAACAAAAAGAGTAATAAAAAACTATGGAATGGCACTGATGGGTAAATAAAAAACAAAATATTAGGTTCCCATACCTACTTATGTTTACAAGGGAGGGAACTGGCTGAGAACAAAAACTACCCGTTCACAACCAGCCATCTCCCTAAATGTTTTGCGAATGCCGCAACTGAGCCGATGGCGAAGACATTAAGAGGGAGAGCGTTGAATAGACGGGGGCCAGAGTAGGTTGCATGGGCAGCAGCAGCAGAGGTGCGAGCTCTAGGCTCCTCCAGGGGTTCTTTTGCCCGCCCTCGAGCACGATATTGTTGGGCGGGGGACACCGGGAAGTCCTTAGGGTGATTAAAAATAAATTTTATTTCATTTATTTATATAAATTATTAACTGACAAAACATTAAATTTACTGTATAAAAGTGTTGAAGGATAATCTGTTTAAAAAAAATCAATCTGATTTTTTTAAACAGATTTTGATTATTTTTTATGAAGCAAAACCAATGGCTAAAGTAATGTGGGTACGCAGTGGCCTTAGCTCATAACGCCGTACTCGATGACAGATTGGACCAGCGCTAGGAACACCACCCTCAGTTGGTCCAGAGGAAGAATCGACCTTAATTGAACGAATGTGTATATTAAATTTCTCACGCTGGAACACAAATAAAAGATGTGGTACTCCCACCGCAGGTGCCTGTCAACCATAATACCTAAATACTTAGTTGAGGCCCCAGTCTTCAAAGGTTTACAGGAGCAAGCAGACACATCACAACCTGTCTCACGAATTATGAGTTGATGGGCACCATTCTCCGGAGGCTGGCCCACAGTAGTCAGCGAGAAGGGCAATGCCAAGATTTAATCTCCACGATACCTGAGTTTGACCTTTCAAAAGCTTCCTCCCAAGAGTCCCCAGAGAAAAACGGCCACTGTATCGTCAGCAAAAGAGTACAAGTTGCAATGTAGAACATCAATAAATAGCAAGTCATTAATTTATAATAAAAATAAAGTTGGTCCCAGCACTGAGCCCTGAGGAACACCTGTGGTTACAAAAAGTTCAGTACTAACCTTTTCCCCAACTCGAACCATCTGCCTTGTCCCAGTCAAGTATGATTCAAAAAAATTTCTAACTGTTCCAAAAGCAGGTCATGATTGTCAGTATCAAATGCTTTGTGTAAATAAAGAAACACTCCAAGACTGTTCATGCCACTGTCAAGATGACCTACTACTGTTTTTGCAACATTAAAGATTGCATCAGCTGTATTCATATCCATCCTAAAACCAAATTGGTGTTTTGATGTGTTATTATATTTATCTAAATAATCCATCAGACGAACCTTAACACATTTCTCTATAATCTTGGATACACATGAGAGAAAGGAGATGGGTCGGTAGTTTCCAAGCACCTCTCTACTACCTGCCTTGTACAAGGGGAGTACCGTAGCGAGCCTCAATTCCTCAGGAAAATGTCCCTGCTGGAAACATAAATTAATAACATATCCCATAGGTGCCTAAATAGCAGAGGAATTATCAACAAGAGATTAGATGTTGTTCTATCCTGATCAGGAGCCACATTTTTTCTTAAATTTTCAATTAATTGTTTAACTTCACTTTCCGTTACAGGACGGAAGAAAAAGGAATCAACAAATTTTGACGCTTCAGAATGACAAAGTCCTAGAAGTTTACTTTTATTTTTATTCTTTATTGTTTCTGATATTTCTCTCCCTATATTAATAAAATATTTATTAAACTCCTCTGCCATCTCCGCCTCCTGAGAGGCATTCAATGAACGTTTATCAGCAGAAATTCTTCTACTAATGGACCGACAACCTTTCCTCTCAGTATCAGTCGCTTGATTTATAGTTTGCCATACTTTTTTGAGTCAGAACCACATTGTCCAAATTTTTGCTTAAAGAACATTCGTTTTGCTGTTTGAAGTGTTGCTTTTCAAATATTTCTATATAGTTTTAAAATTACATACAAGACCAAAATTAAACGTTTCCCTACGTATTACCATGGCCATTCTCTCCCTCTTTCTAATACATTTAACGAGACCAGATGTAATCCACTCCTTAACTTTTGATAGTTTGCTAGATCTCTTTTTTCTCTAGCACCCATGCAGCTGTTTGAGATTTCAATAAATTTTTTATAAAACGTAGTAAAAGCTTTTTTCGAATCAATTTCGCTATAAACTAGGTCCCAACTTTCACTTTAAATTCCTGATATTAAAATCTTAGTGGATCCTGATTTTTTAACGCCTTCAACCACGCCCAACCGTCCCAGCTTTGAATAGATAAGACCTAATCTTGCATCATGATCAGATAATGTACAAACAGTAATATATGATGCATTGACTTAAAAATATTATTAGAATGCGGAATGAGCTAGAAAGTAAGGGTTTAAACTTGATCCCCTTAATCACAAGTAAATAGCATTGCGCTTAGTAACTAATCTATGAGTCAAGTACCTAATTAGTGTAGTTATCTTTTTGCTATTTTAGGTGTTTATTACATTATGAATTCATTTTACAGAAGAAGCAAAGATATACCGTAAACTAATCAACAGATGCAACGGTGGAATACGACAAAACTAGTTTACAACATTGAGTTTCTCAAATTCACAAACTTAAAATGAGGCAATCAAGTATTTTATTTAAAAAATCCGACAAATTTTCTTCTCTAATTTAAATTTAAAATAGCTTCACGCCGAATAAAAGGAAGAGAGAGAAATTCTGTCTTCCCTGACAACGGCAGCGGAAAGTGAAAGGACAGTAATTAACAAAAAGGATTGATTAAACTTGGAATTAAATCGTCTTTTGGTGTACCAGGCTTTCAGTTTTTAGTAGAAACGCTGAGTTTTTAGGGCTATATTTGGGTTACTTTCAAATAGAATATGCTTAAAATTGATTTAGGAAAATAAAAATAAATAGAAATAAAAAAAAACAATATTGATTTTCTAATAAGAATTTTCTTCCACGTACATTTATTGTCTTTAAATGGATATTTTAAAAACTTAGAATGAAAATTAGTTTAGTATGTGTTCCTTGAAGTTAGGACCCTAAAATGTCCGAAAATGTAAACATTCGGTAAAATGATTTTTTTTCGCGAAACCGACGTTTCGTTCGAGGAAAATATGGGCTAATTGCGTAATTATTGGCTGTCTACTTACATATACACTAAGATACAATTATTATCTTATTTCTGTTGACTTTTAATTTTTTTATTTCTTGGGTTATAATCTTTACACACAATTGTTGATAAAATTACATACTTACAAAACTCTCTGCTTAAAACGTTTTTACTTTTAGGGAAAACGCCGGCTACTTATTAGTTTATTTGTTCTATATAATTGTTTTCTTTAGAAATTGTTTTAGCTCTGTTATGTAAAGTTTTAACTATACGATCGTCGCAGTTTAAACTGGATACCTATTTGTAAGGGTTGGCTTTCGATATATGTTTTAAATAAATTCATTAATCATTGTTCAAAGGAATATGGGTAAATTTAGATTTTATTGTTTCATTTTTGTTAGAAATTAATCATTTTGTCCAACCATAAAAATGATAAATAAACGTTAAAAGAGCCACACTGTTCCAATACACTCACAACAACGAAGCTGTAGTTCACACGTTGTATTATTGACAGTCCTTTAGTAACAGTTAGCGAGATTTATTAAACAAGCGTGTTAATGGTGGTGTCAATTAGTTTAATCGTTATTTTATATCTGTTTAAGCTTTAACGATTTAATATAAAGTTTTCTAAATTGACTTTTTAGTATGTTTGGAAAAGATTTTAAAGTATTGTTATTTCATAAGGATATTCGAGAGTTAGTGTACATAATTTCAAATATTTTGCATTAGTGGCGAGTTCAAGGGATTAAAAGGAAGCACAAACCACCTAAATGAGTAACTAGCGTCAGAATTTGTTAAGAAGATTCTGCAGATTATCAGAATTTTATAATTAATTAGAAGAAAACTATGATTTTTTGTCGTTTAACTGACAAAATTTAAAAACGTGATTTAAATAATAGTTTTGACGATTCTAAGACCTGCACGGCACGTGCGATACAGAGGAATTTATAAATTGCTACAAGAGCGGTACTTGTGTCAAAACAGTGATTTATTGGCAATGGTTAACATTAGTCGTGAATCGATGTAAGTTCTACTCGGTGAGGAGCACCGTTCATTCCAAAGGATGAGATAATTTATATAAATGCGATTTTAAAGAGAGTTGTACGATGTAAGCTGCTCCGCATATAGATGAGATGTATTAGTGCGACGAGTACTCCTAGCATGTGTCATGTTATGGGGGGAAAATTCGATTTCTTCAAAAATAATAATATTAAAAATTTGAAACTCGTATTTTTGGTCTTTTAAGTAACGACAAGGAGTAATATTTTTAAAAATTCCCCCGTAATAATCTATTATCACGTTAATTTCGAAATTAACTTATTTTAAAATATAAATCAATTTATTTTATTTTGTGTTCAGCTAACATAACCATATTTTTGGGGAAATAATACGTGTCTTTTTTCTGATTTCCGTTTAATTAAGAGTCGGAAATGCTTAATTTTCTTAAGCTACCAGACGTTTTCTTCGATTTGTTTCTATAGGGAATGTCCATTTTGCGGTTGACTTCATGCTCTTGGACTATTTTAAAGGATAGCTGAATGAGATTCCAATCTAGGGAGAATACCTCCACGATTTTGGATAATGTTCAAAGAAAGTAGTTTCATTGTTTTAAGTTTTTAATAACTTAGTTTTCATGGATGTAGTACCGTACTTGATATATTATTGCTTTTATTTTATGTTCTTTTTATTTCAATAATACTAACCCTTCAGTTGTGCATGTGTGACCGGAGTGGTGTCGCTACTGAGCTTATCTGCTTGACCTGGAATATTTAGTGTTCAGCATTTTCAATAAAAGTTGAATTTAGGGAACTTGTTTTTTTTAATGCTCGTGGCATGGAATGATGTTGGCAATATAGATTTCCGAATTTGGAGATATATAAGAAGGAGACGCTCCAATCTCTTTCGCTTTTTATGGTACATAAGTGAGAATGGTTTCATTTTTATAATAGAAGGGTGAAAAGGGTAGATATGTCGATTTTGTGAAAACGAAACGTTTGGCTATGATATTTCGGATGTTTGTCAAGGCTCAAGTTGCAATTGCAAATATGAGTTTGACGTCAAGTTACAAGAACTAGCTCAATATCCAGTTCAGGTTAGTTCAGGTCAAAATTTAAGTTGTCTGGCTAAATGCTATGTTCAAATAAAGAATACCATTTTTCTACACTAATTGATGTTGGCTCATTTATGAGCATTTTGTGTGGAGTTTTTCTTGCTCTAGATATCTATTTAGTTTAGCTATGCGTCTCACTGCGGATTTTCGCCAACCACCAGATTGAACTTATAAAAATTTAGCTACTAGAGTGTAGAATCTATTTTTTCCAAAGGCCACGAATCGGTCAAAGAGCTTAATCCATGCATTTAATTTTGTATTGGAAAATAATAATCTCTTGTTAAAGTCTCTGGTTTATTTAAATTTAATCTTGATATATTGCGGTTAGAACTGGTAACGAAATCTTACGTACTGTAAGACACTATGTAACACTATATGGGTAAATTTTAGTTTCATATCAAGAAAAATCTAATATATATATATATATATATATATATATATATATATATATATATATATATATATGTATATATATATATATATATATATATATATATTATATATATATATATATATATAACAAATAAAGAGAGAGAAAGCAAAAGTTGCCGTATCTAACAAAATCCTAAGATATGAAACTAGTTGGGGAACTCGGCCATATATATATATATATATATATATATATATATATATATATATATATATATATATATATATATATATATATATACATGTATATGTATATATATATATATATATATATATATATATGTATATATATATATATATATATATATATATATATATATATATATATATATATATTTCCTTTACGATAGGTATACATGAATAAAGAAAAGAAAATTTTGATGAAACAGAAAGCCTAAAATAAATTCTTGACAAAAAGATAAATTAATTTTTAAATGAATTAAATTTTATAATAAATAAAATATTTAAAGGTTTTCTCGACAACTTAACTAGCAGTACCTTTCCAAAATGAGTGAACAAATTCGTTTTAAACAAAAAATTACTATATACCTAGATAAAATAAACTTATGAACACTAATTTTCCGAAAATTTATGATGCCTCGATAATAGGTCACAAGAAAAATAAGCCAGACAAAATTTAATGTTTATAATTGGATATATGAAGAATTTGAAATGATGGCGGTGACCTTAGATTAACCTTCTTTCTATACTCAGGTATTTACTGATAAATTTTGTTTCGAATATAAAATACATTATTTACATTTCTTAAAAAATTAGGCTGGCATTATGCCCTGCCCAAAATTGTAGGAGACGGAAAATAATGTTTGATAGCTCAAATTATTCGGAATATCAAGCACTTTCGAATGTTGAGTGGCAAAATATGATTACTCAAAATGGCGGGTCCAATATGATGGCTACAAATATGGTTTGGGTCGAAAAAATTTATTAAAACGAAAAAGCATTCAGATTGCTATTTATAAATTTTATCTATCCACCTTCCTGCGTTTGCATCACTGTCGAGAAATTCAAAATGGCGGATTCAACATGGCAGACCTCAATATCAATCATATCTCTGATTCTCATAGAACTTGATATATTACGTGTTCTTGAGGCCTTTAAAGTCAGATAAGTTTATAATCTCACTTTATTTTTAAAATATGTTTCACTTTTGAATGATAAGACCTCGTCTCCTAAAAAGGCTGATCCAATATGGCGGCTGCAAGTGAGGTAAGCGCTGACTGTTTTTCAGATTGGAGATTTTGAGTAATTCTGATATGAAGTTGTTTGTAGTTCAAAGGTTGCCGATGGTTGCTGATTACGAATCTAAAGTCAGAATTTAAAAATTCAAGTTGTCAAATCCAGTATGGCAGACGTCGATCCAAAAAATTAAAAATTTTGAAATAAAAAGAAGCATAATCGCATTTTATATGAAATTTGCAATAGAAAAGTAATTTTTCACTAAAACGCATAGATTTTGAGAAAAAAATTCCTAAACAATCTGTAATTTCGTACTTTGAGTACTGAAGGTCCATATTTATAAACACGTTTTCGAAAAAAAGCTCTCTGTGTTTAGCGGGGTTAAGACTGTCTTTAAATGCCATTTTAAAGCCTATATTACTTTTTTTACAATTGTTTTATTTATTTTTAGTTTTTTTTTTAACTTTTTTTTATCTATTTAAGGGATTACACAGCGTCTATCGGCGCTTTCCGATTTCCAGACTTTTCTTCCATTTTTTCTATCTAGGCATTGATCTTCTTGTAGATTTCTTTCACTGATAGCCTTCCTTATTTCTTCTCCCCAAGATTTTCTGGGTCGTCCTTTCTTCCTTCTTTCAGTGGGTGCCCATTCCGTTAGGGTTCTCGGCAATCTCCACTCTGTTATTCTTCTTACATGTCCGTACTAGGAAAGTTGTTGTCTCTGTATAGTTTCTACGATTGTTTCCTTTACTTCCATCATTTCCCTAATTCTTTCATTTGTTATTCTATCTCTTTTACTTATTCTGCACTATCTTCTTAGGGCATCCATTTCAACTGCTGTTATCTTTCTTTTATCCGCTGCAGGGATTTTCCATGGTTCTGCTCCGTATAGTATTATGCTTTTTACTACTGTGTTGTAGATGTTCATCTTCCGTTTTTTCGTGATATCTTTATGCCGCCATATTCCATTTAGTCTTTTCACCACTCTCCTGTCTAATACGTTCTTTAATTTCTATGGAGTCTTTGCCTTCTGTGTCTATTATTTCACTTAAATAATTGTATTTGTTGCATGTTTTAATATTTTCTCCGTTCTCTAGCTGTAAATCTGTAGCCTTTCCTCCTTCGCATATATATTTTCTATTTGTTACGTTCATTGATAAACTCCATTTCTTATACTCCTCTTTGATCTTATGTGTCATATTTATATCTTGTTGGTTTTGGGCAATCAGAACTTGGTCGTCCGCGAATTGTATTGTATAAATAGTGCTGTTGTTAATCTCAAATCCCATGCCCCTGCAGTTTTTTTTCCATTCTTTTAATGCTTGTTCTGTGTATATCTTAAACAGTGTTGGCGATATACATTATCCTTGTTTTAGTCTTTTGAAGTATGGAAGCCTGGTGATATCAGCTGTAATATTTTAATTTTAATTGTAGATCCTTTGTGTAAGTTTTTCAGTGCTTTTATTATGGTGTGGTTTATATTTGTTTGTTCTAGTGCTACCCATAACTTTTCTATTGGTATATTATCATAGGCTTCACTGAGAACACTATGAAAATTATGTGTAGTTCTCTTCCTACTGTTATCTTTTTTTCTATGATCTGTTTCAGGCAAAATATCTTATCCATGCAGGATCTTTCTGCACGGAATCCCCTTTGTTCTTCTGCTTCTTTTTCTTTGTATTCCTCACCTATTATGTCTCTTAAAGTTCTCCCATATAGGCGACTAAGTTTTGATGTTACTTTGATACTTCGATAGCTTTCATATTTTAAGCGGTCTCCTTTTTTGGATGGTATAAATTCCACTTTCCACTCTTCTGGAACCGGTTCGCCTAATAAAGATTTATTAATCAATTCTATAATCATTGTTATCATTTTGTCGGTGTCATTTTTTATCATCTCGGCCATGGTTCTCCCTGGTCCGCTTGCTTTTCGATTCTTCATTCTCTTAATTGTTTTGTTTCACCGTTTCAGGTGTCACCTTTTATTATTTAACTCTTTTAAATTTCCACCAAATTATTTTCTGGTATACGACACTTTCCTAAATTTACTGTAATCCTCTTTGGACATATAAAGTTGACATTTCTCATAATTATCTTTTGGCACACATAATTATGTCATTACTTTAGGAAAACCATTCTCGTTATTATTATTTGCTTAGCTTATAAAAAATGTATAATTTACTCCTATATACCAGATAAAATCTGAATGTCGTATTAAGATATCGATTCTATTAAATTTAGACTCATATTTGGGAGATTTGAATACCTATTTTTCTTTTTGTACAGGGTGGTCCAATTTGGACGCTTTTAAAGGTAAACTCCTTTAACTAAAGAAGATAGACGAAAACTGATGTCGGTGTCTGAGGCGACAATTTTTATGATAAATTCAATGGTGAAAACTGCATTTTGGAAAAATGTTTGTAATTCTTTTCCTATTGAAAATTTTTGATTTCTGTAAAAACATTTTCAAAGCACTGGATTTCAACAGTGTAAGTTACATTTTTTTACAACTTATATTTTATTAGTTATTATTGCAAAAATATATTTTTTTAAACGGAATACCCTTTATATTTTTCCTTATCCGAATAGAGCTTTAGATTACCATTCTAAAAATATAGCACACTTTATATTTGCTTAAATCTACTTCAAAATATAAAGGTTTTCAGTTTTTACGCGAGTTTTAAATGCACATTTTGTGAAGTAGGCCTTGGACAGGATTCCTAGAAGTAACTCTAAGAGTCATAACTACAATAAAATTTACTAAATGCCATAGTACTTTAAACTATGTAGAAAATAAATCAAAACAAAAATAAAACAATTTATTCCGATTAGAGCAAACTAAAACAAAACAATTTTCTATAAGAGATGTTCGAAATGTCGACCAGTTTCATTTACACATAAGCGGCACCTTTTCTGGACACTTCTTATCGAGTTGATTAGTTCAAGAGGAGTGAGAGCTGCAAAACTTTGTATCACTGCGACTTCTAACTCTTGCCTGGCGTTTGTCGGCAATTTAAAAATTAGGTATTTCAATCTTGCCCAGAGGGAAAAGTCCATTGATGTTAAATCCGGTGACCTTGCCGGCCAACGGTTCGGACCTTGGTTGGCTATCTATTTATTGTCGAAATTGGCAGATAAAAAATTATTGATAACTGCAGCGTTATGATGGGGTTCCCCGTCGTGATTTCTTTGCTCCCCAACTAAATGAGGATTTTCTTGTGTCCACGTATAAGAAATACCTGCATTGATTAGATAAGCTTTGTCTGTCCAAATGAAAAATCCGAAACATGGTTACAATTCTCCAGAAACCATTGGCAAAAATCTATACACCGTTAAAAATCTCCGTCTCTAAGGTGATGAAATTTTCTTGTGGTATATGGCCTGAATTTGTGTTTCTTCAAAGTACGATTTACGTTAGTTCTTGGTAGTCCAGTGGATTCTTTTAACTGTCGGGTTGAAGTGTTGGGATTATTTTCGATAGTTCCTAAAACTACTATTTCTTCTAACTCCTTATCCCTGTTTGATTCAGGATGTTTTGGGTCGTTTCTTTTCAAACTGGCCACTATTAACTAGGTTATGTCGCAATCGAGCGAATATATGCTTGAAGGGTTGACGCCTCTCTGTATATGGTTCGTGGTACAAATTACTTGCCGCTTCCGAATTTTCTTCGGTGTGTATGAAACACATTATATCCCATTTTTCGTAATTTTCAAACTTCATTACGATTTATTTGACAATTCAATAACTGATCCTGGAGTGAAATTTGGCAAGCACGAGTAAACAGCTGAATTAAACCATATGGCTGCTCGGCCTAAAGCCTACTTCACAAAATGTGCAGGGTATCCCATTTAAAAAATATATTTTTGCGTTAATAACTATTAAAATATTAATTGTTGAAATCCACGTGAAAAAGTGCTTTGAGAATATTTTTACTGAAATCAAAAATTTTCAATAGGAAAAGAATTACAAACATTTTTCCAAAATACCCATTTTTGAAAAACACCCTGTATATCTGAAACGGTACTAGATATCGATATGCGGTTTTCACCATTGAGTTTATCATAAAAATTGAGCCTCAGACACTGACATCAGTTCTCGTCTATCTCCTTGAGATAAAGTGTTCAATTTGGACCACCCTGTATAGACATTGTATTATTATACAATTAAACTCCAATAAACTAACAATTTAATAGTTTATTTGATGTCCTTACTAGTAAACTAGTACTTAACCTTAGAGCAATTTTTTAGACGGAATTGATTAAAAATTAATCTATCTAATTTTTTTTTAATTCTTTAGCCCATTATGACAGTCCGCAGGACCCATTGATAATAAAATAAAACTTGATGCCCATTTGACACATCAACACAATAAATTAAACAGTTACAAGGTCTATTTCAAATTGGTTGCTAAAGATATAAAAATATTTCAGCTTGAGTTTCAAGATTTTTTTTATATAATAGTGCCGGTGGTTGGTCAATTTTATGTCTCTTGTGGAGACTCAACGAAAAGATTAAGCGCATTGAGAGAAGATTAGTAGCTTCAGTACTTGGGCTTCCTTGCGATACCAGAATTTTGTCCGTAAAAGTTTTTTGGCAAGCCTTAAACTAGAGAGATTTTAGCTTTTAAAAACCAAAGATTGTATTTTAGTTCAGTCTAGTTACAGATTAATATTGTCTCAAACCTTTTGACAAAATAAAATAAGAATATTCAGATACTGTTCAGGTACAATCTTATACTTTTCAATAATTATCACCATCAGATACATTTCGGTAAGAACCTCCCCACTTATTTTTTACTCGTAAATATTTCTCAACCGTTCTTGGAGGAATCAAACCGGCTATGTCCATGAACATCATAAAAGTTTATAAAAAAGACTCAAGTCACCAGCTTACTTCCGATATTTCGAAGAATCAACGTTTCCGGTATGTTGTGGGTCCCCAATCAAGCGAATAGCATGCTATATTTAGGTTAAAATATAGGCCAAAGATAATTTTTCATCAAATTAGATTCGACATCAGTTGTATGTTAGATATCTGATAACAACAACATTCTTAGAAATCTTTTATAGATTTGCCCAGGCCGGCAACTTTACGTGTTTTTGATCATACTGCCTATTTATTTTTAGATTACACTTGAACAAACTCAATTTGCGTTTAAAGGTACTGATTTTGACCTGTTGAATAATGGTAAATTTGTATCGAGTTGTTCTTCATGTATTCTCTTTTCATATCAATTAAACGGCTGAAACATTGTTAGCTGCATCATTAAAAAGTTTCCTTATTACTCTATTCAATTCTACTAAAGAAATAAATGACTTAAGAAAACTCTTAAACCTAAATAATAAGAGTATTAAATACTAACGTTAGTATTAAAATAAAAGCCAGTAAATCATAACGGCGTGTACATACAGGAGATATTTTTTAATATATGGATAGTCAACTGACTTGTTTATAGTTGAGTGAAATATTTTCTTTTTGGCGTCAGCTGATAATATTAGTAAAACGTTATGGTTATGAAAAAACAGATAAAATAAATAGTTACTGTAGCAATTTCAAATGAAAAAAAAAAATATTTAAAGCGACAACATTCAAGATAAAGTATAGACCTTCTACTTCTAAATCCATAGTGAGTTTGCTTACTAGCAAACACTCTTATAGCACATTACCAACCTAAACCATCTAGCGAAGAGGTATCGAGGACTCAGAAATTCAGGTTGATAATGACTAAATTTAGAGTGAATGACGCTGGGATATCATGTTGCGTAATTATAACTTCATGCTGTAGTAGAATATAAAGCCGCCTAGTATTTAACTTCAACTTCAGTTGTTGAAAAGCTTCTATTATTATGAATGTAGCAGAAATATACTTATAGTTACCGAAGTAAGCACGCTCATAGAATAGTGTCTCAACATAGTGGTGCCTGGATTTATGTAAAGTTACTATATTCTTTCTGCAGTTAATTTCTATTTGACATACACCCAGTATTTGTTCTGTTATTTTATCACTTCCGAATATTTGTAGATATTTGAATGGGTAACTGATATTCGACCATTTAAAGTAAATGAAGAAAGAAGCATACTGTTATTAGTAATTCAAGTTTTTATTTTTTCCAGCAGATAGTTCTTGTAAAAACAATACGACTTGTATTCCAGATTAAGACGTAACTATGGTTATTATCAGAAACTTACCAGCGAGAGGAGGTTCTAGAACCTAAGAACCAACGACAAGGTTTATTTGTTGTCTATATCGGCCACCAAATAACTTTAATTTTAAACTACTTTTTGGTTTGCTTGCAGGTACCATCGTTCGAGTCGTATCTCATATTATTAGCGATCAGTAATATAGTTTTCGTCACTAAAGATCAATAGGAGATTTACTAATATATGTTACATGCCTATGGTATAACGTAGTTGAACATCCAGGAGAGCATTGAGCGATTGCCGTCTAGTTTTCCTAAAGATCGTTTTTTCCGAATGACAGTTGATGAGTTCCTTTTAAATATTTTTATTCTTAACTAATGGGCACCCAGGGTAAAATACTCTCTTCTAATTTCTTTCTTCGTTACATTCACACTTAGCAAGACGCCTATTTATTCATTTAGCTTGTATGCTTAAATATCAGCTGCTTAGGCAAATATCAGATATCATAAACTTAACAAAGTCCTGATAAAAAGTCTGATTTAGGGTGACAGTAGCTAAACAAAATTTAGCTGCCTACAAAAACGCAGTTTCTTTTTAAAACAGTTAACGTTACTGAACCGGACATAGTTATATCGATACATTTACAATGATCTGACAAGGGTTGCGTTCCCTATCTGGTGCCATTTGTAGCAACTCAAGATCTACTCTTGTAGCGATTTATGGATTAATCTGTAGCGCGTAGGTCGTGTTCATCAAAAAGTTGTTCCAAAGTAGCAGTTCCGTCAATCGATAAAATAGCAAACTAAATATATAAATATAAGCAAAATCAAAAAAATTTATCAATTTTTCTTCATTATAAATTTCCACTTGTATTTACCAAAATATGCTGAAAAGGTCATAAATCATTGAGTTTTGCGTAGGTAGCAATTATAACGTAAAGTTAGTTGTGCCGTTTTTGGTGATAAAATTTATTTACAAATGTGAGCTTCAAGCAATAGGCAATTAAGTGAAGTGCGTTCATTTCGAAGAGTATTGTGGTAGTTTAGGCCAGAAGAGATTCGAGGGCCCAAATATTAGTGGAAATTAGGCAATGTATGAGTTTCAGCTCTCCTCAGAAATCTTTTTTCTGTAGTAGAACTTAGAAAAGATGACCGGAAAGAACATTTAAAAAAAATCGAAACTTCTATTATAAGAAATTTTTATCATTGATCAGTTAATGACTGGCGTATAGATTTTTTTAAAAAAGTAACCCTCCCTTAAATTATAATTCTCTCACCTTCCAAAATTGATGATCGGTGATTTAAATAAAAACCTATCTTCTAATAAAATATCATCTGGGGGAGATTTTTAAAAAGGTGTTGTAATAAAAATTTGACTACATTCAAAAATTTATGGCTGAGAGGGGGAAGAAAAAAGAAACCCTTCCTTATAGTAAGATTTTAGCACCCCTAAAATCCCCTTTCAGGAAAACATGATCATCCTGGTTAGGTATTGCTGTTAGAGTGTCCTGTCTCGGGGAAATCCACCTCCGGCCCTCCCCTCGTCGGGCCTCAGTGTGTTTAGTGAAGAGCTTTGGATTTAATGAGCTCGGATATGCTCTTTTAGGCTCTAAAACAGAGCTAGTGTTAGCGGTCTACTAGAGATATATCGTATATTAATTTCTTATCTATATTATAAAACACTTATTTTTAAATTTTAAATATCAAGTATATTTGTAGATCTCTTGCAACTGGCAACAAGACATTCCTTAATAAACCATGACGAAAATATGATGGAGTGGTATGAAAGAATGCTCTGTTCCGCCAAGCAAGAATTTGAAATATATCATGAAATACAGTGATTAAAGATGTAAATAATTTTTTGTAATTCATTTTAAAAATATTCCTAAAATACATTGATATGCAACCTTTACATCTTTTCAATTTATTAATAATATTAGGATAGTTTCTAAATAAAATTATATTAAAATAATACCAATTTTCAAAAACAGAGATATTAACTGTAATATAGGCTCATTTCAGTGCAAAATCAGTTAGACATACCTTTTCACCAAATCTTTCGTAAATAGCTAAACACTTTCCTAGGCTTAAAAAATCGTACTGTGGTTTTGCAAAATTAAAAATATAGAACTTGCGCTCTATGAAACTATTAATGACACCCTTGGATCACTAAATAACTATTAATAAAGTACCCTCCGCAATTTATATATATATATATATATATATATATATATATATATATATATATATATATATATATATATATATACAATTCAGAATTTCCAAAATACTGTTAGAGTATTTAATGATTCCCATCCTTTCTACCCTCTTGTTGGGTTGAAATTAAAAATTATAAAAAAAAAAAACCTAATTTTGTAACTCCTCGACCCCAAAAACCTTAAAAAGGACATATAACGCTATATACACTAAACAACCCCTCTAATCTCATCTCCCACTCTTTTCAGCCCTTTTATGTTATACTATAAATATTTATGTAAAATATTTGTTTATTATTTCAACACGACAACAGGAAAAATTACCAGATTACTATTAAAACCATACAAAATGTATTGACCTCTAACCCTTTTACCCCCTTCGCTATATCGCTCAAAAACTATATGCTTCATCCTCTCATTAGATATTATATATTAAGTTTGATTCATGATGATTGATATCTCATTTGGTTCGAGAGTTATCGTGCCAACAGACAGACAGACCGACGGAAATGGGTGACTGTTTTTCGTGATCTCAGACCCATGAAACGTCACGTGTGTAATTTTTCACAAACTCAATACTTCCCTTTAGAAAGGAAAATAATATTCTAAGATTTCCGTGTAGAGTATATATTTTAGAGACATACGAAATTAATTAAAATATTTAATTTTAACGTATAGTTTTTTCCGTGTTGCATAATTAATTAACTTAATTGGACTATAGTCGTCACAAATATTAATTAATTGTTTGATCGCGTTCAATAATTTGTTTATAAGTAATTTGAGGTGGCGTCTAGACTTCAAATATTATTGTGTATCGGTAATAAGCAATTACTGTTTATGATGTTTAAATAACTGTGCTAAAGTTAAACTAAAAAATAACAGTAAATTGTGTTGTAAACAGAGCTCTGTATAAAGTTTAAAATGTTAAATAGACATATAGTTTAAGTACTGCAACAAATAATATTGTACCAGCTCGGTGGCATTACAATTACATTACTTTTAGAACGTTTCAGAAGTCTATTGTATTTGTAAAGAGTCATGTACAATTTTAAAGTGTAATTTGTGAAAAAAAATTTTTTGACGTGGTTAAAATAAAATTAAAAATGTGTCAATAAAATTTATAAGCAAATAAACTTTATGCATCAAGTACATCTTATGTTTGTCTATTTTTGCGTATATTTTTCTAAAATTTAGGGTTTACTTACATTGTTTCAGCTTACCGACTTTGTTCGGTGTAAAAATATAAAACGTTAGGTCTTATAAATGTCACAATTGGAACAAAAAGGTCCTATTATCAAGTAAGAAGTTATAATTAAATTAATCCCTAATTTACTAAAATAGTCAAAACTATGATTTATTGTTTCTTTAAAAAATATATGTTAAAATATATTTTCTTTTGTTGATATTTTAAAAAAACGTGTTATCTTACAGCAAAAAAGAAAAGAAAGCGATGTTTATCTTCGTCGATTAATATTATGCTAAAGTGTATGTAAATATGGATTGTGATACTATTCTACTTAGAGAAGAGCTGTTCTATTCAGGGAAGAGCTGTTCGTCTGATTGGAGACCCGGAACTGACCGGCGGCCTTGATTCACTGGATCATCGAAGAACGGTTGGCGACTTGAGCCTATTCTACAAGTATTTTCATAAAAAGTGTTCGAAAAATTAACTTTTTAATATCAAAGTATATATGCGCAATATATATATATATTTATGTAATATATAATTTATTATATATATATATATATATATATATATATTATATATATATATATATAATTTATATAATTCACAAAACTAACTACATTATTTACTCTATAAATGTTACTTTTGTAAAGAAAATTAAATACTGGACTTATTTGTCGTCCATTGATGACTTCAGCAGAACCAAGTTTCGGAAATAACATCGATTTTATATAGATACAGTTCTAACTTTGTTAAATTGGAGAGAAAAAAAATGGTGGTCTATATACATATATATATATATATATATATATATATATATATATATATATATATATATATATATATATATATATATACATACTAGCAGTCTGAAAAAGTGAAATTCATCTGCACTACATTTTGTATATGTAGACCTTTCTCACAATCCTCTGTCTTATGATAAACATCACGACGCAGTCAAAGGTCATATAGCTTAAGTTCTTAAATGAATGTGATCTTGCATAAGTAAAAAGCGTAAAATTCGCCAAATTGGTGTCACATAAATATAGACTTTCTAAGAATATCGTAGAATTGATGAATTTCGAACATCAGCAATATTTTGTTGAACAACAGCTTTGTTTGCCACAATTCGAGAAGAAACAGCATTTTCAGCTCTCGGATGACTAGTCTAATTGGTACGAAAATGAATGATTTGATATACTTGCTATTCATTTGGTTGATTATTCATTTGGCTGATATGTAAGTCAAAGCAAGCAAAAATTATTTTTATTTTCAAAGTAAATTTGTATAACTTTGTGGTGTTGAACGCTTACCAAATACTACTAAATATAAATGTCAGCAAATGCGCTGAAACAAGAAAGAAATATAGTCCTATATTATTAGAAGTACTCACATCTCTTATGAGATATCTTAATATTTTACTATTAGCATAGTTTAGCTTTTATTCCTTTTATGCTATTAGTCAAGCAACGTATGTATTTCAAATAAATCAATTGACTACGTTTTTAATTTAAAAATATTCTTCAAAGCGCCAAACTGAAAACTTAAAGCGTTTCTCTTTTAATTAGTCATTTATACAACTTCAAAAAGGATTTATTGTTTGAAGAGATAAGGTCGATATTCCCCGACTTTAAGGGAACAATTTCCTGCGAAAGTATTGACAGCAAAGTAAAGTAGAATATTAGGAAATGAGTCAATAAAAACGTTTGCCTTAATTTGATTTTCGTTTTGAAACGACACATTAAGACACTACTCTTATATACTCTCATAACTTTGACTCGATAAAATAAATTCTCCATCTTTGGTGAATCTGCGTGTTAGATTCTTAAGTACGAGGCTGGTTTGAAAAGTCCGTGCAAAGTCCGAGAGATGGCACCACCGGCGCGTATCGAGGTCATGTTTAGTTAGTAGCATCTCTTGAATGAACGCACACCAAGTTTCAGCCATATTGGTCTATTTCTTTGTGTTTGGCATTGGTGTGAATCAAGGAAGTCGAGTGATTTTCAAGAAATGGACGAAAAAGAATTTCGTGTGGTGATTAAACATTACTTTATGAAAGGCAAAACGCCTCAGGCGACTAAAGAGAAGCTTGATAAACATTATGGTGACTCTGCACCTTCGATTAGAACAGTTTATAAGTGGTTTAAAAATTTTCGGACTGGCCATATGGGCACAAGTGACGCTGAACGTTCTGGACGGCCTGTGGAGGTTACGACTCCAGAAATCATTGATCAAATCCATGATATGGTGATGGATGACAGAAGAGTTAAGGTGCGTGAGATTGCTAGTGCTGTGGGCATCTCGACTGAACGGGTACATAATATTTTGCATAAACATTTGGACATGAGAAAGCTATCCGCAAAATGGGTGCCGCGATTGCTCACGCTTGACCAAAAACGGAATCGTGTGAAGTGTTGCAAGGGTGGTTTGCAGCTGTTCCAGAAGAATCCGGAGGACTTTACGTCGTTTCGTCACTGTGGATGAAACATGGATACATTACTATACTCCTGAGACCAAACAACAATCTAAACAATGGGTTACCAAGGGGGAATCTGGACCAAAAAAGGCGAAGGCCGTTCCTTCGGCCGGAAAGGTTATGGCGACTGTCTTTTGGGATTGGCAAGGGATAATCCTCATCGACTATCTGGAAAAGGGTAAAACTATTACAGGTGAATATTATTCATCGTTATTGGACCGAGCTGCAAGAAAAACGCCCACGATAGGCCCACAAGAAAGTCCTTTTCCATCACGACAACGCACCAGCACACACCTCAGCAGTTGTGGTCGCAAAATTAATGGAAATAGGATTCCAACTCGTTTCACATCCCCCCTATTCTCCAGACTTGGCTCCCTCGGACTACTATTTGTTCCCCAATTTGAAGAAATGGCTGGCGGGACAAAGATTTTATTCAAACGAGGAGGTGATTGCAAACACTAATGGATATTTTGCAGACTTGGACAAATCCTATTATTCGGAAGGGATCAACAAATTAGAACATCGTTGGACGAAGTGTATAGGCCTAAGAGGAGACTATGTCGAAAAATAAAAAAGGTTTACCCCAAACACATAAGTAGTTTTTATTTTTGCACGGACTTTTCAAACCAGCCTCGTATACTAATGCTCTTCATTGTCAATTCACACTTTTAAGGTACACCTGAATCTCCACGGTTCTTTAAGTGTTTGTGTCCTACGTGAGTGGTTAATTTTAACCAAGCGAAGAGTGTATGCGACGTAACTGTATCGACATATTTCCCCAAGTACAGTTTAACGGCACATCATCTTGATTTTGACTCCTAGTGCATCGACAAGGATAAAAAAAACTCTGTGGAAAGGAAAAATAAATAAAATCATCTTCACAAAAACATCTCCATCGGTGATTTCTAAATAAACCATTAAAAATATTTGTTGCTTATTCTTATAAAAACATCTACACTTACTGCCAAATTAATATAATAATAAATTATAAATGCGATTCTTGTTTCTGTGAAACATTATTCATATGTATTAATAAATAAAAACCGGTCAAGTGCAAGTTGGACTTGCGTAATTAGTGTTCCGTACCGTGTTTGCTTTTAAAATAAAATAAAATCCTCACCTAGGCTAAGTTAAATAGGCTCTGACATCTTAAGATCTAATATGTATTTTCACGTTATTTCTTAGTCAATAATGTAAAATAGTTATAGAATCTTAGCTACCTAATAGCGAATAAATTAATCTAGCTCGGAGAAAATCGGGTGTAATAGACGGACACCAAAGTGATCCATAAATGTTCCGTCCAGAACACTAAAAATATCTGTATTTTTGTGTGTGAAAGTAGGTATTTTTATTTTGTTGATTAATATTGAGAAAGTGTAAAAGTTTATTGCGATCAGAAATTTGTGTCTGGCCACTGTAGCTCAATAAACTGGACCAAATTATAATTAGAGAATTTTCAATAAGCTTACAGGTAACATTTATTTGGAAAACATAAAATCGCAATTGTTTTTACTACATCAGTTGCAGTACTGGTTCAATTTATATCAACTATTAGGAAACACGATAGTCTTTATGGCTTATATTCCGTGATATTTTACTTTTTTTGTTAAATCGTTTATTAATGTTTCCATATAATTACATTCCATTTTGTTATAACAAATTATTGCGTTTCCAAATGCCAACCAGTGGCGCGACAACATAGATATTTTAGTTACACGCTAGTCGCGTACCTCTTCAACGTTGCACTCTTCTATATAAATGTAATGTCTGAATATGTCGCTCTAGTCGTGCTGTAAGTATGATTTGCGGTAAAATGGCCAAGTAGAAAACAGCAATAAAAATGAATCTGTTATCACATTGTAGTTCTGAGATGGATCCGAGACGCTATAATAAATAGTACATCTAAAGTTAGCCCTATGTCTTCTGTTATTGAAAATAATGAAAAGCTATGAGAGATCAAAAACAATCTAGAATAGTCACATGCCAACTTTCTGTCCCAACTTGTTAGCCCGATATAATTTTCTAAACACTTTTGTTTACTTATCATCATTGCTAATAGGTTGCTTAAAACTATATTACAATACAATTTGCTTGGTTACTGAGGTTTGTTTAGAACATGATTATTATTCCGTCAACACTCTGGAGAAATAGTGATGTGAAAACTATTCCACGCTACTTAAAGTTCTTAACGTAAATACAATATTAAGTCCATAAATAACTGTGACTAATGGTCAAATAGCTTTTAATTTTAGGTATTCGACGTCCATCCATAAAAAATTTAATTCTAAAAAAATTATAAAAGAAAAAAACATATTGAAACATAGAAAAACCTTTAATGTGTTTCAAACTATAGTTCTATTTAAAAATAATTTGAACTAAATATAAACTGTTACGTTTTCAGCACACTTCTTACCGGGAAGGGATATTACTGATTACCAACAAGCACGTCGTTTTCATGATAGCTGCCATTTTTATGCGGCACTGTAAGCGTTAGTTTTGAGATATTCGTAGAGAAAAAAATGATCTTCGTCAAATCCAGGCTAGATAGAGGTCAATTTTTGTCAACTCTTTTGCAAATTAACTTCTCCGATGACTGGCAAAGATGTGTTTGAAGTGTGCTGCTGATATCAAATTTTCTCGCCCCAGTGAACTACGCCAGGATACTCAAATTTCCAAGGAACGTCTCGCTCTATGCTCACCTTGCCTTCCTGCCAATTACGTTTCCTCAGTAAATCAAAGAAATTTGAACCTTTTTATGGATCACTTAATATTTACTGGGTTTGTACAACTCTTTCATAATTGACACAATAGATAGTAATTTAAAAGGCATGCAGAAATATAATTATTATGAAGAAAACAGATTTTTTTTATGTTAAATTCAAAAAGTTTAACAATTACTTTATATACACTGAGAACATATATTGTGTTTGATCGCTATTATGTAGTTTAATCACTTACACGTAACCAATGTGTTGTTAATGCTGCAATAGAGTTTTGATGCTGGTATGGAGTTTAACCTTAAGCTCCAGAATTTGCACATTTCGCAAAACTAAATGGATGACTAAATTAGCTTAAACAAATGAGAGATCCAATATGGCCAACCAATGTATAATAACAAATTGTCTTTTGTAAATTTAAAAAACTTCTGTTGTTATCATTGTCTTATATGTAGATGTTTTATTTTATTTTATTATTCTCTATTAATTATCCCATTTTAAACTACTTTAAAAATATATTGCGTAAATGATTTGCTATGTTTTTCTAGCATCTATTATTATACTGCAGATTTAAATCCTTATTAAGTTTTGTGTGCGAAAATACAAAGCTATCATCTTTACAAAGGAATTTATTCTATTATTTATTATTTTTCAGACAGAGGTAATTATTTAAAAAAAAAAAGACAAAACACAACAAATCTGTCATCTATTACATTTCTTGCTAATAGATTTTATATTGCCATGCTTATACCATTACATTAATATAAGCAAAACAATACGTTAGCTTTGTCCCCAAGGATCGTAGAAGATGACATGGTATTAGGATATTAAATAATCATATGCACTGTTACGGATTGTATTTTGCATTTAGCCTTATTTTGAAGGATGTCCCCTTAGTATTGGTCAAAAAACACTTTAAAAGAAAAGATGCATTAGATTTACAATGCGATTTTTAAGAGCATTTTACTCTACGACTATGAAGCGTGGCAGTTAACCAATAGTTTAGAACAGAAACTTCTTGCTCTGGAAATGGACTACTGGCGAAGATTGGCTGGCGTATGGATAGAATCAGAAATGAAAGAATAAGAGAACGATAATAGACGATATCCAAAAAAATAATTAGTCTAGTACGGGCACATAGAAAGCAAAATTAGCTCTAAAATGGACACCTCTAGAACGAAGAACAAGGGGAAGGTCGAAAACAATCTGGATTGGCGGAATCCAGAAGGCCATATCGGAGAGAAACTTAAGACCAAGAGGTTGGGAAGATAGAAGAGATTTGCGCCTGGGAACCTGAAGGGGTAGAACGCTGTGAAACAGGATAGGATGATAAGTTTTATTACGTTGCACGAAAACTAGATGCTAGGAATAGAAGGTAGACAGGACAATCTTTTAACTTATGCAAAATCCATTCAGATTTTTGATAGTACTGGCAAAAGATCTGTGCAGAGACAAACACATGAAAACTAACTCATGATCAACTGCTAAAAAAGAACACAGTCCATATTTCAGCAGTTATTCACTGTTCTCTCATCGGGCTCATCGAACGAGCTAGGATCGACAGAAAATGAATATATGAAAACTAAAATTGGAGTTTAACCTTTAAGTCAAAAAGCTTATAAAGAAACGTCATTAGCCTAGATTTGAAGAATTTTTCTTAAAGTTAGTAGATTCTAAACCAGCGGTGACTTTATATTATACACATAGAAAATATACCATTACTGTTATTTAATCTGAAGAATTTTGTGCCCTAGGCTACAGTTACTTATCAATTTTAAAACACCTAGTTATTACCAATTATAAATTTATACTATAAAGGAAATTCTGACTGACCATTTAATAACTAAGGCATATATTTTTTTTTAATTTAATAGAAAAAATAAAAGTATTGAATTATCGAATAAAATACAATATATAAAACACAAGGAGTGAGACTGAAATCATAGTCAAGTTACATTTCTCATGATGCCGAACAGTATATGCATCATTAGTAAAAATGATCATAATGTAAATACTGGATTTATGAAATTATCTTCGATTTTGTACCGATCACTTTCGGGCAAGGTCAAAAAACTAATTGTTTTAGCGTTATAGCGCATATTCATTGGTATAATAGAACACTACGTTCCTCGTCTCGAATTTTAAAAACGATTTATATACTAATTTAAATAAATATATGAAGGAATGAAATGTATTGAACCTAATAAAATTTTTTTATTTAAACACTTAGAATACATTCATCTTTAACCTTAACTTTTTAAGGTAAAAGAGTATAAATTACACGCGCTTCTGTCGCTCCTGTTATAATATAATTAATTTTCTGCTGATTAATTGTATTTATCAACATATATTTACATTTTTTCAGAACCTTCTAATTGTTTCTGTTTCTTTACTTATTGCTTCTGGGTTCCCAGCTTGATTTTTGTTAATTTTCTCTTTTAATTTTATATTAAGTGTATTTCTAAAATATATATTCGTTTCAAGATTCTTGGCAATTTTACAGTATTATTTTGAAATGGCCAGGAGATACTATTATTTATTGAATTAGCAGCTTATGAGTCTATTATGACCATTGTTTTAGGTGAAATTTGACTAGAGTAAATTTTTCGAGGAATTTTTGGATCTATTCTTTGCTATTTTGCTACATCTGTAACTATATTTTCGACAATTTTTTTTTCGCTTTCTAATCTTTCATATCGCTTTTGGCGCATTTTTTGCTAATGTCTCCATGTTTAATTTAAATAATTTATTTGAATAACTTGCTGCTAAAAAGTTTTTTTTAATATTTCCCGCTGTTGTTTATTCCTTTCTTCTAAAATAGGAATTTACTAAACTAAATGTTGGTATCCCCACTTAATTAGTCCACATTTATTTTCCCTAGTTTCCTTTTGAGTGTCTTTTTCCATTTTCTTTCGAGAGGAATAGTGCGCTATTTTTAGGAGTGATCTACAATTCGTCATAATGACAATTTATGGTAATTTATGAGAAACGCATATATATATATATATATATATTTATATATATATATATATATATATATATATATATATATATATATATATATATATATATATATATATATATATATATAAACATATAAACTTGATTGGTTTTTCTTGGGTACTTAAGTTCTTTTGGAAAACACAAACTAGTTTATTTGACGTTTCGCCTTATTTTTTTAGGCATTTTCAAAAATTTTTTATTTTTTAATATTCATTCTAAAATTAGAAAACACAAGGTCTTTTAAGTCAAATTACACTTTTAAAAACATTTTACGCACACTCGGACATTTAAAATATTTACACCATAACAAAAATATAAAACAATTTACTAACGTGTATATACCCTGAAAGTCAACTATTTGTGTGTTTGTGAATTTCAAATTCTGTATTTCTTTCAGCATATCGTGTCTCGTATTTTTTACTGATTTTTTTAAAATTTTATTATCTATATTGGGTGTCTTAACGAAAAAACTTTATTGATGTTAAGCATATATACCATTTTGTATTATTAATATATGAATGAATATGACTGATTCCTTTTATGTCAGTCCTATCACTCACAGTGTTTTCCTCTTTTTTTATTTCAATCATCTCTTTGATCTGTAGTTTGGCATAATTCCGCTCTTTGCAGAGGACCTTGGTTTCATTGAATTTAAGGTCATGTTTTTCTTCTGCTTCGTGTTTACTAAGGGCAGTGGAAGCATTCCTAGTATATTTGTGTCCATTTAGTCTGTTTTTTAGTAACTGAGAAGTCATGCCAATATATTTCTTCGGACAATTCGCACACGGTATTGCATACACAACATTAGATTCATTCATTGTGGGGATATGGCTTTTTAAGTTTGTAAATAATGAACTAAGTTTATTTTGAGTTTTATGACAAACTATAATGTTATATTTTTTCAAGACCCATTTCAGCTTCTCAGAAAGTTCTTTTGTATAAGGAAGTGGTAAAAATTTATCACAGTTTTGTTTACTATTTTTGGTGTTGTTTTTTGAGTTATTATAAAACTTGTATATTCTCTTTTTTATTGTTCGATTAATGTTATTCTCTTTAAAATTGTTTTGTATTAAGACAGTTTTTACTTTTTTTAGCGCGTCTGGTCTTAGTTCAGGGGAAGTCAATTTTATTGCTCGGTCTGTTAGGCCCACTATAACGCTGATTTTCTGGGACATTGCATGACTAGAGTGAAAATTCAAATATCTCCCTGACCAAGAAGGTTTTGTGTACCACTCTGTAAGGATTTTATCTGGCTTTCTGATAAGAGTCAGGTCTAGAAAATTTATTTTACCATCCTTTTCAATTTCTGATGTAAATTGTAATTTTTTGTGGAAGCTATTAAATTTGTATAGAATTTCGGTAATTTTATCATTTTGGGCTGCTAATAAACAATCATCTACGAATCTCTTGAAAAACAAAATGTTGGCTTTTATTTTTTTAATGACTTATTCTTCCAGGTATTCCATTACTAGTTGAGCAATGACTGATGAAATGGGGGAACCTATGGCACAACCGTCGATTTGTTTATAAAATCTATTTTTAAATTGAAAATAGTTGGTGTTCAATGTGAGATCTATGGCGTCCAGAAAATTTCTTTTTGAAATTGTTGTGTGTTCTTGTAGTAGATCCCATTTTTCATTAATAACGGTTTTAACTAGTTCATTTGGAATATTCGTGTATAAAGATGTCACATCAAACGATAAAAGTTTATAATTCGATGGGATTCTCACTGTGTCGATGAAAGTTTTAAAGTCGAAAGAATCTTTAATAAAATGTTCATTTTTACCGGATATGTTGGATAGACAGTCGGCTAAGTATTTAGATAAATTGTATAATGGCGATTGTATACATGAAACAATGGGTCTTAATGGGGCACCTTGTTTGTGTAGTTTGGGTAAGCCATAAATTTTAGGTGTCAGAGCATTGTTTATCATTAGATTTTTAGCTTTTCTTTCGTTTAGTTCTTTTTTATTCAGTAATGTCTTTATTAAAGTGTTCTTCTGATATACATTTGTTGGGTCACTATTTATTTTTTTTATAAGTATCTGAATCATTTAATATATTTTCCATTTTTTCATCGTATTCTGTTTTGTTCATTATGATGGTTTTATTTGTCTTATCAGGTTTAAGAACTATACTTTGGGGATTGTCTTTGATAAATTGTTTGGTACGACGTAAGCGTTTTTTAATATTTTGTTGTAATTGGTTGACTTGTATATTTTTGTGTGTTATTTTGGTTTTATGATTTGTAGTTAAGTTAGTTATTTCGGCTCTAATGGCATCTTTTTCGTCCGTTGGTTTGTCATGTATTGCAGACTCAATGGACGCAATATACTCGGTTACAGGTACACTTTTTTCATTTGTGATGTCAACAGCAAAATTTGGACCAAACGACAAAACCTTCGATATTTCGTTAGGGATGGGCGTGTCGGATATATTTTCTATCCAATTTGTTTTTATTTCATTGGAAGTGGAAATATCATTTTTTTTTATTATTAAATTTTCAAGTTTTTTTATTTGTTTTAATTTTATTTTGTTATGAAGTGACTGATATTTTTTATGCTCTAAGTCGAAAAATTTAGTTTTGACTCTACTAGGTAAATAGTTGCTCACATATTCCTCCTTTTGATTTATTAATTTACTTAACTCAACAATGTTCCTTGTTGCTTGTTTCAAAGACAAATTTAGGATAATTTTTTGCGTTTTATTAATTAAATTATTTAGTTGTCTTTCAAAGTACGTACCTGTAAAATCCAAATGATTAGCAGCCCAAAGTGATAAAATTACCGAAATTCTATACAAATTTAATAGCTTCCACAAAAAATTACAATTTACATCAGAAATTGAAAAGGATGGTAAAATAAATTTTCTAGACCTGACTCTTATCAGAAAGCCAGATAAAATCCTTACAGAGTGGTACACAAAACCTTCTTGGTCAGGGAGATATTTGAATTTTCACTCTAGTCATGCAATGTCCCAGAAAATCAGCGTTATAGTGGGCCTAACAGACCGAGCAATAAAATTGACTTCCCCTGAACTAAGACCAGACGCGCTAAAAAAAGTAAAAACTGTCTTAATACAAAACACTTTTAAAGAGAATGACATCAATCGAACAATAAAAAAGAGAATATACAAGTTTTATAATAACTCCATAAACAACACCAAAAATAGTAAACAAAACTGTGATAAATTTTTACCACTTCCTTATACAAAAGAACTTTCTGAGAAGCTGAAATGGGTCTTGAAAAAATATAACATTATAGTTTGCTATAAAACTCAATATAAACTAAGTTCATTATTTACAAACTTAAAAAGCCATATCCCCACAATGAATGAATCTAATGTTGTGTATGCAATACCGTGTGCAAATTGTCCGAAGAAATATATTGGCATGACTTCTCAGTTACTAAAAAACAGACTAAATGGACACAAATATACTAGGAATGCTTCCACTGCCCTTAGTAATCACGAGGCAGAAGAAAAACATGACTTTAAATTCAATGAAACCAAGGTCCTCTGCAAAGAGCGGAATTATGCCAAACTACAGATCAAAGAGATGATTGAAATAAAAAAAAGATGAAAACACTGTGAATGATAGTACTGACATAAAAGGAATCAGTCATATCTACACAAATTTAATTAAAAAATAAACATGCTGGCATGCATATCCTCTTAATAATACAAAATGGTATATATGCTTAACATCAATAAAGTTTTTTCGTTAAGACACCCAATATAGATAATAAAATTTTAAAAAAATCAGTAAAAAATACGAGACACGATATGCTGAAAGAAATACAGAATTTGAAATTCACAAACACACAAATAGTTGACTTTCAGGGTTAGTTAGTAAATTGTTTTATATTTTTGTTATGGTGTAAATATTTTAAATGTCCGAGTGTGCGTAAAAATGCTATATATGTTACTTTTAAAAGTGTAATTTGACTTAAAAGATTTTAACCTTGTGTTTTCTAATTTTAGAATAAATATTAAAAAATAAAGAATTTTTGAAAATGCCTAAAAAAAAATAAGGCGAAACGTCAAATAAATTAGTTTGTGTTTTCCAAAAGAACCTAAATACCCAAGAAAAACCAATCAAGTTCAACAGAAAAAAATTATTATATATATATATATATATATATATATATATATATATATATATATATATATATATAACACGTAGACTGAAAAGTTTTTGGTTTAACATATACATGGCGCCCTTTTCAAAAATATGATGTTTAGGAAGTACCAAATTTCAAACGGTGTCAAAAATTCGTGACATTTCGACGATTAATTTACAAGTTACAGTGGTTTTAGAGACGTTACTTTTGATATTTTCCAAACAATAGAAAAAATCGAATTTCGTGTGTTGATTAAACACTGTTTTTGATGGGAAAAAATACCGTTTCAGCAAAGCAATGGCTTGATAAGTGTTCTGGGGACTCTGCCCCTAGAAAATTACTCATCATTTACTGGTATGTTGAATTTAAACGCGGTTGTGCGGATACAAATGATGCTGAAGGCTCTGGACGCCCAAATAAGGTGGTTACACCGGAAAACATCAAAAAAATCCCCAAATTGTTTTAGATGACCGTAAAATGAAATTGCGTGAGATAGCTGGCACCCCAAAGATATCAAAAGAACATGTTGATCATATTTTGTATGAACATTTGGGCATGACAAAGCTCTGTTCGAAATGGGTACCGCGCTTGCTCACAGTGGACCGAAAACAACAACGTGTTGATGATTCTGAGCGCTGTTTGGACCTGTTTAAGCGCAGTAAAAAGGATTTTTTCATGCGATATGTAACAATAAATGACACACTCTGCTTTTTTTATGTTGGTTTTTATTTTTTGTTTAAGTGATTACAGACTTAAAAAAAAAATCTTGCGCACCTGCTTCACATAGTAATCAATTCTCACATGAATTTAATTTTAATGAAATCAAAATCATATGCAGAGAAGGAAATTTCATCAAGAGAATCTTTAGGGAAATGGTAGAAATCCACCTCGAACCGAATTCTGTTAATAAAAAAACTGTCATTGATGATTTAATTCAGTTTTCTCGAACCTATTGCAGATGGGTTGGCAAAGTGAAAATTCACAAAATATATCACACATCTCTATAATAATAACCTAATGTCAAATTGTACAAATTTAACAAACTTTGGAACAATTAAACGAAATGTCAACGTCATTCTCTTCTCTGGTATAAATAAACCACTACATAACCAGAAGATAAAATGACACTGGACTTACAAAAGGAACTAAAAATATATAAAAAAATTCTAAAATAAAATCAGCTTATAAACACACAGTTGTACGTACCATATATAAAAAAGTGGACTTAACGATTTTTGTCGAAATTTTCTCATGTTTTCCTAATTAACATTAACAATAATGTGGTTTTTTTATCGGAACGAATTGTCCAAAAAAGCACCACTTGGCAGTAAGAAGTTGGATGTTATAATAATTTTGGGTTGCTTTCCTGTTCTAAACCTTAGAATACTGATAATCTATTGTATTTGTAGACCTGAAGAAGAAAATAAAATATTTTCGAAAGCTTGGCATAGCTGAAAAGGGGTTAAAAACCTTTTAACCCTATTCCCATGACCGTTTATTCTAAGAATTTTAAGTTTATTATATATATATATATATATATATATATATATATATATATATATATATATGGCAATCAAGGTGACGGTTAAATATTTACACTTCGACAACTGAGATCATCCGATTTTATGGACGACCATAATTAGAAAGAGCATAATTTTGCTTTCTTTACAACTTTATAATATAATATAGTAGTTTAAATAACAATTGTCATTTTTCTGTATTCCTTTTGGGTCACATATATATATATATATATATATATATATGTACACATATATATATATATATATATATATATATATATATATATATATATATATATATATATATATATATATGTACACATATATATATATATATATATATATATATATATATATATATATATATATATATATATATATATATATATATATATATATATATATATATATAAACAACGAAGAACAAGAGATACAAAAATAACTTTTAGGGACAAGCCAACAATAATAAGCACAAGAAAACACACCGAAACTATTTACCTTCTACTAACAGGCAACCCAATGTCGGGACACTTTGAGCTTCTGACACTACAAAACACTAAAAACATCCCAAACAACAGTAGACCAATAAAAGAAGCATCGAGCGAGCGACGTAACGGTCGAGGACGTCGCGAGAAATGGCAGCTCGACCAAAACGATGAAGACCGGGCAACTGACAATGGACCTGCCAAAAGTGTTGTGCCGGCGAGTAAGCCGACACCCACCAAGGCGGGAAAATCAAAGCAACGCATGAGTTACACTACAGGAACAAACGAACACACCATGCGTTGCTTTGATAAAAGTTCTGACAAAAAAACCACTGAGAAGGGAATCACTCGCTGCCTAGACCCACCACCATCAATCCCAAACGCAACCGACGAAGTATTTAATCAAAAACTCCCGCAACGACAAAGAAATCCCAACAGCACAAAACCAAAATTCAAACGGCAAATAAGAATAGAAAACAAAATCAACATCAGGAGATATCTAGGACACCTTACCCAGTTTATCAACGGGAACGTGTCCAAACGAGTCACACAGAGTATAAACAAGATCAAGTCCGGGTCTCCCAACAGAACACTGCCAGAAATCCTGGATACTCTGAAACAAAAATTATCCGTATATGCCGCAAGACTCCGTAGATACAAAGAACCAAACGAGAGGAAAGATACCAACAACCTCTTCCGAAGAAGCCAAACACAGTTCTACCGGAAAACTATGCACAGCAAAGAGACAGCAGTGACTAAACCACCAAACAAACAAGAACTCACAGATCATTGGAAAAGTATCTGGTCAGAACCCAAACTACCCAATAATAACACCCCTGGATCAAAGCCAAAGAAGGCAAAAATAAACATGTGACAGAACAGGAAAATTCCACATTAACTACTGTGGGACCAAAAAGTATGATGGGGCGCCTGGATGCAAGAAGTTCCGGAAGTAGAATGGCCCCCCGTTCTGATCTCCGGGTGGGGGCTGGTTCGGGGGCGTCGACTTGCAGACATCATAATTTTAAGATAGATTTTTGCAACATACGAGGTTTAAACTCGAACATAAATTCAGTGCATCAACACCTGCAATCAAATAAACCTCATGTACTCGCTCTATGTGAAACCAAGGTCAGTCCATCGACCAGCACGGTCAACTATCTTTATCCTGGGTACGACTTCTATTCTCGATTTAGGCGTAACTTTGGAATCTGTCTTTTTGTCAGAAGCGACCTCTCTTGTCAACGAGAAGAAGCTCTGGAGACCTCAAACTTTGATGTTATGTGGTTAAAAATAACGAGTCAACAAACCACAATGTTCATCTGTATCCTGTATCGACCACCAAGTGATACCAATTTTCGAACACTTTTCGCTTCTCTTGCAGACACCATCGACCATTTACAAAGTAACTATCCAAGTGCCGAAATTGCCATCCTGGGCGACTTTAATGTCCACAATATCAACTGGCTTAAATATTCAAATACTACCGACGAACAAGGTCGTGAAGCTGAATCATTCTCAATCAGTTATGGCTTAACTCAGCTTATTGACGAACCAACACGGATCCCTGATCGAGACGGGGAGTTCGCCAGTCTTCTTGATCTGTTTTTAACCACCAATCCGGAGATTTACATGGTCACCGTAAATCCGCCGTTAGGTTCTTCCGACCATAAACTGCTTTCGACATCGAATATCCTGCCAATCAGTGACAGAGAGGCGCTTAGGCCGCGCAAGATTTGGCACTACAAATCTGTTAAATGGGAAGATCTCATGGAATACTTTCGAACTTTCCCTTGGATGGACGTTTGTTTTCGATCGATCCGATAACCCATCTGACTGCGCCAGGGAGGTCTCCGATGTTATTTTGGCTGGTATGGAAGCTTACATCCCTTTTTCGAAGAAATGTTCCTCCAACGGCAGCCTTGGTTCGACCGAAAATGCAAAGAAGCTGTTGCTTCTAAACATATTGCCTACCGTCAATGGCGTGAAAATCCTAACACCGTAAATCGTAACATCTTTGTTCATGCCCGGAACAGATGCAAGGAAATTATCGACGAAACCAAGGAGGCACACAATCAACGAATTAGAAACAAACTTCTCGCTTGTCCCAACAATTCCAGGTCCTTTTGGGCAGTCGCTAAGGCAGTTAGTCAAAATTTTACCAAATCCACCATACCACCACTCACACGGCTAGATAATTCCATTGCAACCACACCTGTTGAGAGAGCGAACTTGTTGGCTGAACTCTTTGCTTCACATTCTACTGTCGATTTCCAAGGAAAAACACCACCTACTATTCCCATATTGCAGTCAAGGATGCCCGATGTTGTCTTCAGACAGCGCATCATAAAGCGTATTTTAATGAAGCTAGACACCAAGAAGGCTTCTGGCGCTGACGGAATACCTGCCATAGTTCTCAAAAACTGTGCAAGGGAACTAACACCAGTTTTCTGTAGACTTTTTAACCTATCCTACAGAAAGGGAATATTTCCGTCCTGCTGGAAATCTGCCACGGTTCAGCCGATACCTAAAAAAGGTAAGAAGACCTTGCCAAATAACTACCGACCAGTTGCACTGCTTTCAATAATATCGAAAGTCATGGAAAAGGTTATGAATAAGCATCTTCTAAAATATCTTGAACGATTCAATATTATTAGCGATCACCAATATGGTTTTCGTAAACATAGATCAACAGGAGATCTTCTGACTTATGTAACACATGTTTGAAACAACGCAATTGAACACTTTGGACAATCTCGAGCGGTTGCTCTTGACATATCCAAGGCATTCGACCGTGTTTGGCATGATGGACTGTTGGCTAAGTTACGCTCTTATGGTATGTCTGAAAGGTTCTGTTTGTGGCTCTCATGTTTCCTCAGAGAGCGTTCTTTACGAGTGGCGGGTCGACGGATTTTTTTCTAACACCCTCACTATCAACGCCGGTGTGCCCCAGGGCTCCATACTGTCTCCTACTCTCTTTCTCATTTACATTAACGATCTGCTGGAAAAGACCGGGAATCCAATCTATAGCTTTGCAGATGACAGTACGCTTGTCTCTTCATTCACCTTGAACGCTCGGACATCGGCTGCTCAGGCGAATATCCGCAGACAGTAGGAGGTCGTTCAACTTAACAAAGACCTGGAAGAAATTCTATCTTGGGGTGACAGTAACCAAGTGGAATTTAACGCTACAAAAGCCCAGGCGGCAGTTTTTTCTAAAAAAGTTAACGTTGCTGAACCCGACATAGTTATGTCGGGGCACTCCATTCCCCTAGCATCGTCTCTCAATTTGTTGGGCGTTAGTTTGGGAGCAAATATGTCTTGGCATGAACATGTTGCAGGCATAGCAAGGAGAGCTTCTCAAAAGTTGGGAATATTATTTAGAACCAGAAAGCTTTACACCCCACAACAACTGTTAATTCTTTACAAAGCCCAAATTCGACCAACTATGGAATACTGCTCCCACTCCGCTCCCAAACATACACTGCATTTGTTGGATTCTGTTCAGAGGAGAGCGGTCCGTCTGATTGGGGACCCGGAATTGACCGGCGGCCTTGATTCGCTGGAACATCGAAGAACGGTTGGCGACTTGAGTCTGTTCTACAAGTATTTTCATGGAATGTGTTCGAAGGATGTAGCCCGCTTAATTCCTCCCAAAGCGGTGCATGCGTACTACGCTTTTCAAGCAATCTTTTATGTGGAGAACGTCATCCCTTTGGAATAATTTGCCCAGCGCTGTGTTTCCCACCGAGTACAATTTACAGCGATTCAAGAACAACGTGAATCGCTTTTTTCCGCACTCGTACCGCTCCTGGAGCGCTTTAGGGACTTCCCTGCAGCACGTGTGCTAGACCCATAAAAAAAAAAAATATATATATATATATATATATATATATATATATATATATATACATATATATATATATATATATATATATATATATATACATATATATATATATATATATATATATATATATATATATATATATATATATATATATATATGTATATATATATATATATATATATATATATATATATATATATATATATATATATATATATATATATATATATATATATACATATACGTACATCGGTGTCGTTGTTTTCCGACTTCCAGTTTCCATCTTTTTCGGTCGTTCCATAGATCTTTCAGGTTTTTTCCCTCAATTTCCCTATTTATCCTCTCTCTCCAACTTATTCTCGGTCTACTTCGCTTTTCCTTGCCTTACCATTTTAGTGTTTGTTTTGAGATTCGCTCTTCGTCCATTCTTTGAAGTGTCCAAACCAGATAAGTTGTTTGGTTAGAATGTTGTTTGTAATACTGTGCTTGATTCCCATGATTTCTTTAATACATTCGTTGGTCATTCTTTCTCCGTTTGCTCTCAACGTTGCTAAGCTCGTCGCCTCAGAGGCCGCACTTCACAAGTATATAATGTGATATTTTACACTTTTATATAACCTCTTTTTGTTGATTTTATGTATAAATTTTTCCCATAGAATGCTGGTTAGCAGTTTAATGGCCTTCCTTATTTCTTTCTCTTATTGCCCTGTCCATTTTTCCATCCTTCGAAATTTTTATACCCAGATACTTGTAGATCCCGCACTGTTTATCGTAGTTTAATCGTTCAGTATAAGATCTTTTTGTTCTATAATATGTTACATAGATATTCTGTCTTCTTTATATAGACTTTTAAACCCCAATCTTTGTATTCGTTAAACAGTTATCTTGTCATGTAGTTCAAGTCGTGACGATCTTGGGCCATTACCACTTGGTTATCCGCGAAGCATAGAGTGTACAGCATGTTGTTAATTAATGGTATCCCCATTGCTCTACATTTCTGCTTCAATCCCTTTAATACACTTTACAAATATATCTTAAAAAGGGTTGGTGATATACAGTATCTTTGCTTCAGACCTTTTGACGTAATTAATCCTGGTGTTATTTGTGTTTCTATTTTAATTTTTGTTTTGGGTTGGTTATGACAGTTTTAATTAATTCTATGTTAATATCAGTACTTTCCAATGATTGCTATAATTTCTGCAGAGGAACGCAGTTATATATTTTTCTCAAGTCAACGAACAGCAAGTGAACTTCTCGGTTTCCTGCTATCTTTTTTTCTATTAATTGAGATAAGGAGAAAATGTGGTTTATTGTGGTTTGTCCCGTACGAAAGCCTGCTTGTCCTTCTGCTTCGAAATCTTGATATTCCTTCTCCATTTTGTTCTTTAAAACCTTTCCATAGATTCTACTTATTTTATAATTATCACAATTGTTTTTATCCCCTTTCTTGTGTATAGTGGTTAGGTATGACACTTCGCATTCATTCGGGATTTCGTTTCTACCTATACATTTCTAAAACAGTTGTTCCGTATAACTTGTCTGTTCCATATTTGAACAATTTTCCCGGGATGTCCCCAGATCCTGGTGATTTGTTATTCTTTAGCGCTTTACATACGATTTTTATTACTTCTGCTTCTATTGTCGTTCTTTTTCTTGAATATTTTTTTTTATTATTACTGCTTATATTTCTTTATACTTTATCTAAAAATTTTTTGGTATTTAAATATGTTTGATGTAGATTCCTTTTGTGTTCTATATCTTTTTCGCTTTCGGTGTTCCAGCAATAAGGTTTATTTGTTTTATTTCTTGTATAATATCCCAGTGCTGCTTCGTGTAAACATATATTTGTTCGACGTTGTTGGAGTATTGCGTCTTTAGGTACTCATATATTCTTTTTTTAAATAACTTTCGAGTACTTTTATCTTCTTTTTGATATTGTGTCTCCTTTCTTTTACTTTTCCCATTTTTCTTAATGTCCTTTTGTCTTTCTTTATCTTGTTTTCTGATTGGGAAGTTTATTTTAGCGCACTGTAAATAATGGCCTCCATCACATGTTGCACTTCCTTGGACTCTTACTTCTTGTACTCTCGGCAGTGTTTTTTGTTTATTACCGTATTCGCTTATAGTCGATTACAGATTTCAGATTCTCTGTCTCTTGGATCCAGGTGTATCTGTGTATCCGTTTGTGTGAAGAGTATCCATTAAGAATTCTAACTTGGTTTTGATGTGGCAGATTTACAAATCGTTCACTGTTGTTACTGATGGTGTCCCCTCCAGACATTGCCACTACTTCATCGCTATCTTGCCTTCCTACTCTACTATTAATGTCTCCAATAGTATTAGTTCCCGTGATTGTCCTATTTTTGTTATTTCTTAATGCATCCGTTCCAAGGACGCATCTTTTACGTTGACTGGTACATCATTATTCAGTGTGTATACCCCCATAACTGTCAGTTTATATCCACGCAAGCATATATTTACTTTAATTAATCTTTCGCTTATTGCTTCCCAAGTCCTGATATATGTCCCCATTCTTCTATTTGTATGTAACATCATGATATTTCTTGTTAGGTCTGTATTCTTTAGGAGCTGCTTTGTAAAAGTAATAAAATTTTCCTAAATTTTCTGAACACTTTCCCTTCTTTTCAGTGTTCCGCACGGTAAACTTATACTTTGGTGTATGTTCGTCTGTTTGTCTGTTCGTCTGTCCATGTCTGTCCTTCTGTCACACCCGATTTTCTCTGAAACTATTAGACATAGAAAGTTGAAATTTGGCACTATTACAGGAGTTGATGGCCTCATTAGAGTCGTGTAATTATAAAAGTTAAATTTGGCTTAAGGGGTTAGTTTTGGGGGTAAAATCGGAAGTGAAAAAAAACATTTACCAGGTCATCGAGTGGGGTGTCAAATGAAAGCTTGTAAAAACACCTATTCAAAAATATATATAATACTTGCGCACACTTTTCTGTCCGCTGTCCCCCCTTATCTCGAAAAGTACTGATCAAAAAATTTTGAAAAAATTCTGGAATATTCTCCACAGGGCGTTAGATTAAACGAAAATTATCACGGCTGCATTACTTTTAATAATATATTGTATCTGGTATATATAAAAAAAATTCAAGGTCGTCAGTTTTCAGTAAAGACCGGAAAAAAAATTGGGTTATATTTTGTAAAGTCATTGACCATTTTATACCTATGTAACAAAAATTTTTATTGTAAGGGATTACATACACCCGGACGCTGCAAAAAGTATGTATATTTAAAAAAACTATTTTAAAAGTTGTTAAGTGAATAATACAAAAATATAGCGCTTATATGTTTTCATTGTACTTTAAATTATAAGAAAAAATTTTTTAAATATGTTTTAAAAACCTCTAGACATTTTGTATAAAACGTAGTAACGTAATAGCGGTCCCAATACAATGCCAGGTCACATTTAATGCAATATCTTTCTAATGGAATGGAATTTTCTTAATTTTCCTTTATTTTTGAATAACTAAGAATTATTCAGAGAGTAGTAGTATAGAGGTAATAATTCGTAAAAAAAAAATTGAATTTTTGAAAATTCCAGCTGTATGTAACCCCTTAAAAGTAATCACCGTATGGAACACTAATTACGCAACCCCGATTTGCACTTGGCCGGTTACTTGTTTCTATAATCACTGCTACGCCCATTTTAAGTTCTGCTAATTCATGTATAACTTCATTCATTTTTCTTAATAGACCTTGAACATTCCATACACCAAAAAATCGTCCTTTCTCTAAGCCTATGTCGTAGTCCTTGTTCCGTCTTGTTCCGAGACATGTACTTGAATTTAGCATAATTTCTTAACCTCCAAACTTGGAGGGCGTTGGGGTTTGATTTCGGCGTCTCCTTCTCCTAGTCAGGTTGCGTTCCCCATCGCTAACATGTCCCGACTACATGGCCTGTTGGTCTGCGGTGGTATTTTATTTCTCACCTACCCGCCGGCCGTAACCGCTTGGGGTTTGCCTCTATCCGCCATCCCGGCCTTATATTTTACTGGTAGATCAAAATTTGTTTAAATATTACGTAGTTCCGGTATTTATTATGACGGTTATTCACAACTAGCCGTGCTCGCGGCTCCGCTCGCGTGGACTTGATTCACTATTATAGTCACTGCTTATTTCTTATGTTACCTAACATAATAAAATATATTCTAAAACCTAGCCAGAGAAGATATGTATTTTATAAAAAAAAACACGTAAATCGGATAAGCGATTCTTGAGTGCTAAGCGCATTAAAGGACAGATATATAGACAGAGAGACGTTGCGTTTTATATATTATAGTTTTTTTTTTGATAAATATTAAGTTAAGAATTAAAAAAAAAAACACGTAAATCAGATAAGTGGTTCCCGAAGCACACTAACGGACAGACAGACACAGAGAGAGACATTGCGTTTTATATATATTATATAGATCGTTATTATTGTTATATAACCTGGCCAGAGAACATACGTATGAATTAAAAAAAAAAACACGTAAATCGGAGAAGTGGTTCTCGAGTGATAAGCGCATTAACGGACAGACAGACAGACAGATTTTGCATTTTATAAATATTATATTCTTTGCTACATGATATTGTTTCCTATCTAATGGTTTAGACAATGTATTGCAAGAGAACGTGCTAGCGGCAAACTTTTTTTCGACTTGATTCACTATTACCGTCACTGCTTAAATATATATAAATATAGCCTATAACCTGGCCAGAGAACATATGTATGTTTAAAAAAAAGTACGTAAATCGGATAAGTGGTTCTCCAGTGATAAGCGCAGTAACGGACAGGCAGAGTGACGTTGCATTTTATATATATTACAGATATAGATTATTATTATATAGCCTGGCACGAGAACATATGTATGAATTTAAAAAAAAAACACAGATAAGTAGTTCTCGAGTGATAAGCGCACTAACGGACAGACAGAGAGACGTTGCATTTTATATATATTGTATTCTTTGTTACATGATATGGTCCATATTTAACGGTGTAGGCAGCTTATTGCAAGAGAGTGTGCTAGCGCAAAACGTTTTTCCGACTTGATTCACAGTTATCGTCACTGCTTATTTATTATATTACCTAACGTAATAAAATGTATCTTATAACCTGGCCAGAGAACATATGTATAAATCTAAAAAAAAAACACGCAGAGAAATGTTGCATTTTATATATATTATATTCTTTGCTACATGATATTGTTCCATATTTAATGGTTTGGGCAAACTTTTTCCGACTTGATTCACTATTATCGTCACTGCTTATTCCTTATCTTACCTAACGTAATAAAATATATCCTATATCCTGACCAGAGAATATATATACGCTTTAAAAAAAAAAAAAAGTAGGTAAATTGGATAAGTGGTTCTTGAGTGATAAGCGCACTAACGAAGAGACAGACAGACGTTGCATTTTATATACATTATAGATTAAGTGAAGGAGTCTAGTTAATATTATTAATAATTAGCATTTATCGGCAATAATTCGTCCCTAGCTATATTTTTACATGAGGTTTTAATTTCAGTTTCCATTACTACTTTTAACAATGGTGCCAGATTAGGTGGACAAACGTCAGAAAAGTGTAATTTCTTAAAAGGCAAATAATAGAAAAAAAAATCCCTTAAATTGAGTATTAGACAAATGTTATTGCTATCGATGTTTCAAGTTTTTGTTTCAGAAGTTTATATATACAATATAGCAGTCGGAGAAAGAAAGTACAAATAAATTCTAATTATTGAAAATGATGCTGAGTATGTTTTTTTATCATTTAGGCACCACCTACTTTTTAATCAATAAGTGATCATGCCTAAGGTGTGAAAACAGGAAAGGTCAGGTATCATAAATATTGGTAAATAAAACAAAGAATTTACTGATAAAATGAAACATTAATTTATTTAAACATAACCCACCTTAATTCAGTATACGGCTTTTTTATAAACAAACTAAAAACGCTGTTCTTGAATAAATAAAAATAGACAAATATCTAATTTATAGAAGTGTAATATATAAAATTAAGCCTACGCTCAAATTTCTTGTCTTGATATGTATCCTTTGGTAGAAACGCCCAAGTTTACTTAGTGAAAGTCACTCCTCACGTTCTAGAATCTTAGAGAAATTTATTGCTCTGTTATCTAGATTATGGTCTTAAGAAAAATAAATGCGAATTTCGTGCCAGGACAAAAAATACATTTGATTAGTTATAAAAAAATTAACTATGTTTTCATAAATATAAAAGTTTTCAGATAAATAAAAAATTATCGATCTTTATATGCGTCTTTTATTGGCATTTATGGGAAGAAATTTTTGAACATCAATGTCTTTTTTACACTACTATAGACTATTCTCCAAACATGTACAACTCTCACAGCTTCTGTCGTTGAGAGTGGTAAGTTGGAGCGTAGGCCGATGAGGTGCGGGTTGGTAAAAAAGGAAGAGAAAATCCAGGAAAAATTGTAAACTAAAAATACTGTTGATAAACTGGAAACAAGAACTGATGCGAAAACTTGAAGCCAAACTGTAGTAAAAACTTTCAAACAAATCATCCAACAAGTAACTACTGAAGCGGAAAACCTCTTATTGATCCTGCAGTATGTCGCGAAAGGTGATTTGAAGGAATGGGGCATAGCAATGACGTCGTCCCGCTTTTCAAAGGTGAGTTTTCCTCCAAAAATTGCGGGGAATTTTGGATTCGGGCATCAGAAGCAAGTAGAAAAGGAAAACACAAAACACTCTGCTTCATGACGCCGGCCTAGAAATCTTCTTTACTGCCGTAAAATGATTCTAGCATGTACTCTTGTTAATAGGAATATGCGTTAAAATTGAGATTACGGGGATATGTTCTAGAGTACTCAAGTCAAATTAAGTAAAAATATAGAAATAGACAAGTTAAAATGTCGATATGTAAGGAGATTCACTAACCCTGTTATAAACTAAAAAAAATATATTACACTTTATTATATAATGTTGAAAACAGAAGGAAAACTTCAGTGCAAAGTACTACACTAGAAATCCGAGCAGATGAGAGATAAACTTATCAATATGAGTTGATTTGAACCAGAACTATGTAGGGCGATGTAAACTAGACTTGTCGTAAAAATAAAAGCTGCAACAAATATATATATATATATATATATATATATATATTATATATATATATATATATATATATATAAAATATATATATATATATATATATATATATATATATATATATATATATAATATATATATATATATATATATATATATATATATATATATATATAATAAATATGTATATATATATATATATATATATATATATATATATATATATATATATATGTATATTAAATAAATTTAATGAAAAACAATATGCGCTACGTTATTTGTGTATTAAATTGAGCATACATTATTCTTTTTGATATGCAATTAAAATCATACCTGAGAAATTTGAATATTTGTCCAATTTATACATCGTATTGGGTTAATGCATAGTTTGGTAATATATATATTATATTTTCCTAAAGTTAACTAATAACATGCATTAATAATAAGATAGCACCTACAAAGGACAAAAAGTCAAACAATTTTTTTTTTATGGGTCTAGGACACATGCTGCAGGGAAGTTCCTAAAGCGTTCCAGTAGTGGCACGTGTGCGGAAAAAAGCGATTCACGTTGTTCTTGAATCGCTGTAAGTTGTACTCGGTGGGAAACACAAGCGCTGGGCAAATTATTCCAAAGGGATGATGTTCTCCATATAAAAGGACTGCTTGAAAAGCAACGCAAACGCAACAATTATTGACCATTCGCGTTGCAATCAGTAATATCTGGGGTTATGAAAAACCCTATTAGTCTGTATCTGAAGTATAAATTATAAGGATTCGCAAAACGGCTCTTGTGAGCAAGGATGTGATACATCTTGGAAACAACGCAATTGAACACATCTTTGTTACCTAAGCTGCCCTCTTATGGTATGTTGAGAATGTGGAATCTTTGGCACAATGACATTACTCAGTATATATCATCACTACATTAATAAACACTTTATTTTTGCACTCGACGCGCGTTTCGCCTCTTATAGTATGTCCGATAGGTTTTGCTAATGGCTCTTAAATCAGATTGTTCGTGATGTCTAATGGACTTCCTCCTAATTACTTCATTATTAACTACGGAGTATCCCAGAGTTACCTGCGGGTCTGATTTACATTAACTACTGGCCTTAAAAGACCAAAAATCCAATTTAGGGACATGGAAGAAACTCTGCCTTATGGTGCCCGTAATCAAGTAGAATATAACGCTACAAAAGTTCAAGTAGCGGTTTTACACACACATTATAGCACCAAACATTATTATGACGGGACAATCCATTTTTACTAACAAATCTATTTATGTTGCTGAGCGTTAACTTAGGAGAAAATTAATTTTGCCACTCTCAGGTTGCATTCATAGCAAAGTCAGTTTTTAAGACGGGGAATGTTATTTCGTATTAGAAAGCTTGATGGTCAACAACAGCTTTTAATCCTATACGCCCATCAATTATCGCTCATAGATACTTCTCAAAAGTCGAAAGCTTTTCCTTTTCCCAAATATGTTTAGGATTTGTTAGATTATATCACCTGAAAGCTTTATCTTTGGAAGGAGGGATTTAGTGATTTCTCTGCATTAGGTTAAAGGCACTAATAAAAAAAATGTTTGAATTTGTTTATAATTTTAAGTCAAATAATCTGTTAATTTTCCAGTCCGTTTACTAGATCCTATTATGAATGCGAAGGATAGCAGAGATAAGGGCGAAAATAAATGCACCAAAAAAATAAGCTAACCAACATGTACTGCAAAAAATAAAAAACGAAAATTTATTACCGAGTACATACATTTACAATGACTAAAAATCTGCTATGTTTAGAACGAAAACAAAAAATGCGTTAAAAACGTATATTAACCAGGCGGCTTACGCAAAATTTCAACCACACAATTACATTATTTAATTTTCAAAAAAGCTGAAGTTTAAAATTTTTGGATTATCAGTTTTTTACTTTTTTATAACAGAGACAATGTTTACGGTAACAAATTGTAACAAGGGTAAAAAAATGTTGTCCATCGAAACAGGTTTTGTTCTGTGTCTCCTATTACTTACGCTAGATCTTACGTAAACGACCTGGCACGAGCCATGCGAGCGATGCTACTAGAGTGACAAAATCCCAAGAATATATTTATATATAGGTGTCGGAATGATTTATGACTTGGTAGTACATCTTGTATCAGTGGTTTAGCAAAAGTTAGTTTGTTACAACAATGGAGTACAAATATAGAGAACTAGTAATTCCAGTAAAAAGTTCTAGAACTTTATGGGATATGAGTAGAAACAATAAATCTCTAATTAGTTGGTGGAAGGAGTATAATTTACTGTGATTATCTAGTCAGCTCTTATATTAGAGAGTATGTCCTAGATATCGGAAATTTTGATAAGTTTATTTTTCTAAAAAGATGAGGCTACCTACTTCAGCTTTTTAATTATTTCAATAGATGTTGATAAAAAAAAAAGTATTTAATTAATTATCAGCTAGTCCACAAAACAAAATTTGTAATTAAAATAAATAATAAACTATTCAAAAGACCCTTATTTTTTTGAAATATCCTGAGATTAATGTGTATGAAAAATTTATCTTCAAGAAGAATGTTCTTCTGTTGATATTTAAAAAAATGTGTAATACAGGATGATAAATAAACAGAAGAAGTCTTTCCTTCTATAGCTCTAAAATGAATATAAATAAAACAAAATTTTATAAATCTTCCCTTTGAGGAAGTTCTAGAATTTACTTGGATAATAATGGATGTGGACGAAGGAGAATTTACATTTTTTTAATGCCTATTATAAAGTTAAAAAGTTATTTACTCTATAAATGTTTTTACGATTGAAAAATCGGGTTGAATGTCCCCTTATGTCTTCAGCAGATCAAATTTCGAGAAATAATACAGCAATGATACATAGCCGTTTCACGATTTTATTTACAAATATAAGACCCCCAGTGGTATTGCGTTTAAATTAGAGGGGGGCGAAAAATGAAGCAAAAATCTAAAAAGATGATAAAAACAGGTTGAAATCTGAAAGAAAAAGTTATAAAAACTCTCAAAAGAAAATCTAATTCGAACTAAACGAATGGATTTTTAATCTTTCTAAATGGTATTCTACCTTATTAATTTCACAAAAAGGTTTTAATGATAATTATAGGACACAGTATTCTAGAGTGTATTAAAGAAAAAAAAAAGGAAAACTATCTAGTTCTAGCCACATGATTTCCTAACCACGATTTTAAAATTAGACTTAATTCTGGAAAAAGAACGACAAATGAAAACTAACATAACCCATTGTTATCATGATCCGGTTGACTGGCATAATGTGGTTATATATTAGATAAGTTCAGATAAGCACCGGGAGAGTACATCAAATGATATGAAAACAGATTTATTAACTACGCTGTTAGCCAAGACTACGTTATTTAACTGCAAGTTGTAAGGTGTAATTGAAACAATGCAGCATAGATTACCAAATTGTTAAAATCAATTTCACCAAACTTATTTGAAAATATCGGAACATTAACACAATTAAAGATTTGTGTTTGAAATTTTAAGTACTCAATTATAGGAAAAAAAAACATGTAGCGTTGTACAAATTGTACATGTTAATAATTTCTCCTAATTATTATTACCTGTACGCTTGTTTCAAAAACTCTGTGTTCATATTCTGTTACACTATATAGCTACCGATAGTTAACCCAAATTCTAATCACAATACGCCCCTATTCCATCTTAATCTTCATCCTGATTTAATTTATATATATATATATATATATATATATAATATATATATATATATATGTTTATATGTATATATATATATATATATATATATATATATATATATATATTTATATATATATATATATATTTATATATATATATATATATATATATATATATATATATATATATAAATATATATATATATATATATATATATATATATATATATATATATAATATATATATATATATATATATATATATATATATATATATATATATATATATATATATAATTTAATTTTTCAGAACCATTTTTTTATAACTTTTATTTTATTGTTTCTTGGAACTTTTGGTTCGTCTGTTCAAAAGAAACACCTTTTTTAGGGCATTTTGAAAAGAATTTTTTATTTTACTTTCAATTCCTAAAAAACACAATTTTTTACCTAAATTTTAAAACTTAATGACAATATAACATACATTTATAATTATAAAACTTTAAAAATTAATTTCATACACCCCTCTTTCACCATGAGGATATATATATATATATATATATATATATATATATATATATATATATATATAATATATGTATATATATATATATATATATATATATATATATATATATATAACAAATAAAGAGAGAGAAAGCAAAAGTTGCCGTATCTAACAAAATCCTAAGTTATGAAACTAGTTGGGAAACTCGGCAAAAAGAGCATCAACAGATGTTCATACTATACTCATTTAGCCAATATTTCGGTCCTAGGTTGGGACCTTCATCAGGGCACAAACTGAAGAAGAGATAACGAAGCAACCAATAAAGAAAATCAGGCATGAAGAATCGGTATTGTTGAGTCTAATTTTTAATTATTAATTTCTAATTTGTAATTTTTAATTTCAATCTTATAACAATTAATAAAATTGATAAAAACTATTGCAATTTTAAAAGCATTATTGTTCTAAAAAATCATAAGTTATTATATTATTATTATGGAGAAATGTCAAAAACAAAATGCAATTAACTCACATGTAGCATGCAATTTAATCTAATAAAAATGACCATAAATAACCATTGCCATAACAACGACTAACACTGAAATAAAACAGCCACTATTCACTAACATATTAATATAAAAACATGGCATTTACAGCAAGGATGCCATTAAAAACGTTGGATGCTGAAAAATCAAAATTAATTAACCATCTGCCATCTAAAAGAAAAGTGACTATTTTGACAGGGCGCTGACAAATTAAACTCAACAATATCGATTCTTCATGCCTGATTTTCTTTATTGGTTGCTTCGTTATCTCTTTTTCAGTTTGTGCCCTGATGAAGGTCCCAACCTAGGACCGAAATATTGGCTAAATGAATATAGTATGAACATCTGTTGATGCCCTTTTTGCCGAGTTCCCCAACTAGTTTCATAACTTACACTGCATTTGTTGGATTCTGTTCAGAGAAGAGCGGTGCGTCTGATTGGGGACCCGGAATTGACCGGCGGCCTTGATTCGCTGGAACATCGAAGAAAGGTTGGCGACTTGAGTCTGTTCTACAAGTATTTTCATGGAAAGTGTTCGAAGGATGTAGCCCGCTTAATTCCTCTCAAAGCGGTGCATGTTAGAAATACACGTCGCGCTGGTGCTTCGCATCCGTATGAGGTTCAGCTTGTTACTCCGCGTACAACGCTTTTCAAGCAATCTTTTATATGGAGAACGTCATCCCTTTGGAATAATTTGCCCAGCGCTGTGTTTCCCACCGAGTTCAATTTACAGCGATTCAAGAACAACGTGAATCGCTTTTTCCGCACTCGTGCCGCTCCTGGAGCGCTTTAGGGATTTCCCTGCAGCACGTGTGCTAGACCAATAAAAAAAAAAAAAAAAAAATATATATATTATATATATATATATATATATATATATATATATATATATATATATATATATATATAGTCATACAGAAACAGCTCTCTCGTTACTATCTTTGCCCTTTATACCCGCGCACTTCAAAATTAGTTCATATTCTGCGTGTTATTCTCAATGTTAAGATTGCTAAATATTACTTCTTCAAAAACAAACGGATTTTAGTAAATTGAAATCTTCGCTACCAGTCCTCTCAATATCAGATATTGTCTATTCGATCTCCTGTCTTAATTGTCCCTCTGTCTATATCGGACAGACGTCAGAGTCTCTCAATCGCCGCAACGCATTACATAAAAGTGACACCAGATGTCATCCACAAAGGTGTGCACTGGCGAGTCACTCTGTCGATAATCGACATTCCTTCAGTTTCAACGAACCAAAAATTCTTCGTTTTCAAAAAAACCTTTCCAAAAGAGAATTTCTTGAGATGTGTTATATCAACGAAAATCCCGACAACTTTAATAAAAGGAACTGATCTCGACGGTTTTTGAGTATCATATATAGTTTTCTCCTCTCTTGTGATTCACCTCCTCCACATGATATCTCTGGGTCATCTTTCTCGTCATAGTTTTTTCGTCCTCAGTATTTTTCTAGTTCCTTCTCGCTACTTATTTGATTTTTGGGTGTCCTTTTTTTTAGGTATATATTTTTCATGGTTCCCGTAAATTTCTTTAAAATTACATTCCCATTTTTATTACAATTGCTTAGTATATAACGAATAAATAAACCCTCTTCACTCTTCAGCTACTTCTCCAATCCCTCTCTTCTATGAAAAAATCCTATTTCCTTTACGCCACTTCAATCTCCATACCGTTTAAAAATAGCATTCCCAATGGGTATTTTTTCCTGTATACTAACATTCCAATCTAATGATGTAGTACCTAATTTGTATTCAGCCGGTTTTTTCCCTGGTTGTTCAACCTTTTTTTTCCCTTTTGTTTTGAGTGATCCCTTACTTCTGTCAAATAGTTGTCCTTTGTCAGCGCCTTGTCATATTTGTCATTTCTTTTCAGATCACAGGTGGTTAATTAATTATAAATGAGTATTTTGATTTTTCAGCATCCAAGGTTTCTAATGGTATCTTTGCTGTAAATGTCATATTTTTAAATTAATATGTTAGTGAATAGTGGCTGTTTTGTTTCGGCGTCCGTCTTTGTTGTGACAATTGTTATTTATGGTCATTCTTGTTAGATGAATTCGCACACTGCATGTGAGTCACTTGCAACTTTTACTTTCTTACTTCTTTATAATAATAATAATGAATACTTCTTTTATAACAACAATAAGAATTGATTAATAATTATAAATTAAAAAATAAAAATTAAATTTAACAATAATAATTTTCTATGCCCGACTTTCCTTATTGGGTGCTTCATTATCTCTCTTTCAGTTTATGCCCCTGATGAAGGTCCCAACCTAGGACCGAAATATTGGCTTAATGAACATTGTGTGAACATCCGTTTTTGCCCTTTTGCTGAGTTCCCCAACTATTTTCATATCTTAGGATTTTGTTAGATACGGCAACTTTTGCTTTCTCTCTTTAATTTTATATATATATATATATATATATATATATATATATATATATATATATATATATATATATATACTCGTATATGTATATGTATGTATATATATATATATATATATATTATATATATATATATATATATATATATATATATATCCCCTCTTGGGGACTTTCATCGTGCTTTGGTGAGAGGGCTTAGTAAACCTTCAAGTTCCAAGGAGCGATGCCGGCGGTAGCATAGCTACTGATAGGGCCATCCTTGCCGGTAAGGTCTTGATGGTGAGAGGTGAAGCTAAGAAAATCTGCAACTGCAGCGTCTGACCTAGATTGGGCGGCTGAACACAAACTCGCCAACGCGTCTGTCAACGGCCCTCATGACATCATGACATATGGATAGACATAGGAATGAACGGCCCTTAGTCTGCAGTAGTCCTGAAACCCGCGATTACGGCCGCAATCGATGTGAAGAAGGGACAAAGGGTGCTAAGAATACCTGCGTGGTAAAAGGCTACCAAAGCAAAACGAAACTGGCAATAATGACATACAACATAAGGACGATGAGTACTGATGATAATGTGAAAGAATTGGATGAGGAAGTGAAACATATGAAATGGGACATAATGGGTCTGAGTAAGATTAAAAGAAGGGGAGAACAATGCATAACACTACATTCAGGAAATATGTTATATTACAAAAGGAATAGAGGTAGAAAGTTGGAGGATTAGGTTTTATAATAAATAGAAAAATAGCTCCAAACATAATAACATATAACGCAATATCAAATAGGGTAGCCTATGTTGTACTAAAGATAACAAAACACTGTCAAATTAAAATAATTCAAGTGTATGCCCCAACAATATTATACGATGATAATTCAGTAGAAGATTTCTACGACGAAATAAGAAGTGCCACCTAACGGGATTGTTGTCATTTATACACTGGTGATAGGCAATTTTAACGTTAAGGTAGGCGATCAGGTTGACGCAAGTAAAAATAAAATAGGTAAATTTGGAACAAGGAACGAACGTGGTCAAATGTTAATAAACTTTTTAGAACAACAAAAATTATTTGCTATGAACACCTTTTACTACAAAAATCACATAGAAAATGGACACAGGTAAGTCCAAACGGAGTGGTAAAAAACGAAATAGATAACATATTATTATCAGAAAAAATATAGTAAAGGATATAACAGTTATAAATAGGATAAATACGGGAAGTGACCATAGAGTAGTCCGAGCAAGAATAGAAATAAACGAACGCATAGAAAGAAAAAAAAAATCGTAACAAGAAAGAAACCAAAAATTGATACACACATCTTAAAAGTAAAGAAAGCGGAATATCAAAATAAAATAAGAAAAGAATTAACTAAAATGGATGATCTTGATAACAAAAACATAAGTGAAATTAATAAAACAGTAACGAATATCTTGGTGAAAACAGGCAGCAACAAAACAAAAATATGGAGCATAAAAACGGAAAAACTGTTTGAAGAAATACGTAAACTGTTAGCCAAGGGAAAGCGAAATACTATTTAGTTTGTAGAAATTAACCTTAACCCTTAAAATGTCCATTAAAGAAGACAAAAGAAAACAGTTAGAGATAGAGACAGAAAAAAAATTGTAGAATAGAACAAAATCATGAAAGCACTCCGACAATGCCTACACTACACAACTTAAGGAAAGAAAATGGGGAAGATGTGGAAGATAGAAAAAAAAATAACACACATGATTCAAACATTCACTCAGAACTTGTATGAATAAAAAAACTGCTCACTACCTGGAAGAATTCTCTCTTGAGGGGTGATAGTAATCAAGTGGAATTTAACGCCACAAAAACCCAGGCGCAGTTTTTTCTAAAAAAGTTAACAATGCTGAACCCGACATAATAATCGTGTCGGGGCACTCCATTCCCCTAGCATCGTCACTCCAATTTTTTAGGCGTTAATTTGGGAGCAAATATGTCCTGGCATGAACATGTTGCAGGGATAGTAAGGAGAGCTTCTTAAAAGTTGGGAATATTATTTCGAACTAGAAAGCTTTACACTCCACAACAACTGTTAATTCTTTACAAAGCTCAAATTGGACCAACTCTGGAATACTGCTCCCATGTTTGTCCCAAATACACACTGCATTTGTTGAATTTTGTTCAGAGAAGAGCTGTTCGTCTGATTGGAGACCCGGAACTGACCGGCGGCCTTGATTCGCTGGAACATCGAAGAACGGTTGGCGACTTGAGTCTGTTCTACAAGTGTTTTCATGGAAAGTGTTCGAAGGGTGTAGCCCGCTTAATTTCTTCCAGAGTGGTGCATGTTATAAATACACGTCGCGCTGGTGCTTCACATCTGTATGAAGTTCAGTTTGTTACTCCGCGTACAACGCTTTTCAAGCAGTCTTTTATATGGAAAACATCATCCCTTTGGAATAATTTGCCCAGCGCTGTGTTTTCCCACCGAGTACAATTTACAGCGATTCAAGAACAACGTGAATCGCTTTTTTTTCCGCACACATGCCTCTGCTGAAGCGTTTTAGGGACTTCCCTGCAGCACGTGTGCTAGACCCATAAAAAAACCGAATTTATCAGTATAATATTTTGTTTTCATAGACATTATCTGTTTCCATTTCAAAAATAAATGAGTCAGTAGCTGTGTACGGTAAATTTAGTTGTTTTTTTTGATATAATGCGTTTAAGCAGTTATAAAAGAAATTATTTATTACAATTTTAGATATGTCTAAAATAAAAAATCCAACATAAACTGGTTTGCCATATTCAACTAGTGTGTTTTTGCATTTGAATAGCCACCATATTTTGATTAAAAATAAGTAATTCTCTAAAATATAGTTTTGCAATTAGAAAGTTCCACTCTATTTTCTTTTTTGAATTTTTGTCCCTTTCAATAATTAATCGAATATTTGATCTTTTATGAACCTTATCCATAGTTTTACCATATATTTGGTTATTATTAGTATATAATTATTTCTGTCAAACTAATTTTTGGATTCGTTTCTCAATTTCGTGGTTAAGGGTATATAGGGTTTTTTTAACCAAGATGTTCTAAGCAAACTCTCTATATTTAATTTATTTTCAGTTCGCTCTGAATACATTGTTTTAGTAAAGTATATTAAACTATGTGTCTTTCCTTATTTTGTAAATTTGGAATTAGAATTTTGAATGTTTAGAATTATGTGGCTTATAGTTTCAGGACGAAGAGGAAATTTATTGTGAAAATTATATAATTCTGTAGGATATGTTAAGTCTACTTCTAAAATACAACCTTTTTTTTTCGGATGTGTCTGAAATATTTGTTACATTGAAATTATCAATTCTTTCCTTGTAAAAACCAAACAAAATATTTTTGGGGAAGATATTGAGACATAGCGTAACTCTATCAGTTGACGTGTCTAGGTATAAAAATATACTTATTTGGTTTTGTTGAGCTGTAATTTTTTACAAACCTATGATTTGCTATTGATTTTTCTACAGACGCATCTGCTAACACTTCACCGCTTATGCTTTAAGAAAGTGTATTGATTTACAATTGAAAATACATTTTTAGCTCTTTTATAATCATTTTCACTATATATATACATCATAACCATAAACATTTCGAATAATTTTGATTAAAGAATACGATAAGAACTGATAGGAATCTATAAAACCTAATACGCAAACTATTTCTTTTTTGACCTTTCCAGTTTGTTACATTTTTAAAATGAAATATATTTTTCTTTATTCTGTGCTATTACCTTTAGTTGTTCGTTGTCTTGACCTAAAGTTTTGAAAAATAAATGTGAATCATAATTTTGTAAGTGATTACCGTACTAAAATTGGATATTTTAAACTTTAATTTTACATTTAGCATGTGCTAGTCCTCTATTAAGAGATGATAGTGGCCAGCAGCTTTACCACTTTCATTTTTGATAATTTTGCTACAAATGATATACAATATACGAATTGATTAGGATATATATCTTATATCCTATTTCAATTCGTTGAATTTACTAATATGTTTATTTTTTTTTAAATACTATTACAGATGTCATTCCACTAATTGATTGTAATTAAGGCTTTTATATATTTCCTATTTAAAAGCGTTATCGCCAAAAGAACATTTCATGTAATAAGCAAATGGGTATGGAATGTGTTCATATTGCTAAAGAGTATCAGAACTGATAGAATTAGAATCATTTATTTCATTTGGTTTAAGAATGCGTTCAAAAATCTGCATAAACAACAAAAGGAATTTTACATTGTTTTTTGAATATTTGTAACTTCTAAAATATTTTCAGATACCAAAATACCCAATTTAACAATTTGAGTTTCTTTATGACGGCAAATATTTTCTAATATGATCACAATCATAAGTACTCTGTCTATCTATCAATATATCTATCTATATATCTACCCATCTATCTATCTATCTATATATCTATTAATCTACCAATCTAATTAAAATCCATCATGGTTATGGAAAAATATTGTAAACATCCAACACAAAGATTATATTTTTCCATGATGTTTGAGAGTTAGCTACTGCTACCTGGATAAATTTAGAAATACCAGACACAAATAATGATAATTCCCCTTTGTTATATCCACTAATACTAAATAAAATGTAATGAAAGACTTGGTAATGTCAAATTTCCCACATTATTTAGTTTCACTGAAACTGTATGGACGCGTTTCGCTATACTATAGCTATCTTCTGATACAAACTGATGATACAGTTTCAGTGAAACTAAATAAAGTGAAACTTTGACCATATCAGTCTTTCCATTACATTCGTTATGAATTTCCATCAAGTAACAGCCACAACAATTCAAAATACTAAATAATATGATAATTTCGTTTTTTCTTTGCGTAGTGTAATGGTCCTATATGGCCATATCTAGCAGTTAAAATCTTTTTTAATTTTTTCTAAGCCATAACATTAACTGATATGTTGTTTTCAATGTGATACTTCAGTATGTAGTTAATTTTGAACGTGAGATTATTATCTGAAATATTCAGCATTGCAGAAGAATGTGGATACTCTAATTCGGTTGACGGGTGTAAGTTGTTGTAATGGACCAGAAGTTGGCAACCGCACGTTTTAGTCCACTATTCGGACGAAAGGGGAATATATAAAGAAGCCCTTAACGAATTATATTTGTTAATATTGGTCTTTAAATGTAGTAATTTTTGTAAAGTCCTTCTTGCAAAAAAATACAGAATACTGAATATGTAAACGTTCAAAAATTTAGAATTTAAAATTAAATATAAGATGGGATATAAAAATTGAATTACCTCAATCTCTCAGGCAAATTCATCTGCTATGTCTATCTTTCACACATTTGTTCAATCATATCGGAAACATCTGACCTGTTGCAAATTAGTTTATACTACGGATTTAACACTATCTGTTCCATTAACAGGATTCAAATATAAGCGAAATAATTTAGTTCAAAATTAGTTTTTCTATACATGTGTGTTTCTGAATTCCCTTTTCTAATAAGCAAATTAATTTCTTGCTCGATCTCTTCAAAAAAGTTTTTACATGTTTTTGTGAAAACGCTTTAGGTGTTAATTTTACATGAAATATATTCACATCTTAAAAAAGCAGATTTAATTAATTGCGAATCCCATTTTCAGTCGTGTGAATGTACATTATATTTGTGTGTATTGTAGATCGCATATGGCGACACCATATTTTTTTGGATAGTTTTTTTTATAATCGTCATAATATTTTGCTACTTCCGTAACTAACGAAAAAATAAAAATTAGTTTAACAGATTCGCCGAATATAAATCATTTTATGATTTTCTGTATTTTTTGTTATTGTGTAATATATTACTACTTTAAATTTAACCTCGTTGTTTAATTGATGCTGCTCATACATTACAAGTGTGAGGTGTCATTTTGTTTCTTAATTGTCTCTCTCTTGTGAAGCTGCTCTGTGTTAGGTTCGAGGTGAATTGAATTGAAATAAACCGTTCTTTATTAGGCTGGTAAAATGAAGGAGAGAGGAGGTTGTTAGTTTTAAAATTAGAGAAGAGGATTCGTCGACGATTTTGTTTAATTCTGTCCCATTTTTCTTCCTTTTCTTGTGAATTATTGATTGTTTAAATATTATACAGGGAATCTAATAATAAAACACAAACTTTTTTTTTTATTTTTAAAAAAGATTTTTGGTTCCTTTTATTTTTAATTTTTCTTTTACAGTAAAGGAAATGTTTTTGCAAAAGTAAATTTTTATCAGCTTGGTTTTTTTACTGTCATAATTATTTAACGTTTTGGTGGAAACTGAGTTTTCAAAAATGTGCTTTAAAAGTCGGGGTAAATTTATTCTCAGGAGAATGAGCGGGAAAGTAGGTATAGAATTATCTCTAAATTACGATATCAAATTTGAATTTACAAGAGGAGAAGGTTGTTCTAATTTGACCGCAAGAAATTGATTCGCCGTCGGGACTTGTCAGAATTATTATTTATTAAGTCCCTGTCAAAATGATCTCTATTTTATTTCGAACTTTTGATACGGTCCATTATTTTTTCTTCATTCTTTGTAATAATATTAGTAGAACTGAAAATTCTTTTATTAGTTGATAAACAAGTCAATTTTCTTTCCGCATTATTTTTTATCATTTCTCAATACCTGCTTTAAAGGATCTCGAGTTTTGGGACAATTATATCACCATTTTGATTAAGAGTGGAATTTTGTAATAGATTCACATTTTGACTACTGTCTCATACGTTTTTGAATCTCAGAATCAGAATTACTTAAATCCATAATTGCCGAAGAAAAGGAGTACAAGCGTATTTCGAACCGAATACTGATAAGACTTGGACAAGAATGGAGTCCTTTCTGGTTACATAAACGAGTAATAATTACCAAAAACTAGTCGATCAAGGTTGGGTAATTTAACCTTACCTAAATAAGCAACTACTTTGACTTTTCCAAACACTTCGAATAAAAGAGGTCAATTATCTTTATATTTAGTTTTTCTTAGGCTATGGGTGTATGGAGCGGGTGTGCGAACCTTCTCGAGGTTCATGCCCTTCATTTAGGTAAAATGCTTAATTTGGGCACTGAAAAAACGTCCGTCTTAACCAGTACACTTTAAGCTAACTAACCACCCTAGCGCCACTAATTGAAGAACTATCAAAAAATTTAGTTAATTATAAATCTTAATATTGCCCACTTTACCAATCATGGCCGGCAATGAGCATAAAAATCTTGGTGGTTAAACAAGCTCATAGAAAATATTCGCCCTCTTTATCTTTACAGTCGATTCACAATAATCCAAAAGCACCGAGTTGCTTGATTTTATTCATTGCCTCCGCCTGAAGATCGATACAAACTCCTTGTGCTCCAAAACAAAAAATGAAGCACCTCGTTTTTAGTTAGTAGGCCGAAATATGAAAATTGTTGTTATAAGACGCACAACCTACCAACAATTAAAATGAAGGTGAAACTGGAACGATGATGTCGAGCGGGCTGCTAGTGACATTACTATCTCTAAACCCGTAATACACAGAACAAGAAGGAATTGGATGGTGTGGAACCACTATTCTCCTAGCATCTCATCCAAGGAAGAAAAAAAGAAGAAGATAAATCTTTGGGATGGTGTGAGAATGAGGATTGGACTATCCCGTCATCAGAAGGGAGATGGCTAGTAAGAATATCACAGACTCCCACCTCGCGTGTGGAGTGATTATGAGGATGATATTTTCTCCAGGATGGCACTATAGGTAGTAATATTTCAAACTCTGTGAAGTGAAAGTCGCTCCGCCATCCCCTCAATCATTAGTAGTTAAAGATATTTTTACATCAGTGAAACATAAGAGACGATGCAAGACGTAGTAATATCTCATAATAATGTCTGAATACAAATTTTAGTACGAGAATATTTCAGGAAATATTTTTTAAGTTGTTATTACAATTTTTATTTATCAGTATTCCGATATTATAGTACTGTCCGTTGATTTATTCAATTAAAAATCAATAAAGGTAGCTCATATTATATTCTCTGGGTCTGGGAAAAAGTTTGTGGCGTTTTTTCCGACAGATGGCGTCCAATTGCAAATAAAACTCAAGAATCAACCACAAATCGCTAAGCGACACCACTAAACGCGCGTTGAAAAGGTGACCCTTCGAGCCTTACTTTGAGTGTATAAAACATAGAAATTGGTGCAGTGGTTGGACAATTGTTTGCGTTTGAAAATGGAGAAAAGTAATGACAAAATTGCGCTTAGATTTTGCAA
>CM032454.1:84204668-84297168 GCA_019049505.1 Pachyrhynchus sulphureomaculatus | reverse complement strand
CACCCGCCGTACACACCAGATATTGCTCCTTCTGATTATCACTTGTTTTAATCGATGATGCACGGCCTGCATTCTTCAGCAGCGCTTCCATTCTTATAAGAATACCAAAAAATGGATCGATTCGTGGGATTGCCCCAAAAGATGAGTCGTTCTTTCAACGTGGTATTCATATGCTACTACAAAGATCGGAGGGAAGTAGTGGCTAGCGATGGACAATATTTTGAATAATCAATTTGTAACCATTTTTTTACAATGAAGCGACATGAGAGACTATATTCTTCGTGACATAGGAACCCTAAAACGTGAAATGAAGCAAAAATCTCAGTTTGTATTTTTTTTCACAAATACAATACTTTCCTTTAGCAAGGAAAGTAAAAACACGTGACACGTCAAATTATGATATTAAATCCTTCAAAATTTATCGGCCGTCACCCCTTTACTTCTTTACGAGTTCTCTTTTAATTTAATGTACGGCATCTGTACCAAGTTTGAATCGATATCTCATTTCGTCCGGACATTATCGCAAAACAGACCAATGTACTGTGTTTCTCGTGATCTTACAAGGCCCTGACATGTTTTAGGATTATCTACTCTGACTGAAAGTGTTTGCAGTATACCCGTATGATACGATTAGTTATAAAATTAGCAAGTTTAATTACTATCCAGATAATTAGATGCATGTGTGTGTATGCCCTTTCTCAAACCTATTCAAGTATAAAATAGTTATTTCTGAGAATAAAACAAGTTGTGGTAGCCAAGTTGTAGCCTATAGTTTTGGCTTCGATATTTTGGGTCTATTCCTGCCATGTCAGCGTATTTGACTAAATCATATCACATATCATGCCGGCCCGAAAAAGTCTGACAATGAAGGCAGCATCTTTATCGATCCGCAGTCAGTTGATGATGATTCAGTATATTTGAAGTCGGACTTGGAAGACTGAGATCTGACCCTGAAGGAAACTGTGGATTGTATGTTGTTGGTGGTGAATACATATACATACATATCTGAAGTTGAACTTCGAAAGCTGACACAAACAAAAACGTAGTTTGCCACAATGCCATGAAGATGTTCACAGGTAGTAGGTTATCACCCATCGAGCTTCCTGGCCAACAATGGCAAAGAGAATCATCTACCAACCATGTGGTTCGCATTTTGCGTTAAACTGTAGGTTTAAGAGTTTATTTAAAAAGAAAAGTTTCAGGATAACACCACAGACGATCCGATGCTGCTAAACATGTAACTGCAGATTTTTTTTTTGGTATTCATACAAATTAATATAGAAATAATAATGAAACAATTATTCACTGGTCACAATTTCAATGACAAGTACGAAATATTGACAACTGTCCATAAATTACCATTTTAATTAATATTTTATTTTTATTGACTTATGGCAGGTTAATAATATAGGCAAAACACTTTTTTTTTATTTTCAAATGTGATTAGAAAATTACAGTTTTTTAAATAAATACACAAGGCATTTGTACAATGCAAAGAAGAGAGAAAAATAGAAAGAATCAAATTGAAAGGCAGAAAAGTAATCGGCATTCTGAATTCACTATTTTGGTCGAAAACTGTTTCGAAAGAAAAGAAAAAAGGTCTGCACAACCCTACTTTCAAAAGTCTAGACTTCTGTGGCTGCGAAATGGACAACTAAATAAAAAAATCTAATTACACTTCGGGCGAAAAGTGGCTAGACTACTCGAACACTAGATTAACAAGAAAAGAAATAAAGAAATAGTGATATACAAATCATTATAATAGAGAACATTGAGTCAAAAATTATGCTTATGTGCCGAAAATGAACTATGAAGGGACACCGAAGCAAATAATTAGTTGGAAAGGCGAAAGAGAAGTTAGACATATGGTCTGATATGATACTAACACGCAGGTGTTTTTTTTCAGGTCGTAATAAAAAAATTTCTATGACTTGCACACATATTTCTGGTTTTTCCGATTTCAACTTTCTTGTAATTTCGTGAGTAGAGAAATAATGCAAAAGTGTAATTATTTTAATTTTCAAAAGTGTACCATTTCAATATCTACTGCACCGGTGTTTTTACTAGTTAATAGCCGCTGCTATCCGGCTATGAGTGTCAGCAGTTCGAATTTGACATGATTTATGCAAAAAAAAAACTACACTGTACCATAGCTTGATTTTCGTGAATTGCCTTCGATAGTGTATACAGTCCTGTTTTAGTTAAGAAATTGATTGAGAGTGGTCCTTCTGGTACTCACCTTGGATAGACTGAATCCTACTTCTATGATTGTTGGCAGCATTCTGCTTATATGCGATTATGTTTTCCGTAAAGTTTTTATGAAGTCGGGAGTGCCGTAGGGCTCTCAATTAGCATTTCTATCTTTTCATTGTTTATTGATATTTCTATGAGAATGTTTTCTTTGTCTGTTATCTATCTAACTGTGAAGAAAAACTACTAGAGACAAAAAAAATTCTAATTCTCTACATACAAACCACCTACATTGTTACACATAGACCAGCTTGTTGTTTTATTCATTCCAAAAAATTTTGTGTTTGCACCTCAAAAATAAATGAAGCTACGGAGGTTTTCAATTCATCATCAGAGAAAAAATTTTAACTCCTCATGCTTTTCTCCCGATGTTTAAACAAAAAGAAGTGGTTAAATACTAAATTAAGACTGTAGATTGGATGTGGTAAGCTGGTGAATTCACAACTCTCGATAATAGTTGGAACGGTACTTGCCTTATGGACTCTGCGGTTGTCGTTTAATAGCAAAACTTTTGTACCATGAATTCGGACGTTTTTCTCTAATGGTATGCTTGTGGTTTTGAATAAACTTCTCCATTAATTAAATTCCGTTAACTTCTCCTATAATTCTGGACCTTTTTTCATATACTCAATAAGAAAAATTCCTTAACAATATCAAAATCGGTCTTAATCAATTTTCCAGAAGACCAGTGACGTCCTGACTTCTTTGGAGAGGAGTCGTTATGAACTCATTGCTCGACTGCTGCTTTGAGAACCATTCTAATAGAATACTCCAGTCTCGTAGCTAATGATAATTCGCGAAAAATAACTCTCATGGTTCTCTCAGATATTTTTGAGAAATTTTTTCCTCGCTAGTTTCACCTCTCCTGTAAGGAGTTTGTGATTCGTCACGCAGAAAAAGAAACTTTGTTTATACCTAAATCTTTGTGCAAAACTATGAAAACTTTCCTTTTGGATATCCCAACTTCTCAAATAAGCATTGATATAAAAATTATTCGATCTGATAGCAGTAAATTCTTAACAAGCCTAATGGCATGAAATGGAAGCTTTCACGGTCTTAAGTTGATGAAAAATAGTGGTTCTTATAATAAGACTTTTTTAATTTGGAGTAACTTTTCAGTTCCAACCTCAACTGGTCTTTCTGATCTAGGGTAATCCTAAATTGAGTCATGGACTCATTGAAATTGTCTAGACCTAAATTTTACTTAAATGGACCATCATTACCATACGCTTGGAACGTTCTTTCATAAATAATTTTTGGTCCATTTCTTTCTTTAGTCAGGAACTTCATCATTACGTGGTGCTTTAAATTGTTTTTATCCAATTTTTGAAAAAAGCTTAGAAACTGCAAAATGCAACGAACCCCTTCAAAATTTCGTCAAACTTGAAAATCAAATATTCTTTGTATGACGCGATTTTCATAGCTAGGTAGATAATTTTAAGAAACATCGTATATATCTTCTTTGGAGACATCATATGTTTGGTCATATGCTGATGATACGTAATTATCCTTCAATCTAAACTTGGGAAATTTGTCAGTTGGTGCAATGGCAACCATTTAAAAATTAATTTTTCTGAGTATAAAATTTAGATGCTTTATAAATTTTTATATCCATTAAATCATGACAGAGTAACGTCCTTTGTGATTGTGACGTTACTTTCGATAAATGACTATAGTTAATTTGATAATAATATTGTAAATGGTTCGTTTTATCAAGACTGCCAAATACATCCACCATATAAAGGCTAGTATCGTTTAGTTATTTGTGAAAAATTTGTAAAATCTTCTTGTTCTTCTTCCTCTAGCTATTCTCTATCCTTTGGATATAGGCCAGTAACATGTTCTTCCACAGGTCCCTGTTTTGAGCAATTTGATACCAGTTTAGTCACGCTGATCTTTTAATATCGTCATACCAACGTTGGTCTACCAGTAATTCTTCCCCCCCCCATGGTCTCCATCTGGTCACTTTTCCCTTCCAGTTATCAACATTTCTGGTCACATGGCCAGCCCAGTTCCACTTGGGGAAAGACATCCTTTCAATTATGTTATGGATGCCTGTTTTTTTCCTGATCCAATCGTTTGATTTGCAGTCCCTAAGTAATATACCTAGGATTTTCCTTTCAATTGCTCTCTGGTGAACTTGTAATTTTCTAATAACTTTCCGTGTCAGAACCCAAGTTTCGTTACCATATGTTGTTACTGGTAGAATGCATTCGTTATGTACTTTACTTTTAAGTTTTAAAGGCCGTTTGGACTGAAAGACTTGCTTCATTTTACTGTAAGCTGCCCATCCCAGGCGTATCCTTCGGTTGACTTCTAGTTCTTGATTCACTTTTCCGATAGTAACTTCCTGTCCTAAATATACATATGAATTCACCCTTTTCACTTGTTGCCCGTGTAACGATATTGCGTCATTAATAGTTGTTTGTTCGTTCGTCATGAATTTGGTTTTTGTGATGTTCTTCTCTAAATCGACCTTTTTTGCTTCAGTTCGTAATTCTTAGAGAATTTCCTTGAATTCGATTTCATTTTGGGCAAAAAGTGCGATGTCATCAGCAAAACTAAAGTTGTTGAGTCTTTCTCCGGATGTGTTAAGTCCACTGTTTTCGCAGTGAAGGTATTGTATAATACTTACCATATAAGTAAGTAAATTTTATTACATTTATTTATCGTATCAAAGTTAAAGTTTTGTGACTAAGTTGGGAATGTGGAATCTTTAGCACAATGACACTACTCAGTATATATCACCACTACACCAAACACTTTATTTTTGCACTCGACGCGCGTTTCGCTAAGCATGTTAGCTTCATCAAGAGCGATGATTGACTAGATGATAGTCAACCATCGCTCCTGATGAAGCATCGTTAGCGAAACGCGCGTCGAGTACAAAAATAAAGTGTTTGGCGTAGTGGTGATATATACTGAGTAAAGTTGTGAGTCTGAGATGCTCATTTTTTATATTTCTAAATGAAATGAAACGAATTACTTTGTTATTTGTTACTTATTTTATTTATTTATCAGCTACTGCAGTTTCGTAGGTTTTCTACATTGTCAAGCGTAATACTACAATGTAGAAAACCTACGAAATTGCAGTAGCAGATAAATAAAAAAATAAGTGACAAATAACCAGTATAGCTGGTATTATTGGCTGTAGTGCCTGGTTATATCTGATTTTATTGTTAATTCTTTCAAGCTACCTACCGACAACTAATGCTTTAGGCGCTTTTCGAGAATGAATTATATAGAACTATTATAATTTTTTATCTAAGATGTGATATTTTTAATCAAAATTTTACGTTAAGAGAAGACTGAAAATTTGGTGTTATATTCTGTTATTACATTGACTCTGTTCTATTCTGTCTATGTTCTAGATAGTCAGCTGTAGTGTTACCAACTGAAAACGACGTTCAACGAATTGAATGAGAGAACTGAGGTTTGTTTATGAACCTTGACAAAACCAAGATAATGCCACCGGCTCCTGGTCAAGTTTATGTTGACAATGCAAACATAGAGGTGGTAAACGAATATGTATATCTGGGATATATAATGGTACTTAGACGGCGGAACCAGGCTTCGAAGCTCAGCCGAAGAGTAGGCTTAGCCTCGACTGCATTCGGAAAGTTGAGCCATATTCTGAAGAACACCAGATTGCCCATCAACCTGAGGAGCAGAGTATTTGATACTTGCACTGTCAGTGATGACTTATGGTATTGAGACAGTGACTTTGCCTCAGGGAACTACTAACAAGTTGAAAACAATGCAGAGATCGATGGAGAGAACGATGCTCGGCATTAGCCTAAGGGACCGAGTAAGAAATGAGGACATCAGAGTCAGGACTGGGGTCACCCATGTGATCGAGAGAGCAGCAACACTAAAATGGCGGTGGGCGGGACACATATCTTGAGGTCCTAACAACCAATGGACAAAGCGGCTTCTGTGTTGGCGTCCAAGAATATCTATACGAAGCGCCGGACGTGCGCGGATTGATCGTGGATGCAACTCTCCCAGGACTGCACAGCATGGAAAGAGATTGAGGGCTACGTTCAGAAGTGGACGACGACGGACTGCAGAAGAAGAAGAAGAAGTGTTACCATTTGGTATTGTAATATTCTATAGTATAGTTAAATGAATTAAATTCATAAATCAATAAATTAAATTAATAATCATAATAAATTAAATAGTTAAAGTGATAAATAGTTTTCGAACCTACAACAAACTCCCCGTTTAATCGATAAGATTTATAATATCTAATAAAATTTATAGTATTTAAATTCAGCAGTATAATTATAATGGTAAATGAATAAATAATTACATTTAGTTTAAACTTAACTTGATTTTACTTATTTAAGCATCTCAGAAATTTTGTTGGAATTTAATTTAAACCGGCAGTTGTTCCGTCATTATGCTAAAGAAACTAATTTAATTAATTTAATCAATTGTGCCTTAATTACTATTCAACACAATTTAATTGCACATGTTGCTAAACAGAAGGACTCTTGTGGTATGGAGGGCATGTAACAAATAGCATAGGGAGACTAAGCTGGAAGAACTCGGGATTCTAAATTTTTAAAACATTATGCCAAATTAAACTACAAAAACTGGGATACTTTTTCTAACAGTACTCTACAATTATTGTGAATTTGAGAGAAACTCAGATCTTTTTATTTAGATATATAACAGTGAAGGTCCTAGGGAAGCATTTTGTATATTTTGACTATTCCTGTTAATTCTCGACATGAAAATATTGAAACAATAAGAACTCTGTGATCTTACTGTAGATCATTACTAGAAAATAACAAAAGACAAATTGAATTTTCCGCTATATTTACATAACAACAGGTGTTGTAACTCCATCAAACCTTATATAAAATTTGATGGGTAGATTTTGAGGGGTAGCTGTATCAATGTCTCTTCCCACATATTTAATATCATCGTAATTATTAAGGAATTAATTTTCAGTACAAAAAAGATACCGTGCACTATAATTAAAACATCTAAAAATAAAAAAATTATTGCTGCCACAATAACTGCAAAAACACCAAGATTAATTTTACAAATTCATATAAATTGTTGGGACTTGATGTAAATTTTAAGTAGAATTCTTCAGCTATCTGATATAATGATCCGGAACAGATGCAAAGAAATTATCGACGAAACCAAGGAGGCACACAATCAACGAATTAGAAACAAATTTCTTGCTTGTCCCAACAATTCCAGGTTCTTTTGGTCAATCGCTAAGGCAGTTAGTCAAAATTTCACCAAATCCACCATACCATTACTCACACGGCCAGATAATTCTATTGCAACACCTGTTGAGAAAGCGAACTTCTTGGCTGAACTCTTTGCTTCACATTCTACTGCTGATTTCCAAGGAAAAACACCACCTACTATTCCCATAGTGCAGTCAAGGATGCCCGATATTGTTTTCAGACAGGGTATCATAAAACGTATTTTAATGAAGTTAGACACCAAAAAAGCTTCTGGCGCTGACGGAATATCTGCCATAGTACTCAAAAACTGTGCAAGGGAACTAGTTTTCTGTAGACTTTTCAACCTATCCTACAAAAAGGGAAACTTTCCTTCCTGTTGGAAATGCGCCACAATTCAGCCGATATCTAAAAAAGGCAAGAACACCTTGCCAAATAACTACCGGCCAGTCGCACTGCTTTCAATAATATCGAAAGTCATGCAAAAGGTTAACAATCAGCATCTTCTAAAATATCTTTAAGGATTCAACATTATTAGTGACTATCAATATGGCTTTCGTATACATAGATCAACAGGAGATCTTCTAACTTATGTAACACATGTTTGGAACAACGCAATTGAACACTTTGGTGAATCTCGAGCGGTTGCTCTTGATATATCCAAGGCATTCGACCATGTTTGGCACGATGGATTGTTGGCTAAGCTATGCTCTTCTGGTATGTCTGAAAAGTTCTGTTTGTGGCTCTCATGTTTCTTCAAAGGGCGTTCTTTACGAGTGGCAGTCGATGGATTTCCTTTTAATACCTTCAGTATCAACGCCGGTGATCCCCAGGGCTCCATATTGTCTAATGCTCTCTTTCTCATTTACATTAACGATCTGCTAGAAAATATTGGGAATCCAATCTACAGCTCTGCAGATGACAGTAACCTTATCTCTTCATTGGCTCTGAACGTCGAACATCGGCTACTCAGACAAATATCCACAGACAGCAGGAAGCCATTCAACTTAACAAAGCCCTGGAAGAATTTCTATCTTAGAGGGACAGTAATTAAGTGGAATTTAATGCCATAGAAATCCAGGCGGCAGTTTTTTTAAAAAAATTAATATTGTTGAACCCGACATAGTTATGTCGGGACACTCTATTTATTTAGCAGCGTCAGTCAATTTGTACAATTCAGGAATATCTTGAGCAAAAATTGTCCTTCATTACAATATTTTTACTTAATATGCACTATTAGGCTTGCTTTATGTATTTTTGATGTTTGTTATACTTTACTTACTGTAACATTTTTACTTATTTTAAGTTTTGTAAATTCGTTTATACCTGAACTGACTATTATTGGTATGTTTATAGTTTGGGATAAATTGCAACTAAACGTATTCACACAATATTGTTAACAATACCATGTTGAGGAGTTACAACGTATTAGGCTAGCAAAAAACACTTGATTCACATAAAACTACACATTGACAAAATTGTCATGTTTGAATCACGTTTTACTTTACTAGTTTTTATAGTAACAAAAATAATTAAAGCTACAATCTTGTTGTTTTTATAAACGAGAGAATTATGAAAGTTAAAATCTTAATTTTAATGCTGTCTCTCACAGGGCAAGATTATAATTTTGCATCCAAAAAAAATTCCCGTAAGTAGGTATTTTATAGAATTGAAGACAACAAAAATCACAGAAATAATGGAATTTGGTTAAAAAGTAATTTTTTTGGCCTTTTTTTAAGGAAATTCTATCAATGACACGATCTGGATTAATTTTTTCGCAGTTTCATAGTCAATTGAAATTATAGCGAGATTGTTCAGACGTTCTTGGCCAATCTGCGATCGCAAATTTATTAGTTTTAATTTACTGAAAGATCTATCACACCTAGCAGATGTCACGGGTAGAGTTAATGCTAGTCGAAGAGCTATATTGGGATACCTGGTCATTAAATCATATTCTTCATGACAATTCAGAAGAGCAATGTATTCTGCATTTTTTAAATTGGGCAATAACGATTTTATTTGGTGTTTGTAACTTTCAATTTCCAGACGTAACTCATTGGTATCTAAATCGTGTTTGTATTTTAATGCGAGATCAGCTGCGGATTTTTTTACTTTTTTAGTGGAGGTTGTCTGTAATGAAAATCCCATTAAGAAACCAAAATCAGCTATAGCAACAAAATTTTGAAATTTTCAATTCATTTGCTGAATGAGTGTGCCCAGCACAACGTAGCAAAGCTGAATTTTAAACTGCTGAAGTCGTCCAGCCTTGGCCTTTTCGTCAAACATCGCTTTAACCTTTCTTTTGCGTTTTCTGTTAGGCGCTAGCGTCATTAATTGTAAATTTTGTGTAAGTGCCTTGTTAATGCGCCCCTTTGAGGTCTGCGCCCCCATGGCAGCAGCCCTGTTGCCAGATCCTAGCTACGACACTGATTAACTATATTACAGGCGAACTTTTTTTGGCAAATTAGATCACATAATAGTGTCAGTTTGTTTCGCTGTTACTTCTTTTTATGTTTTTTCGTAAAATTATTTTTTGGCTGTCCCCAAGTTTATTATAGCATTAAATTACAAAATAGAAAAATGGTGAAAATATGTATTTGTAACTTTGGGAAAGCTATATCTGTTTTTACACAAAATAATGTCTCCAAATCATGATGAAAGGTTTACACTTGTTTAAAGGTAGGAAATGAAAAATGGATATTTTTAGATATTCTGATAGCTTAATTTTCTTTTGACGTAAAAATTTTTTCCAATAAGCCTGGTAAACGATATTGTTTTTAAATTTTAAATTAAATTTTATGGCGTCTCTTTTTTCATGTCATCTTAATTTCTTAGTACAACCATGATATTATCTGAGTTTTTTAATACATTTAATGTCAATGTTAATCATATAAATGTTACAAATGTTTTAATCTATTTTTAAAAACCTGATTCTAACATTAATTTCCACGAGAACTAAACTGTACTGATGATTACTAAAAGTATGATGGGTGCTGATTTGCTGTAGCTGTGGTGAATATTGGTTATCTATTATTTTATTAATATTCTATATTATTATATAAAATGTTTTCATTTAAAATAATTTTATTTCTTTACGCCACAGTACTTCTAGCTGTCATAATATCGAAGAGTATCACTTACATTTCCTATATTTAAATAAGTATATAACTACGATTTTGTGTAACCATTTTTTGAATTGAATAATTTAGAACAAATTTCAGAGTAAAGCCAAAAAATCGGTAAAATCATTTACTTATAAACACACAGTTCTAAAATAAGTAATTAATTTGATTTTTTTCACGCTGCAAGTCGATATTTTAAATGTTATTTATTTTATAGTAAGTATTAATTACAAAAAAAGTTGAACATATAAAGGCCTTGTACAATTTTTTAAATTAAAATCTAACATATTTCTCTATACTATTTCTGTTAATCTTTGTTAGCCTCCTAAAATAATACAAAAATAACATAATTTTCAGATTTCTTGACTACCAGAACCCTAACGATATATAACACGATGACACGAAACAACTAACTTAATCCTCTTCTCCACCTCATTAACCTCATATATGTTTAATTATAAATATCACAGGCCAACGATGAAAAAACTTTTAATAATTTTACCTGATTCCTATGTTTTTTGGTGTGCTGAGTCCGAAAATGGTAATAAAAAAGTCGTATCACCCACCAATTTTTCACATTTTGATATTCAAAATGTGAAAAGTTTATTTTTTATCATTCGAATGTTATTAGCTTGGCATTAAAATCAGAATTTTGTAAGGTTGGCAGTAAAATCAGATGTTATTAGGTTGGCAGTTCCTATAAATGTCACAGCTGTTTGTTTTCTTCCAGATAATATAACCTCGCATTGCAGCGTTTAACCCATCTGATTTAATTCACACTCAAAGTATGGCTAATCGTGGTTGTAAAAACTCTCCCAACACTTTTTGTTATATATGTGGTGAGTTTGTAGTTCAAAAACATAAAAGAAACATTACTGACTTTGTAAAAAAAAGTATACTTTGCATATTTTGGTGTAGTAATCGGTAATCAAGAAAAATGTTGGACTCCTCACAAAGTATGTTATGTTTGTGTCGAGGATCTTAGGAAATGGTATAAGAAAGAAAAGAAAGCTTTTAGATTTGCAGTACCCATGGTATAGCGAGAGCAAGAAAATCATTCAAATGATTGTTATTTTTGCAGCGGTGATGTTTCTGGATATAACTCCAAAAATAAGAAAGTAATTGTCTATCCTAGCTTTACTTCCGCTAATCGGCCGGTAGGACATGTCCCTGAGCCACCTCAGTCTATTGATGACGTTTTACAGTCCAGTTCCAAATTTAATGAAAGTCGACAGGATGGTGATGAGTTTCAATGTTCTCTAGAAAATTTAAAACCACAGTTGCATACACAAGCTGAGTTGAATGATTTAGTGAGAGATTCGGGTTTGACTAAGGAAAAAGCAGAATTGCTTGGTTCTAGGCTGAAAGAAAAACATTTATTGGAATCTGGGACATCTATTTACCATTATAGAACAAGAGATCAACAGTTCATTTTTTTTAAAAAGGCTGCTGCAAAAAAATAATTAAATTAATTAAAAAGGCTATAAAGACAAGATCTGAAATAAGAAAGAAGTAATCTATCATTCTAATTAAATATACACAGGATTTGTGAACATTTCAAAAGGTTTCTTTAATTTTTAGATTTTTAGATATTTTAGTATATTTAAAATTCCGAAATTGTTGTATTCAAAGGATTTTTGCTACATATTTTGGTTTCAGCTAATAATTCTGATTAAATATTAAAATTTTAATTGAAATGGGTCAAAAATAATGGTAGTATTTAGATACATAAAATAACTTAAGGAAAACTTATTTAAATGAATGTAAACAACGGAGGGTGTAAATGTGAGTTTAACTTACAAGAGGTTGAAATGAACTTCCGCATTCCTAATGTGGACCCTTTTACATGTTATTGTCGCGCCCTAATTTGAAAGGGTTACATAGCCATTTACACAACTTATAAGGGTTAGCCATAAAAGATCAACGGATTAACAAGGTTTTACTATACCAATAAAATTAGTTTATTTACTGATGTTTTTCCTATGACCAGGTGGAAGTATCAATTATTTCGAAAGCTAGTACCATGTACTTGCTACGGATAAATTAATGATTTTACACATACAAGCAGTTTAAAATACAATATAACTCTCAAAAGGCAATTTTAGTTATTAATTAATTATTCTGTTTATAATTTGTTAATCAATTAATACATACAAGTAGGAAAGCTGATTTATAACATGCTGTCTTAGATCACCCTGAGGATATCAAAGGCAAAACATGCCAGCTGGTAAGTTTAGAAACATGTTATTTTTAGTGTTCCGTACGGAACACCTATAAGATCACTTCGGTGTCTGTCCGTCTGTCTGTCCGGGTGTCTGTCTGTCGGTCTGTCCAGCTGTCCGTCTGCCAATCTGTCTGTCACGCCCGATTTCCTCCGAAACTATTTGACACAGAAAGTTTAAATTTGAGAGCCGCGTGTTTTTAAAAGTTAAATTTTGACTTAAGGGGTTAGCTTTGGGGGATGAATTCGGAAGTGAAAAAAATATTACCAGGTTATCGAGTGGGGTGTCAAATAATAGCATGTAAAATATCTATAATTTAATACTTGCGCACACTTTTGTTTGTATTATTTAAAAAAAAAACATGCAAAAAATCGCTGTCCCCCCACCTTATCTCGAAAAGTACTGATCAAAAAATTTTAAAAAAATTCTGGAATATTCTTCATAGGGTTAGATTAAACGAAAATTATCACGAGTACATTACCTTTAATAATTTATCTAGTATATAAAAAAATAAGGTCATCAATTTTCAGTAAAGGTCGGAAAAAAACTTTGCTGAAAACTCATTTTGGGTGTGTTTTATGGTCATTGATTATTTTATACCTTAGTAACAAAAAATTTTTATTTTAAAAACAATCAACGTACAGAAGTCCAACTTGCACTTGAACGGTTATTTTAATTGTAGTCACTATAATCTAAAGATGTGTAAATTTTCACTACTGTGATTAAAATATAGGCATCAAAACTAGTAGTAGAGGAACTGATGTTTCCTTGGGGTAAGGAGGAAAGTTTTAAATTTTGTCTAGTTTCAGCAGTGAAAATTTTTTAGATAGGTTATTAAAAAAAATAAGCATAATTATTTTTAGTTAAATATATAAGGGTTTAAATGAGTGAGGGACGGGTTAAAGAAGGTTACTATTAATGTATCATTTTATATGTTAGTTTCATGATTCATATTATTTATTCATTATTTCAGATTTTAACGGAAATAGTAAGTTGAAGAAAAATATCAATTCTTTGTTGTACATATCTCTAAAGTCATTCCAGTGCTCAGTTCTTATCCTCATTATTGTTTCATGATAGGACACATTAGTATTATTTTAGATCTGCATGTTTGCGAACAAAGTACTTGGTAAAATCATTTTACCAGTTTTTACTTTCCATGATAAACGGAATAATTGTAATCGTCGAGAAATCACCTTCTGAAATTATTACAATTCTTTACGTTAGAGGATTCTTAGATCACGAAAATAGAGTTTCTTATTTCTATCTGTCTCTTGATCTAACGAAATAGTAATTTCAAATTGTGTAGACATATGTATATATTTCAATTAGAAATATACTCTATAGTTTTTAAGAGAGTTTTTTTCAATTATGAGAATTTTTCATGATTTATGGTTGCACTAATGAGTAAACTGTAAGTAAAATTAGTTACACTCAAACATAAAGAAACTGAAGAGGGAATTAAGGAGTGATTTCGCATATATTGTGCTATATGTGATTCTTTGAGCTGAGAAATAAGAAGATTATTGTTTCTTTAATATTTATAATTTTACGAAAATTTGAATGTAAAGGGATGTGATTACAGAATAACCTAAAATTGACGTGACAAACTAAAAATATGGAAAAACTACATAAAGGAACTTTTTAAGGATGTACGACCAGAGTTTCCCACAACCCTCGCAAATAGTGCTCCCCAATAATTAAGGATGAAATTCTTAATTGGATTAACCATATGAGAATTGGACATGCACCAGGTCGGGACGAAATCTATACGGAAGTCTCAAAACTGGGGCTATGAAGAATTTTTGAATCTTTTTATGTAATTTATGGCTCTGGTCAAATACTTCAGAAATGACTAACCTGTGCTTTTATGTCTATACCGAAGAAAGCATCATCCAGGAAACGCGATGACTATCGGTTGATCCGTTTAATAAATAACATCATTTAGATTTTCTTACAAGCTACCCATTTTCGAATATACCGTAAATGCGAGTCTGACATATCTGAATCATGATTTGGTTTTGGTGACTCTCTCGGCACTAGGAAGGACTATTTTCTCTGCAAGTACTCGTTCAGAGATGTAGAGACGTAAGCTAGGACGTTTTCATTTGTTTGTCGACTTCACCAAAGCCTTTGTTAATATCCATCACGATATGCTCATTGAAATAATCAGATCGACCAAAACAGACATAAGAACTATTACAAAGGTTCTATCCTATATTACTAGCTGTGATAAAAGTGGACAGTAGTACATCCAATGAGATTGAGATTTGTCGGGGAGTACGTCAGGGATGTGTTCTCTCTCTTACCTTATCTATAATATGTGTAAAATGCAATGTCTCTTTGTCCGTCTGTCTGTGTATCTGTCCGTTAGTGCGCTTATCACTGGAGAACCATTTATCCGATTTACGTGCTTTTTTTTTTAAACATAAATATGTTCTCTGGCCAGGTTATAGGCTATATTTTATTACGTTAGGTAACATAAGGAATAAGCAGTTACGATAATAGTTAATCAAGTCGGAAAAAAGTTTGCCGCTAGCGCGTTCTCTTGCAATACTCTGCCTAAACCATTAAATATGGAACAATATCATGTAGCAAAGAATATCTGTATTCTATATAAAATGCAATTTCTCTCTGTCTGTCTGTCTGTCCGTCAGTGCGCTTATCACTCGAGAACCACTTATCCGATTTGCGTGTTTTTTTTTAACTCATATATTTCTTCTCTGGCCAGGTTATAGGATATATTTTATTACGTCAGGTAATATAAGGAATAAGCAGTGACGATAATAGTGAATTAAGTCGGAAAAAAGTTTGCCGCTAGCGCGTTTTCTTGCAATACACTGCCTAAACCATGAAATATGGAACAATATGATGTACAAAGAATATAATAGATATAAAATGCAACGTCTCTCTGTCTGTCTGTCTGTCCATTAGTATGCTTGTCACTCGAGAACCACTTATCAGATTTACGTGTTTTGTTTCAGATTTATACATATGTTCTCTGCCAGGTTATAAGATATATTTTATTACGTTAGGTAATATAAGAAATAAGCAGTGACGATAATAGTGAATCAAGCCGGAAAAAAAGTTTGCCGCTAGCGCACTCTCTTGAAATATACGTTAGTGTGCTTATCATTCGAGAACCACTTCTCCGATGTACGTGTTTTTTTTTTTAAATTCTTAACTTAATATTTGGCAAAAAAAAGGTCTATAATATATATAAATCGCAACGACTCTGTCTGTCTGTCTATCTGTATGTTAGTGCACTTAGCACTCAAGAACCACTTATCCGATTTACGTGTTTTTTTTTTTTAATTCATACATATGTTCTCTGGCCAGGTTACAGGATATATTTTGTTACGTTAGGTAACATAAGGAATAAGCAGTGACGATAATAGTGAATCAAGTCCACGCGAGCGGAGGCGCGGGCACTGCTAGTTTAACATATACTCTGAACAGATAATTTCGGATTCGTTAACTGGACAGAGAGGAATAACAGTCAGTGGCGAATATATCAATAATATCAGATCTGCAGACGACACTGCTATTGTGACCGGTACCTTCGAAAGCTTACAAAATTTAATTGCATGAATCATCAATATTCATAACAATATGACCTTAGTTTACATGTTTCCAAAGCCAAGTATATGGTAGTGTCCATGAAATCACACACCGATCCAACACCCCTGACAGTAGATGGCAGAAAAGTTGAGAGAGTTTCGACGTTTAATTATTTGGGTACGACCATCTACGATACTCGAGATTACGGGCGGAAGTTAAATGCAGAATTAAAAAGGCTAGAATCGCATTTCTTCAAATGATAGAATTTTTTATTGCCAAAAATCTCGTATCTTAAAAAAACGCAAATTAGTATACTTGAGTCATACCATGAGGCATGAAAATTATCGATTGTCCCAGCTCATATTCTAGGGCAAACTTGAGATGAAGGATTTGAATTAAATATGGCCTGAAATGCAACATTTTTTTTTGAAGAAACAAATAAGATTTCTAGTAATATCTAATGTAATATTTCGTTAATTATTTATGTATACCAGCCGTGGACGCAGCTACGCCAGCGTAGAGTTAATTCACCTTTATCGTCACTGCTTATTCGTTATGTTTATATTATTATATAGCTCGAGGAGCCTTAAAGACTCATGGCTTGGTTCTATACTTGTCCACTTCTTTTTGTCTCCTGTTAGCTTTTCCCAGTGCCGGATCCCCATCAACTCCGGATTTTGCTTTACTGCCTGAATCCAAGTAGATCGAGGTCTACCCTTGCCTCTTCTTCCAACCACTCCTCTTAATAGGGCTTGCTGTCTTTCTTCCTTCATCCTTACCACGTGTCCCAACCATCTTAATCGCTGGCTTCTTATGATTTGGGTTATAAGGGATTTTGCATATAGGCATTTTAATTCGTAGTTTGTTCTTCTTCTCCACAGTCTCTCTTCTTTCCTTCCTCCGTAGATTCTTCTCAAAGCTTTCCTTGATAGCACCTCCAACATCTCCTTTTCTCTTGCATTCAGTTGCAACCATATGTCCCCGTGGGTCTGACAACTGTCGTATATATTCTTTCTTTTGCTTTTCTTGATATATTCTTTGATTTCAATATTGGATTCATTGTCTCCAAACATCTCTGTCCTTTCGCTATTCTTTCTTGTATCTTCGTCCTTTCTTGTTCACTCTCTGTTATTGTTACTCCCAGATAATTAAATTTGTTTACTTTTTCAAACGTATATCTTTTCCCTAAGTTGTTTATTATATCTAAACTTTTGTTGTTTTTATTATACTTCTTCTTTTTAATTTGCATGTATTTTTTTTTCCTCATTTATCTTTAGCCCTTTCATCCTTCCCCTTTCTTCTATCCTACTTATGGCTTTTTTGAGGTTCTCTTGTGCTTTTGCAATCACTGCTACATCATCCGCATAGGCCAAGCATTGGCAGGTTTGTTGGTATATCGTTCCATTTGTTCTTATTTCTGACTCCCGGATTATCTTCTCTAGTACCAAATTAAATAGACATGTCGACACTGGATCCCCCTGTCTTAAGCCTCTCTTCATCGTCAACTTGTCTGATACTTTGCCCTCAACCAACACTCTATTTTCTGTGTCATTTAGTCATTCTCACCATGCGAATCAATTTACTTGGAATTTTTAGTTCTTCCATTATCTTGTAGAGTCCTTCTTTATTTACAGAGTCATATGCTTCTCTGAAATCCACACCAAGTGTAGTGCCAAATTTTGTTCTAAGCTATTATCTTGGATTTGCTTAATCGAAAATATCTGCTCTGTAACCGATCTATTTTTCCTGAATCTACACTGGTACTCTCCCAGAATAGACTCGGCTTTCTCTTCTAGTCTGTTTTTGATAGTCACCACTACTATCTTGTACACGACATCCAGTAAGGCTATTGGTCTATAATTAGCACATATAATTTTTTCTCCTTTTTTGTATATTGGACAAATGAGCGACTCTCTCCAGCTCACTGGCATCTTTTCTGTTTCCCAAATTTCTTGCACTAACTTGCATATTTCATTTTACAGATCTACTCCTCCAGCTTTTATCATTTCTGCTGTTATACAATTTCCACCCGGGGCCTTATTTTTTTTTTGGGTTCTGAGTATTTCTCTTATTTCTTCTTTGCAGGGTTTGTTGGTCCCCTCCTGCCCTTCAGTTAATTTTGCTTCCTATTTCTCATTAAACTCATTTTCATCTCCATTTAATGTTTCTTTAAAGTATTCCGCCCATCTATTCAGTCTTTCTGCCAAGCTTACTGCTAAACATCCATCTTTTTTCCTACATATTAGCATTTTGTCTCTGTTTATTCTCTTTGTATTTAAAAAAAAAAAATACGTAAATCGAATAAGTTGTTTTTTGAGTGCTAAGCACACTAATGGACAGATAGACAGACAGAGAGACGTTACGTTTTATATATGGTATATTATAGATTTTTTTTGATATATATTAAATTAGTAATTAAAAAAAAACACGTAAATTGGAGGACTAGTTCTCAAATGATAAACACTAACGGACAGACAGCCAGAGGGACGTTGCGTTTTATATATATTATATAGATTATTCTTATTATTATATAACCTAGCCAGAGAACATAAGTATGAATTTAAAAAAAAATACGTAAATCGGATAAGTGGTTCTCGAGTGATAAGCGCACTAACAGACAGACAGACAGAGACGTTGCATTTTATATATATTACAGATATTCTTTGCTACATGATATTGTTCCATATTTAATGGTTTAGGCAAGAGAACGCGTTAGCGGCAAACTTTTTTTCCGACTTGATTCACTATTATCGTCACTGCTTATTCCTTATGTTATCTAATGTAATAAAATGTAGCCTATAACCTGGCCAGAGAACATATATATATTTAAAAAAAAAAACTCGTAAATCGGATAAGTGGTTCTCCGCAGATAAGCGCACTAACGGATAGACTGAGAGACAGACAGACAGAGAGACGTTGCATTTTATACATATTATAGATATTTTACTGAAGGAATGTTTTAAAATAAATCCTATTATTATGTTTCAATGTTGTTTTTCTATCAAGGCAATTAAAAGTTTTAAAACAGCGCTAAATTTGTCTGGATATTCTATTTTTTTATTCATAATTATTTAAATTCTCGTAAGTTATATTAGTCAAATAATTAAAACTTTCTTTGCATTTTACCTTGGGACCATCAAATTTTTAATGAGGAAAGTTTCTTTAATAATTTGTAGTTACCAAAGTTCATCTTAATGAATATTTAAACATTGTTGGTAAAAGTACAGTTATTAAGAAAGAACGAGGGTCATAAAATAAGTTACAATCCTAAAATAACAAGGTTATAATTTAAATTTAGTGTTAGTGACTAATTTAAAGGCATGTTCCTGTAATTTGAACATTTTTAATAGGTTATAGTGCTCACTAAAACAATTATGCTCGTCAAATGTTGCTTATGTAAAAATTATTAGGAAAACAGGACAGGAAATCGAAAAATTATTTATGCTTCTGACAACGGCACCAGAAACGTCAATGTATATGGCACCTTAAATTCTGATACAAATTGTTTGCTAAATGATTGTTAATGATCATAACTTTCTCATGACAAAGTTTCAAGTTAAGTATACATTTGTTTTTTGAGGTAAAAGGGATGGAAGTTTGAATGTATGTTACACAAATGGTGGTATAATAAGAGATGTAGACATATCTTATGTGTACAATAAAACATTTTCACACATACACATATAGCAACGCCAAAAGCGAGTCGTATTTTCTAGTAGTGAAAATCTAGCGAAACTGGGGATGAAAGGGGTGCAAAATCGGAACCGCAAAAATACGTCTTGTTTGTTTTGCAAGTTCGTATTGGGGGTTTTTGGAAGTGCTGATATATAGTGGGGTAAAAATCTAGCAATAGATCTTTATTTGATCGAGCATATTTGCTTATATCACCCGCGTATTATAACTTCACTCCCTCATACCTCAAAAACCAAATGTATACTCGTCTCAAAACTTTGTCCTGAGTAAGTCTTCATCATTAACAATCTTTTAGCATAAAATTTGTATCAGAATTCGAGGGTGCCAAAACGGGTGATTTTTGAACTGTTTTTGGGGTTACTCTTTTGCTAAACGAAATAACTAAACAGAAACACATTTATCTTGCTAAAGGAAAGTATTGTATTAAGGAAAACTCACCTTTCGAGGATCTCTAGATCATAAAAAACATAGTCCCCCATTTCCGTCGATCTGCTAGTTTGTCTGTCAGTCTTTGGGTACGATAACTCTTGGATACAATGAGATATAGAAATAGAACGTATAGTAATATCGTTGTAGGGGAAGTCGCTAAAAAAAAATTTTTGCCTATTTTCTCTAGTATTGTTCATTATTCTGGGTTTTTAGATGAACCTATTTTAAGTATTTATAGTTAGACAAATATGGGGTTAAAGGGGTGGATGGTGGAAGATGTTAAAAGCGATGCATCGCATACATATTATACGTCCTTTTCAGGGTTCTTGTAGGCTAGGAATCTGAAAATTGTGTTATTTTTTCATTATTTTTAATTATTCACTGATATATTAAAAGAGGTTAGTGCAATTTGGGGATGCTAGAAGGGTTTATTTGTATAAATCGTAATATATCATTTTCTCAGGGTTTTTGGAATAACGAAAATATGATAAAAAATATGAGTAGCTAATGAGATGGAGAACGGAGTTAGAAGAATTACTTCGTATGTATCATGTAATACATCGAGGAACCTAAAATTGTGTTACTTCTTCATTATTTTCCCTTATTTATGATCAAACGTTTAAGGAGTTAGTGAGGTGGATGATGTAGTTAGAGAAAGGGAAATGTCAAGTTTCAGTTTTATATATTTCAAAGTTCCTGTCCCAGGTCAACTTCTTTTTGGAAATAAAATACCGATCATATATCCCCTAGTAGTGCTGAACCAAAAATATTCTTTAGGGTGATAATGTTATTACTTATTTTAAAACTACATATTTACAAAAGAAGTAAATCACTTTACCTATTTTCTTTATTGAATATTAAATAAATATTTTGTGTTTGAAAAATAAAAATAGGCTGAATGCCTACTGAGCCTCGCCTAACAAAAAGTTTTTTTTGAATGATTGCCTACTTAACATCCACTGTAAATTACTTAAGTGCTATATTTAATTATAGCCTGTCCCAAAATATAAGATCCTGATTTTTGCCGTTTTAAGTGGGCAATATAAAAATTCTGACCTTTTGTTTATGATAGGTTGCAGAGATGGAATTTTATTCATTAATGAAAATAAATAAAATTATAATTGTTTTTGGAGATGTTTGTTTATAGATGCATGTAAAAACAAATGGATGAGAAGTACAAATATACAGTTTTGAATGAATGGGGTTTACTAGAGGGGACATATTGTATAAATAAAAATATATTTTAACTTTAGCCTAATTCGGTTTCACTATCACTGTCATCAGCTGAGGTAATTATCAGTGGTTTTATATTATTTACATAAATATATGAATCCTCAATTTTAACAACGTGAGAAATGGAATTCTTCCAGCTTTCACAGGGTATATCATTTATAACTTTCTTTACTAATTCAACCACTGACACGCTTAAAATAGGAGAAACATTTTGTGCCCTTATTTTTGATTTAACTTGATGCCAAATATGTTCAACTGGATTAAACACACAATAATACGGAGGAAGCCGCAAAACAGTGTATCCCATTTTCTCAGCCATACTATCACAAACATATTTCTTTTTCCATTTATAGTCTTTCAAAACTTCCAAAAGATCACTTTTTATAACTAAAGTCAAAATAAAAGTCATTTTCTAACATATATTCCTGTATTTCCGATTTGGTGTTGGCTGCATTAGAAACCTTATTTAGTAGGCGACTATGGTAACTTGCATTCTCCATAACTATAACACTCTGTTCGGGAACATTTGGCAAAAGGGAATTTTGTAACCAATTTTCAAAAAGTTCTGTGGTCGTGTCTTCGTGAAGTCCAAACTAGAATCTTTTATGATTTTTGCAGATAATAGTAGACAATTTGAAACCCAGCCCTTTTCAGATCCATCATGCAAAATGGTTATTCGTTTACCTGTATTTGATGGTGCGTAAGTCTGACATTTTGTACTGCTATCAACCCACCCTTTTTGCACAGTGTCATTGGTATCGAACCATGTTTCATCAAGGTGAACTATTGGCCAATTCTCTGATCGATACTTTTTAATTTCTTGTAAATAAGTATGGCGCAACATTCGTAATCTTTGTGACTCCATCACTACTTGCCTTTTGTTGATTTTTCGGAACCGGAATCCCATTCTTAAGAGAATTCTGTGAAGGGACACAATGTATATTGGTCCCATCCTGCACCAGTCTTAATTTTATTTTGTCTAGTGTCGACACCAACTGCTTTTCATACATAGAATATATTTTTCTACTGATGACGTCTTTTTCACAATCGTCTACATGACACATTTGAAAATCTTCCCGTTTTTTCCTGTTCCTGAGTGATGGTTTTCGTATAATACCCTTAATCGTAGAAATTGGGGGTTTTGTTAGTTCACTGGTTTCTTGCAAAGCACTTTGTTTATTCAAATTTGTTTTTACCAAACTCTCGTAAACATTTTTTCACTATTTGTTTAGCGTCAATTGATAAATGTTTTCTCTTGCGATAGCCACTATTGCAATTTTCCCACGGACGTCACATAATTAAAATAGAACCGTTACGTTGTAAGTTGTAAGTAAAACTAAAAATTAAAATATTAAAAAGTATCTTTCGAATCTTAATGAGGACCTGTGGTCATTAGGCCTATATTATTAAATACTTAAAACCAAATATATATTTAAAAATAGATCCAATATGATTGCAGGTGCAAGTATACAAAGCAGGTACAATAAAAATACGTTTATCGTAATACCTGGCAACTATGCAAAAAACCATAATAGGGTCGTTTATTGCCTCATTGAAAAGCAAAAAGGCAGGATCTTATATCTTGGGATTTACTATACCAAGTCATCATCATCAACTAGCCACTTTCTGTCCATTTCTAGACACAAGCTTCTTCTTTCTGTCTCCAGGTGCTTCTGTTTTGCGCTTTCCTCATCCATGATAGACCTATCGCTCGCTTTATATCGTTAGCCTAGCGGTATCCTCTAGTCCGTTTTCCTATCTATGGCTTCCACTGTAATATTGTCCTTGTCCATCGATCATCCTGACATCTAAGCGCATGACTGCAAACCCCCATTTCAACTCAGTCTCTCTCATTTTTCGATTCTTTTTCGGTTTTTCAACGATATTCCCATCATTTGCCGCTCATCGTTCAAATTTGAGTGCCATAAGTCATCACTGGAAGGACACATTGTTCAAACAGGCGAGATCTAAAGCGCATTGCGACATTTTTATTTTTCAATGAATTTTTTAATTTTCCGAAAGCAGCCCACGCTAGTCTTCTTCGTCGGTATAGTTCTTTTGTTTGGTTGTCTCTTTCTAACGAGATCTCACTGGCTCTCACTGGAAATTACCAAGTACAAAAGCTTAAAATGAAAATTTGTCCTATTGCAGTAGTGGGATAATGGGATATTTAGTCAAAACAATATTCATAATTTAAGTATTTATTACAAACATATTATTAGAAGCAATTTTCCTAAATTCTAGGGTCAGATTGAAAGCAGAGAAAACTGTCACCATTTGTCAATAAAACCACTATGACAGGCAGAAAGAACTGTGATATTAGAAGCAGACCAACAGAAAAATATTTCCTCATATGTCATCATCAGAGAAACATGAAATTTTTCAATTCAGGATAACTTCCCTCTGGTTTTGTTCAGCTGCAATGAAATATTAATTAATTCCCTAACATTGATAATTAATCATACTGGCAAACAGATGACAGTACGCTTATCTCTTCATTCACTTTGAACGCTCGGACGAGTGTCTGCAGACAGCGGGAAGTTGTTCAACTTAACAAAGACCTAGAAGAAATTCTGTCTTGGGTACCAGTAACCAAGTGGAATTTAACGCTACAAAAACCCAAGCGGCAGTTTTTTTCTAAAAAAGTTAACGTTGCTGAACCCGACATAGTTATGGCGGGGCACTCCATTCCCCTAGCATCGTCGCTAAATTTGTTGGGCGTTAGTTTGGGAGCAAATATGTCTTGGCATGAACATGTTGCAGGCATAGCAAGGAGAGCTTCTCAAAAATTGGGAATATTATTTAGAACCAGAAAGCTTTACACCCCACAGCAACTGTTAATTCTTTACAAAGCCCAAATTCGACCAACTATGGAATACTGCTCCCACGTTTGGGGCTCCGCTCCCAAACGTACACTGCATTTGTTGGATTCTGTTCAGAGAAGAGCGGTCCGTCTGATTGGGGACCCGGAATTAACCGGCGGCCTTGATTCCCTGGAACATCGAAGAACGGTTGGCGACTTGAGTCTGTTCTACAAGTATTTTCATGGAAAGTGTTCGAAGGATGTAGCCCGCTTAATTCCTCCCAAAGCGGTGCATGTTAGAAATACACGTCGCGCTGGTGCTTCGCATCCGTATGAGGTTCAGCTTGTTACTCCGCGTACGACGCTTTTCAAGCAATCTTTTATATGGAGAACGTCATCCCTTTGGAATAATTTGCCCAGCGCTGTGTTTCCCACCGAGTACAATTTACAGCGATTCAAGAACAACGTGAATCGCTTTTTCCGCACTCGTGCCGCTCCTGGAGCGTTTTAGGGACTTCCCTGCAGCACGTGTGCTAGACCAATAAAAAAAAAAAAAAAAAAAAAAAAATATATATATATATATATATATATATATATATATATATATATATATATATATATATATATATATATAAGAGTTTTTGAGAATAAATGACTTCGAGAAGGACATTAACCATAAATACTTAATAGTGGCTAAACTTTGGATGGAATAAAATTTTCAACATGATAATCAAGTCTTTGCTCGAAAATAAAACACAGCTATCACTTTTCATAGCAAATTTATTCAATTATAAGTTTGAAACCGATACCAGTCAGGAACACGAGTATTTTTCAAGAGTGCGATATAGGTATGTAGATGATGTGTTCGTGATTTTCGATACAAGAAAAAAACAAATGTAGATGATTTTGTTTTTAATTTAATTAGCCGATATGACTCCCTTTACTTATGATATTCAGAACAACGAACAACTATTACTTTAGAATATTTTTTGATTATTTAAAATAATAACAAATTAGGATTTGCCATCTATAGGAAAAAAATACTGTAAAAGATATATGTATTCCGAATGACTTATTTTATTTTAAACAATATAAACTTACTGTATTACACTTTTTAATTCATCGTCTTGTTACTTTCCCTTTAAATAAGGTCAGATTCCAAAATTAAAGAAATCTTATTGAGAACAAACATAAGATCAAAGATTATGACGAAAACTAAATAAACAAATTAATATATAGACATAAGTTATGGTTAAATATTCATAATTCCACTTTTTTACACGTGAGTAAAATAATATTAAAGAGTTTTACTAAGGTAGACGTCATGTTGGTCTATAGGTCATTAGATACCCTAATAATATCTTAGAAAGTCCGAAGTTTAAAATCGGGCAAACAAAAAGGCCGATTCAGGCAAGGGTGAAAGAATATTTAGATCATTTTAAGTATGGTAGATCAGAAAATTCAATCTTTGCCGTAATGCTTGATTTTTCCTAACCTTAAGTTATAGTAATATGAGACAATTTAAAGATAGTTAGAACCTTATCGGATTATTGGATCTATACAAAATAAGGCTCTAAATAACCTCCGTCTGTGATTTTTCGGATCCGCTCAAGTAAATTACAATTTTGGTATAAATAGCTCAGTTTTTAATCTTAGATTTAGTCAATCGCCACTCCTCAAGATGGACTGAATCGGTGATTCGCAAAACGCAAGTCGATTTTGAAAATAAATTGTTCGGTATAGTGATGATAACGATTGTGTACGAAATTATAGATAGTCTTAACACCGACAGATAGTTTATAATAGAATAAATTCTACATTGAAAGCAGTGGCAGAGTTGTGTTCAGGGAGCGAAAGGATATGGAAACAAAGGGCAGTTTTTTAAAGAAAAAAGGGAACACGAAAGACGAAGCTGGTTATAGAGAGAGAGGGGGTCTAATCTACAACCGAGGAGTGAAACTCCTTCGTGAAAAAAAGAACTCCCTTGCTTTGAAACTCTAGACCCTTAGGACCAACGCAACACAGTAAACTAAAAATCGATTTATTGATGGATGGAAATTTTTCACCAAAAGGAATCATTTAATACAATGTAATTTTAAAAACTTAATTTAAAAATTCAATGAACAGGGAAGGGGATTTTTAACAAAAAAATAACCTTTTCTCCAGTAGAACCCTAAAAATCTATCGGAGGCAGGAGATTTTTCACAGTAAAGAACAGCTTCTTACCACATAACTCCAAAAACTTATACCATATTTAAAATTCGATATACGGGAGATGAACATTTTTTATAAAAAACAACAGTAAAACTGCCGTATTGCTAGAGCAATCATTTTTTATACATTTACAAAAGCGGGATCCCCCTTGGCTACAGCAGAGGTTGAAAGAAATTTAAAGTTTACTTCATTTTATAATTTCAAATGATGGTGAGTTGCCACTTTTCTTTGATAATCGATTTTCCAAGTAATACATTATATTATTTTTATATTATTAATATATTATATTTAAAATGCTCGTAAATGCGATGTATCGACTCTTTTTGTTCTCACTATAGTTTATATACTTTTTTTACCCTATATTTTCTTCTTGATAGTAAGTCCCTATTAAGCACAAAGGGAAATTGTCTGGAAAAATGTTTTTTAAGCATCGAATTTGTAATTTTAGCTGAGTGTTTTGAAGGTGCTATTTAAAGTTACAACTTTGTAACTTTAAATAGCACCTTCAAAACTCTCAGCTAAAATTTTTAAGAACCAATGATTTTGCTGAGTCAGTATGGGAGTTGCTAAAAAACCAGAAAAAACGCTCTTAATACTATTAAAAGTACTCAAAATTTATTAACTCTCATGTTCTCTAAACTGGTAGCACTCAAGAATTATGAAAAATATAAACCAAAACAACCTGAACTAACCTGAACAATGAGTAAATTTATATGAAACATTTTAGTTTGCTATTAAACCCGGATCTTATCTGATACATGTAAAAACAGAGGGATGATAGGACCCTCTATTTACTTATCACCCTTCTGCTTTACTTACCGATTAGTAATTTATATAACAAAGTGATATGATTAAAATATATCTAACTATGAGACGATGATTAAAAAGTTTTTGTTAATGTTATCAAGTGTTAATTCGCCGGAAAAAAATATTTTTACTACAAATTGTAAAAGGTTTTAAAACATTACTGAGAGCTTCTTCAGCTCACAATTTCAGTCTTTACAATTTTTTAAATTTTAACGTAATTTTAAAAGCTGCAATCTCACATAATAATTTGGAATATTTCTAACAGTACATTCAATTTACTTTTGCAAAAGAACGTAATACTCGCTTTCTATGCAATAACAAAATAAAAAATCAAATTACTCACCAATTGCCAAACAGGCAGCAATGAAATCAATATAAAACAAAACTAGATGGTTTTGTTTATATTTCTCAATTTTTTTCAGTAATTGTTCTTTCCAGTTAGCAATTTATTTTTAATATCCTCATCATAAACGCCGAAACACTGGGGCTCAATTCTATCTCTACCTTGTTTTCTTTTTTATCATAATAGCTACCTGCGCAAAACCACAAATCTGACTTATTGCTTTGTATTTGATAGAATGTGTGTATTTTCTGCCTTAGATTGTAAAACATTAGCTGCAGATATATGAAATTTTTATGGTGGAAGTTAAGTTGATCATGTTAAATTCAATAGTAGAAAAAACACAAACAGCAATTAAAGTTAAAATATTGATGCCGTAGTACTCTATTTCACTGGCTGTCATAATCAGCGTGGTAGATGTTGACCTAGTCGCAAACTTATCTTAACAAGATTGGGCTTATCAAAGGATTGATCAAAGCTGCATTTAAAAACTTGTAATATATGACGAGATAAAATTATGAAGTAGGCAGCAGAGAAATAATATAATAATATAATTAAATGTAGAAATAATATAATGAAATATTTGCGTAACTATAGAGTTTTTAATTTATTTAATATGAAATGTGTTTACATAAGAAACTTCTGTCCTGTGATGGGTACATCTATGCTTTGGGTAAAAATTCTCGGCTATGTTGCAGGAGGTGACAACATGCACATCAGACTAGCTGACAGCGTCACACTGGTACAGAGGAAAAACATAGGGACGCAAACTCTGTCTTTACCTTTATATATATATTTGTTTGTTTATTGCTTTCGGTAATCACTAACCAATATTACTTCATTTCATTAAATAAACCAGTATTTATTTATAATTTTTTTATATAAGCTTATACTTATTTGCAAATAATTTGGCAAAATCATGCATGAATAACGGCAGTGTTGTAGTAGGACTTGCCCAGTTTGCAAAAAACAACTTTCTGCAAATGTATAGCTAAAGGTATATTTTTACGCGTAAGGTGAGTTTTAAGTGGAAATGAGTAAGTAATTACAAATTAGCTTTTTGGATATTGCAATCGGGTAGGGTAGTGGCTAGAATTATTCTCTTTTTTATGAAAAAAAAATGAGCTAGCACTAACCATAGTGAATTACAGTTAGATAGAATGATCAAGGATGTTGATTCCGACACTCTAAATTTCTCTCTATTCTCATTCAGAATTCTTTTTTCTATAATTGAATTTACGTTTTCTTAAATAAAACAAATCAAATCATATGCTTTTATTGGAAAAATTAAAACAAAAAGTAAACAAAACAAAGTAATAAAAAACAAATAGAATTAGAATAATAATATCAATTAATACTTATAGATTTCATCAATTTGATCTTTCCACCCCCCCTCCCCAATTAGGGAACTCGTGTGGAGACTGACGCCCAGTCTCAAAGAAAAGAATATTTTATTTACTGAAATTAAATATAAAAATAAAAGATAAATGTAATAAAATTAAATATGTTTCTTACAGGTGCTTAGCTTAAGAAAAAATCTAAAAACGAAATAAAAAATCCTCTAAGACAAACAAAAAAAGAAAACAAAAAACCGAGAACAAAAAGAGTAATAAAAAACTATGGAATGGCACTGATGGGTAAATAAAAAACAAAATATTAGGTTCCCATACCTACTTATGTTTACAAGGGAGGGAACTGGATGAGAACAAAAACTACCCGTTCACAACCAGCCATCTCCCTAAAGGTTTTATGAATGCCGCAACTGAGCCGATGGCGAAGACATTAAGAGGGAGAGCGTTGAATAGACGGGGGCCAGAGTAGGTTGCATGGGCAGCAGCAGCAGAGGTGTGAGCTCTAGGCTCCTCCAGGGGTTCTTTTGCCCGCCCTCGAGCACGATATTGATGGGCGGGGGACACCGGGAAGTCCTTAAGGTGATTAAAAATAAATTTTATTTTATTTATTTATATAAATTATTAACTGTTAAAACATTAAATTTACTGTATAAAAGTGTTGAAGGATAATAGATTGATTTTTTTAAACAGATTTTGATTATTTTTTATGAAGCAAAACCAATGGTTGAAGTAATGTGGGTGCGCAGTGGCCTCAGCTCACAACGCCGTACTCGATGACGGATTGGACCAGCGCTAGGAACACCACCCTCAGTTGATCCAGAGGAAGAATCGACCTTAATTGAACGAATGTGTATATTAATTTTCTCACGCTGGAACACAAATAAAAGATGTGGTACTCCCACCGCAGGTGCCTGTCAACCATAATACCTAAATACTTAGTTGAGGCCCCAGTCTTCAAAGGTTTACAGGAGCAAGCAGACAAATCACAACCTGTCTCACGAATTATGAGTTGATGGGCGCCATTCTCCGGGGGCTGGCCCACAGTAGTCAGCGAGAAGGGCAATGCCAAGATTTAATCTCCACTATACCTGAGTTTGACCTTTCAAAAGCTTCCTCCCAAGAGTCCCCAGAGAAAAACGGCCACTGTATCGCCAGCAAAAGAGTACAAGTTGCAATGTAGAACATCAATAAATAGCAAGTCATTAATTTATAATAAAAATAAAGTTGACCCCAGCACTGAGCCCTGAGGAACACCTGTGATTACAAAAAGTTCAGTACTAACCTTTTCCCCAACTCGAACCATCTGCCTTGTCCCAGTCAAGTATGATTCAAAAAAATTTCTAACTGTACTTCTAAAACCAACCGTTTCCATTTTTTCCAAAAGCAGGTCATGATTGTCAGTATCAAATGCTTTCTGTAAATAAAGAAACACTCCAAGACTGTTCATGCCACTGTCAAGATGACCTACTACTGTTTTTGCAACATTAAAGATTGCATCAGCTGTATTCATATCCATCCTAAAACCAAATTGGTGTTTTGATGTGTTATTATATTTATCTAAATAATCCATCAGACGAACCTTAACACATTTCTCTATAATCTTGGATACACATGAGAGAAAGGAGATGGGTCGGTAGTTTCCAAGCACCTCTCTACTACCTGCCTTGTACAAGGGGAGTACCGTAGCGAGCCTCAATTCCTCAGGAAAATGTCCCTGCTGGAAACATAAATTAATAACATATCCCATAGGTGCCTAAATAGCAGAGGAATTATCAACAAGAGATTAGATGTTATTCTATCCTGACCAGGAGCCACATTTTTTCTTAATTTTTCAACTTCACTTTCCGTTACAGGACGGAAGAAAAAGGAATCAACAAATTTTGACACTTCAGAATGACAATGTCCTAGAAGTTTACTTTTATTTTTATTCTTTATTGTTTCTGACATTTCTCTCCCTATATTAATAAAATATTTATTAAACTCCTCTGCCATCTCCGCCTCCTGAGAGGCATTCAATGAACGTTTATCAGCAGAAATTCTTCTACTAATGGACCGACAACCTTTCCTCTCAGTATCAGTCGCTTGATTTATAGTTTGCCATACTTTTTTGAGTCAGAACCAGATTGTCCAAATTTTTGCTTAAAGAACATTTGTTTTGCTGTTTGAAGTGCTGCTTTTCAAATATTGCTATATAGTTAAAATTACATACAAGACCAAAATTAAACGTTTCCCTACGTATTACCATGGCCATTCTCTCCCTCTTCCTAATACATTTAACGAGACCAGATGTAATCCACTCCTTAACTTTTGATAGTTTGCTAGATCTCTTTTTTCTCTAGCACCCATGCAGCTGGTTGAGATTTCAATTAATTTTTTATAAAACGTAGTAAAAGTTTTTTTCGAATCAATTTCGCTATAAACTAGGTCCCAACTTTCACTTTGAATTCCTGATATTAAAATCTTAGTGGATCCTGATTTTTTAACGCCTTCAACCACGCCCAACCGTCCCAGCTTTGAATAGATAAGACCTAATCTTGCATCATGATCAGATAATGTACAAACAGTAATATATGATGCATTGACTTGAAAATATTATTAGAATGCGGAATGAGCTAGAAAGTAAGGGTTTAAACTTGATCCCCTTAATCACAAGTAAATAGCATTGCGCTTAGTAACTAATCTATGAGTCAAGCACCTAATTAGTGTAGTTATCTTTTTGCTATTTTAGGTGTTTATTACATTATGAATTCATTTTACAGAAGAAGCAAAGATATACCGTAAACTAATCAACAGATGCAACGGTGGAATACGACAAAACTAGTTTACAACATTGAGTTTCTCAAATTCACAAACTTAAAATGAGGCAATCAAGTATTTTATTTAAAAAATCCGACAAATTTTCTTCTCTAATTTAAATTTAAAATAGCTTCACGCCGAATAAAAGGAAGAGAGAGAAATTCTGTCTTCCCTGACAACGGCAGCGGAAAGTGAAAGGACAGTAATTAACAAAAAGGATTGATTAAACTTGGAATTAAATCGTCTTTTGGTGTACCAGGCTTTCAGTTTTTAGTAGAAACGCTGAGTTTTTAGGGCTATATTTGGGTTACTTTCAAATAGAATATGCTTAAAATTGATTTAGGAAAATAAAAATATATAGAAATAAAAAAAAACAATATTGATTTTCTAATAAGAATTTTCTTCCACGTACATTTATTGTCTTTAAATGGATATTTTAAAAACTTATTTAGTATGTGTTCCTTGAAGTTAGGACCCTAAAATGTCCGAAAATGTAAACATTCGGTAAAATGATTTTTTCGCGAAACCGACGTTTCGTTCGAGGAAAATATGGGCTAATTGCGTAATTATTGGCTGTCTACGTACATATACACTAAGATACAATTATTATCTTATTTCTGTTGACTTTTAATTTTTTTATTTCTTGGGTTATAATCTTTACACACAATTGTTGATAAAATTACATACTTACAAAACTCTCTGCTTAAAACGTTTTCACTTTTAGGGAAAACGCCGGCTACTTATTAGTTTATTTGTTCTATATAATTGTTTTCTTTACAAATTGTTTTAGCTCTGTTATGTAAAGTTTTAACTATACGATCGTCGCAGTTTAAACTGGATACCTATTTGTAAGGGTTGGCTTTCGATATATGTTTTAAATAAATTCATTAATCATTGTTCAAAGGAATATGGGTAAATTTAGATTTTATTGTTTCATTTTTGTTAGAAATTAATCATTTTGTCCAACCATAAAAATGATAAATAAACGTTAAAAGAGCCACACTGTTCCAATACACTCACAACAACGAAGCTGTAGTTCACACGTTGTATTATTGACAGTCCTTTAGTAACAGTTAGCGAGATTTATTAAACAAGCGTGTTAATGGTGGTGTCAATTAGTTTAATCGTTATTTTATATCTGTTTAAGCTTTAACGATTTATTATAAAGTTTTCTAAATTGACTTTTTAGTATGTTTGGAAAAGATTTTAAAGTATTGTTATTTCATAAGGATATTCGAGAGTTAGTGTACATAATTTCATATATTTTGCAACATGGCGAGTCCAAGGGATTAAAAGCACAAGCCACCTAAATAAGTAACTAAAGTCTGAATTTGTTAAGAAGATTTTGCAAATTATCAGAATTTTATAGTTTACTAGAAGAAAACTAAGATTTTTTTGTCGTTTAACTGACAAAGTTTAAAAACGTGATTTACAAAATAATTTTGACAATTCTAAGACCTGCGCGGCACGTGCGATACAGAGGAATTTCTAAATTGCTACAAGAGCGGTACGTGTGTCATAACAGTGATTTATTGGCAGTGGTTAACGTTAGTCGTGAATCGATGTAAGTTCTACTCGGTGAGGAGCACAGTTCATTCCAAAGGATTAGATAATTTATATAAATGCGTTTTTAAAGAGAGTTGGACGATGTAAGCTTTTCCGCATATACTCGTAGTTAAGATGTATTAGTGCGACGTGTACTCCTAGCATGTGTCATGTTATGGGGAAAATGCGATTTCTTCCAAAATAATGATACTAAAAATTTGAAACTCGTATTTTTGGTCTTTTAAGTAACGATAAGGAGTAATATTTTTTAAATTACCCCCGTAATAATCTATTATCATTTTAATTTCGAAATTAACTTATTTTAAAAATCAATTTATTTTATTTCGTATTCAGCTAACATAACCTCTCTTTTGTAAAATAAATTTTTGGAAAATATTTTTGGGGAAATAATACATATCTTTTTTCTGATTTCCGTTTAATTAAGTCGGAAAAGCTTAATTTTCTTAAGTAATTAATTTTTAATATATTAAGATTGTATAATAGAGCTGTCAAAAACATACGGTTGTTAATGTTATCAGCTACCAGATGTTTTCTTCGACTTGTTTCTATAGGGAAAGTCCATTCTGCGATTGACTTCATGCTCTTGGACTATTTTAAAGGACAGCTGAATGAGATTCCAATCAAGGGAGAATACTTCCACGATTTTGGATAATGTTCAAAGAAAGTAGTTTCATGGTTTTAAGTTTTTAATAACTTAGTTTTCATGGATGGAGTACCGTACTTGATATATTATTGCCTTTATTTTATGTTCTTTTTCTTTCAATAATACTAACCCTCCAGTTGTGCATGTGTGACAGGAGTTGTGTCGCTACCGAGCTTATCTGCTTGACCTGGAATATTTAGTGTTCAGGATTTTCAATAAAAGTTGAATTTCGGGAACTTGTTTTTTTTTAATGCTCATGGCATGGAATGATGTTGGCAATATGGACTTCCGAATTTGGAGATATATAAGAAGGAGACTCTTTCGTTTTTTTACGGTACATAAGTGAGAATGGTTTAATTTTTATAATAGAAGGGTGAAAAGGGTAGATATGTCGATTTTGTGAAAACGAAACGTTTGGCTATGATATTTTGGATGTTTGTCAAGGCTCAAGGTGCAATTGCAAATTTGAGTTTGCCGTCAAGTTACAAGAATTAGCTCAATATCCAGTTCAGGTTAGTTCAGGTCAAAATTTAAGTTGACTGGCTCTATGCTATGTTCAAATAAAGAATACCATTTATCTACACTAATTGACGTTGGCTCATTTATGATAATTTTGTGTGGAGTTTTTCGTGCTCTAGATACCTATTTAGTTTAGCTATGCGTCTCACTGCGGATTTCCGCCAACCACCAGATTGAACTTATAGAAATTTAGCTACTAGAGTGTAGAATCTATTTTTTCCAAAGGCCACGAATCGGTCAAAGAGCTTAATCCATGCATTTAATTTTGTATTGGAAAATAATAATCTCTTGTTAAAGTCTCCGCTGGTTTCTTTAAATTTAATCTTGATATAATGCGGTTAGAACTGGTAACGAAATCTTACGTACTGTAAGACACTATGTGCACTATATGGGTAAATTTTAGTTTCATATCAAGAAAAATCTAATATATATATATATATATATATATATATATATATATATATATATATATATAACAAATAAAGAGAGAAAAAGCAAAAGTTGCCATATCTAACAAAATCTTAAGATATGAATGAAACTAGTTGGGGAACTCGGCAATATATATATATACATATATATATATATATATATATATATATATATATATATATATATATATATATATATATATATGTATATATATATATATATATATATATTTATATATATATATATATATATATATATATATATATATATATATATATAGGGCGTTCTTGTCATTTGTTCCTAAATGGCGGTGGCCATATGTGGTGGTCACAAGTGAAATAACTAACGATGTTCTCAACATCCAAGGTTCCCAATTACATCCATGTGTTAAATTTGTTTTTTAGAATTTTGTCTACAGTGTTTTAATGTGTATTTTGTATATTTTATGGATTAACCAACTTTTATATGTAACAACTTTTTTATGTATAACCTACGGCCATTCAGGCTAACGAAATCTTTGCACTTCTCATTTCTGCCCTGAAGAAGGTCCCAATCCAGGACCGAAATATTGGCGGCTTAATGAAAATTGTGTGATCTCCTATCACGCCCTAATTTGCCGAGTTCCCCAATTAAGATTGTATTTATATATATATATATATATATATATATATATATATATATATATATATATATATATATATATATATATATATATATATATATATATATTTTCCTTTACGATAGGTATACATGAGTAAAGAAAAGAAAATTTTGATGAAACAGGAAGCCTAAAATAAATTCTTGACAAAAAGATAAATTAATTTTTAAATAAATTAAATTTTATAATAAATAAAATATTTAAAGGTTTTCTCGGCAACTTAACTAGCAGTACCTTTCCAAAATGAGTGAACAAAATCGTTTCAACAAAAAATTACTATATACCTAGATAAAACAAACTTATGAACACTAATTTTTCGAAAATTTATGATGCCTCGATAATAGTTCACAAGAAAAATAAGCCAGACAAAATTTAATGTTTATAATTGGATATATGAAGAATTTGAAATGATGGCGGTTACCTTAGATTAACCTTCTTTCTATACTCAGGTATTTACTGATAAATTTTGTTTCGAATATAAAATACATTATTTACATTTCTTAAAAAATTAGGCTGGCACTATGCCCTGCCCAGAATTGTAGGAGACGGAAAATAATGTTTGATGGCTCAAATTATTTGGAATATCAAGCACTTTCGAATGTTGAGTGGCAAAACATGATTACTCAAAATGGCGGGTCCAATATGATGGCTACAAATATGGTTTGCGTCGAAAAAAGTTATTAAAACGAAAAAGCATTCAGATTGCTATTTATAAATTTTATCTATCCACCTTCCTGCGTTTGCATCACTGTCGAGAAATTCAATATGTTTCACTTTTGAATGGTAAGACCTCGTCTCCTAATGGCGGCTGCAAGTGAGGTAAGCGCTGACTGTTTTTCAGATTGGAGATTTTGAGTAATTCTGATATGGAGTTGTTGGTAGTTCAAAGGTTGCCGATGGTTGCTGATTACGAATCTAAAGTCAGAATTTAAAAATTCAAGTTGTCGAATCCATTATTGCAGACGTCAATCCAAAAAATTAAAATTGAAATAAAAAGAAGCATAATCGCATTTTATATGAAATTTGCAATAGAAAAGCAATTTTTCACTAAAACGCATAGATTTTGAGAAAAAAATTCCTAAACAATCTGTAATTTCGTACTTTGAGTACTGAAGGTGCATATTTATAAACATGTTTTCGAAAAAAGCTCTCCGTGTTTAGCAGGGTTAAGACTGTCTTTAAATGCCATTTTAAAGCCTATATTACTTTTTTTACAATTGTTTTATTTATTTTTAGTGTTTTTTTTTAAACTTTTTTTTATCTATTTAAGGGATTACACAGCGTCTATCGGCGCTTTCCGATTTCCAGACTTTTCTTCCATTTTTTCTATCTAGGCATTGATCTTCTTGTAGATTTCTTTCACGGATAGCCTTCCTTATTCCTTCTCCCCCAAGATTTTCTGGGTCATCCTTTCTTCCTTCTTTCAGTTGGTGCCCATTCCGTTAGGGTTCTCGGCAATCTCCACTCTGTCATTCTTCTTACATGTCCGTACTAGGAAAGTTGTTGTCTCTGTATAATTTCTACGATTGTTTCCTTTACGTCCATCATTTCCCTAATTCTTTCATTTGTTATTCTATCTCTTCTACTTATTCTGCACGATCTTCTTAGGGCATCCATTTCAACTGCTGTTATCTTTCTTTTATCCGCTGCAGTGATCTTCCATGGTTCTGCTCCGTATAGTGTTATGCTTTTTACTACTGTGTTGTAGATGTTCATCTTCCGTTTCTTCGTGACATCTTTATGCCGCCATATTCCATTTAGTCTTTTCACGACTCTCCGTCCCTGTCTAATACGTTCTTTAATTTCTATGGAGTCTTTGCCTTCTGTGTCTATTATTTCACTTAAATAATTGTATTTGTTGCATGTTTTAATATTTTCTCCGTTCTCTAGCTGTAAATCTGTAGCCTTTCCTCCTTCGCATAGATATTTTCTCTTTGTTACGTTCATTGATAAGCTCCATTTCTCATACTCCTCTTTGATCTTATGTGTCATATTTATATCTTGTTGGTTTTGGGCAATCAGAACTTGGTCGTCCGCGAATTGTATTGTATAAATAGTGCTGTTGTTAATCTCAAATCCCATGCCCCTGCACTTTTTTTTCCATTCTTTTAATGCTTGTTCTGTGTATATCTTAAACAGTGTTGGCGATATACATTATCCTTGTTTTAGTTTTTTGAAGTATGGACGCCTGGTGATATCAGCTGTAATATTTTAATTTTAATTGTAGATCCTTTGTGTAAGTTTTTCAGTGCTTTTATTATGGTGTGGTTTAAATTTGTTTGTTCTAGTGCTTCCCATAACTTTTCTATTGATATATTATCATATGCTTCACTGAGAACACTACGAAAATGATGTGTAGTTCTCTTCCTACTGTTATCTTTTTTTCTATGATCTGTTTCAGGCAAAATATCTTATCCATGCAGGATCTTCCTGCACGGAATCCCCTTTGTTCTTCTGCTTCTTTTTCTTTGTATTCCTCACCTATTATGTCTCTTAAAGTTCTTCCATATAAGCGACTAAGTTTTGATGTTACTTTGATACTTCGATAGCTTTCATATTTTAAGCGGTCTCCTTTTTTGGATGGTATAAATTCCACTTTCCACTCTTCTGGAACCGGTTCGCCTAATAAAGATTTATTAATCAATTCTATAATCATTGTTATCATTTTGTCGGTGTCATTTTTTATCATCTCGGCCATGGTTCTCCCTGGTCCGCTTGCTTTTCGATTCTTCATTCTCTTAATTATTTGTTTCACCGTTTCAGGTGTCACCTTTTATTATTTAACTCTTTTAAATTTCCACCAAATTATTTTCTGGTATACGACACTTTCCTAAATTTACTGTAATCCTCTTTGGACATATAAAGTTGACATTTCTCATAATTATCTTTTGGCACACATAATTATATCATTACTTTAGGAAAACCATTCTCGTTATTATTATTTGCTTAGCTTATAAAAAATGTATAATTTACTCCTATATACCAGATAAAATCTGAATGTCGTATTAAGATATCGATTCTATTAAATTTAGACTCATATTTGGGAGATTTGAATACCTATTTTTCTTTTTGTACAGGGTGGTCCAATTTGGACGCTTTTAAAGGTAAACTCCTTTAACTAAAGAAGATAGACGAAAACTGATGTCGATGTCTGAGGCGACAATTTTTATGATAAATTCAATGGTGAAAACTGCATTTTGGAAAAATGTTTGTAATTCTTTTCCTATTGAAAATTTTTGATTTCTGTAAAAACATTTTCAAAGCACTGGATTTCAACAGTGTAAGTTACATTTTTTTACAACTTATATTTTAATAGTTATTAATGCAAAAATATATTTTTTTAAACGGAATACCCTTTATATTTTTCCTTATCCGAATAGAGCTTTAGATTACCATTCTAAAAATATAGCACACTTTATATTTGCTTAAATCTACTTCAAAATATAATGGTTTTCAGTTTTTACGCGAGTTTTAAATGCACATTTTGTGAAGTAGGCCTTGGACAGGATTCCTAGAAGTAACTCTAAGAGTCATAACTACAATAAAATTTACTAAATGCCATAGTACTTTAAACTATGTAGAAAATAAAACAAAACAACAAATAAAACAATTTATTCCGATTAGAGCAAACTAAAACAAAACAATTTTCTATAAGAGATGTTCGAAATGTCGACCAGTTTCATTTACACATAAGCGGCACCTTTTCTGGACACTTCTTATCAAGTTGATTAGCTCAAGAGGAGTGAGAGCTGCAAAACTTTGTATCACTGCGACTTCTAACTCTTGCCTGGCGTTTGTCGGCAATTTAAAACTTAGGTATTTCAATCTTGGCCAGAGGGAAAAGTCCATTGATGTTAAATCCGGTGACCTTGCCGGCCAACGGTTCGGACCTTGGTTGGCTATCTATTTATTGTCGAAATTGGCAGATAAAAAATTATTGATAACTGCAGCGTTATGATGGGGTTCCCCGTCGTGATTTCTTTGCTCCACAACTAAATGAGGATTTTCTTGTGCCCACGTATAAGAAATACCTGCATTGATTACATAAGCTTTGTCTGTCCAAATGAAAAATTCGAAACATGGTTACAATTCTCCAGAAACCATTGGCAAAAATCTATACAGCGTTAAAAATCTCCGTCTCTAAGGTGATGAACTTTTCTTGTGGTATATGGCCTGAATTTGTGTTTCTTCAAAGTACGGTTTACGTTAGTTCTTGGTAGTCCAGTGGATTCTTTTAACTGTCGGGTTGAAGTGTTGGGATTATTTTCGATAGTTCCTAAAACTACTATTTCTTCTAACTCCTTATCCCTGTTTGATTCAGGATGTTTTGGGTCGTTTCTTTTCAAACTGGCCACTATTAACTAGGTTATGTCGCAATCGAGCGAATATATGCTTGAAGGGTTGACGCCTCTCTGTATATGATTCGTGGTACAAATTACTTGCCGCTTCCGAATTTTCTTCGGTGTGTATGAAACACATTATATCCCATTTTTCGTAATTTTCAAACTTCATTACGATTTATTTGACAATTCAATAACTGATCCTGGAATGAAATTTGGTAAGTACGAGTAAACAGTTGAATTAAACCATATGCATGCATTTAAAACTCGCATAAAAACTGAAAAACCTTTATATTTTGAAGTAGATTTAAGCAAAATATAAAGTGTACTATATTTTTAGAATGGTAATTTAAAGCCCTATTCGGATAAGGAAAAATATACAGGGTATCCCATTTAAAAAATATATTTTTGCGTTAATAACTGTTAAAATATTAGTTGTTGAAATCCACGTGAAAAAGTGCTTTGAGAATGTTTTTACAGAAATCAAAAATTTTCAATAGGAAAAGAATTACAAACATTTTTCCAAAATACCCATTTTTGAAAAACACCCTGTATATCTGAAACGGTACTAGATATCGATATGCGGTTTTCACCATTGAGTTTATCATAAAAATTGAGCCTCAGACACTGACATCAGTTCTCGTCTATCTCCTTTAGGTAAAGTGTTCAATTTGGACCACCCTGTATAGACATTGTATTATTTTACAATTAAACTCAAATAAACTAACAATTTAATAGTTTATTTGATGTCCTTACTAGTAAACTAGTAATTAACCTTAGAGTAATTTTTTAGACGGAATTGATTAAAAATTAATCTATCTAATTTTTTTTTTTAATTCTTTAGCCCATTATAACAGTCCGCAGGACCCGTTGATAATAAAATAAAACTTGATGCCCATTTGACACATCAACACAATAAATTAAACAGTTACAAGGTCTATTTCAAATTGGTTGCTAAAGATATAAAAATATTTCAGCTTGAGTTTCAAGAATTTTTTTATATGATAGTGCCGGTCTTTGGTCAATTCTATGTCTCTTGTGGAGACTCAACGAAAAGACTAAGCGCATTGAGAGAAGATTAGTAGCTTCAGTACTTGGGCTTCCTTGCGATACCAGAATTTTGTCCGTAAAAGTTTTTTGGCAAGCCTCAAACTAGAGAGATTTTAGCTTTTAAAAACCAAAGATTGTAGTTTAGTTCAGTCTAGTTACAGATTAATATTGTCTCAAACCTTTTGACAAAATAAAATAAGAATATTCAGATTCTGTTCAGGTACAATCTTATACTTTTCAATAATTATCACTATCAGATACATTTCGGTAAGAACCTCCCCACTTATTTTTTACTCGTAAATATTTCTCAACCGTTCTTGGAGGAATCAAACCGGCTATGTCCATGAACACCATAAAAGTTTATAAAAAATACTCAAGTCACCAGCTTACTTTCGATATTTCGAAGAATCAACGTTTCCGGTATGTTCTGGGTCCCCAGTCAAGCGAATAGCATGGATGGATAGGAGTGCTATATTTAGGTTAAAATATAGGCCAAAGATAATTTTTCATCAAATTAGATTCGACATCAGTTGTATGTTAGATATCTGATAACAACAACATTCTTAGAAATATTTTATAGATTTGCCCAGGCCGGCAACTTTACGTGTTTTTGATCATACTGCCTATTTATTTTTAGATTACACTTGAACAAACTCAATTTGCGTTTAAAGGTACTGATTTTGACCTGTTGAATAATGGTAAATTTGTATCGAGTTGTTCTTTATGTATTCTCTTTTCACATCAATTAAACGGCTGAAACATTGTTAACTGCATCATTAAAAAGTATTTTTTACTTGTTTCCTTATTACTCTAGTCAATTCTACTAAAGAAATAAACGACTTAAGAAAACTCTTAAACCTAAATAATAAGAGTATTAAATACTAACGTTAGTATTAAAATAAAAGCCAGTAAATCATAACGGCGTGTACATACAGGAGATATTTTTTAATATATGGATAGTCAACTGACTTGTTTATAGTTGAGTGAAATATTTTCTTTTTGGCATCAGCTGATAATATTAGTAAAACGTTAGGGTTATGAAAAAAACAGATAAAATAAATAGTTACTTTTCAATGAAAAAAAAAAAATATTTAAAGCGACAACATTCAAGATAAAGTATAGACCTTCTACTTCTAAATCCATAGTGAGTTTGCTTACTAGCAAACACTCTTATAGCACATTATCAACCTAAACCATCTACCGAAGAGGTATCGAGGACTCAGAAATTCAGGTTGATAATGACTAAATTTAGAGTGAATGATGCTGGCATATCATGTTGCGTAATTATAACTTCATGCTGTAGTAGAATATAAAGCCGTCTAGTATTTAACTTCAACTTCAGTTGTTGAAAAGCTTTTATTATTATGAATGTAGCAGAAATATACTTGTAGTTACCGAAGTAAGCACGCTCATAGAATAGTGTCTCAACATAGTGGTGCCTGGATTTATGTAAAGTTACTATATTCTTTCTGCAGTTAAATTCTATTTGACATACACCCAGTATTTGTTCTGTTATTTTATCACTTCCGAATATTTGTAGATATTTGAATGGGTAACTGATATTCGACCATTTAAAGTAAATGAAGAAAGAAGCATACTGTTATTAGTAATTCAAGTTTTTATTTTTTCCAGCAGATAGTTCTTGTAAAAACAATACGACTTGTATTCCAGATTAAGACGTAACTATGATTATTATCAGAAACTTACCAGCGAGAGGAGGTTCTAGAACCTAAGAACCAACGACAAGGTTTATTTGTTGTCTATATCGGCCACCAAATGACTTTAATTTTAAACTACTTTTTGGTTTGCTTGCAGGTACCATTGTTCGAGTCGTATCTCATATTATTAGCGATCAGTAATATAGTTTTCGTCACTAAAGATCAATAGGAGATTTACTAATATATGTTACATGCCTATGGTATAACGTAGTTGAACATCCAGGAGAGCATTGGGCGATTGCCGTCTAGTTTTCCTAAAGATCGTTTTTTCCGAATGACAGTTGATGAGTTCCTTTTAAATATTTTTATTCTTAACTAATGGGTACCCAGGGTAAAATACTCTCTTCTAATTTCTTTCTTCGTTACATTCACACTTAGCAATACGCCTATTTATTCATTTAGCTTGTATGCTCAAATATCAGCTGCTTAGGCAAATATCAGATATCATAAATTCACATAACTTAACAAAGTCCTGATAGGAAGTCTGATTTAGGGTGACAGTAACTAAACAAAATTTAGCTACCTACAAAAACGCAGTTTCTTTTTAAAACAGTTAACGTTACTGAACCGGAGATAGTTATATCGATACATTTACAATGATCTGACAAGGGTTGCGTTCCCCATCTGGTGCAATTTGTAGCAACTCAAGATCTACCCTTGTAGCGATTTATGGATTAATCTGTAGCGCGTATGTCGTGCTCATTAAAAAGTTGTTCCAAAGTAGCAGTTCCGTCAATCAATAAAATAGCAAACTAAATATATAAATATAACAAAATCAAAAAAATTTATCAATTTTTCTTCATTATAAATTTCCACTTGTATTTACCAAAATATGCTGAAAAGGTCATAAATCATTGAGTTTTGCGTAGGTAGCAATTATAATGTAAAGTTGGTTGTACCGTTTTTGGTGATAAAATTTATTTACAAATGTGGGCTTCAAGCAATAGGCAATTAAGTGAAGTGCGTTCATTTCGAAGAGTATTGTGGTAGTTTAGGCCAGAAGAGATTCAAGGGTCCAAATATTAGTGGAAATCAGGCAATGTATGAGTTTCAGCTCTCCTCAGAAATCTTTTTTCTGTAGTAGAACTTAGAAAAGATGACCGAAAAGAACATTTAAAAAAAATCGAAACTTCTATTATAAGAAATTTTTATCATTGATCAGTTAATGACTGGCGTATAGATTTTTTAAAAAAAAGTAACCCTCCCTTAAATTAAAATTCTCTCACCTTCCAAAATTGATGATCGGTGATTTAAATAAAAACCTATCTTCTAATAAAATATCATCAGGGGGGATTTTTAAAAAGGTGTAATAAAAATTTGACTACATTCAAAAATTTATGGCTGAGAGGGGGAAGAAAAAAGAAACCCTTCCTTATAGTAAGATTTTAGCACCCCTAAAATCCCCTTTCAGGAAAACATGATCATCCTGGTTAGGTATTGCTGTTAGAGTGTCCTGTCTCGGGGAAATCCACCTCCGGCCCTCCCCTCGTCGGGCCTAAGTGTGTTTAGTGAAGAGCTTTGGGTTTAATGAGCTCGGATATGCTCTTTTAGGCTCTAAAACAGAGCTAGTGTTAGTGGTCTACTAGAGATATATCCTATATTAATTTCTTATCTATATTATAAAACACTTATTTTTAAATTTTAAATATCAAGTATATTTGTAGATCTCTTGCAACTGGCAACAAGACATTCATTAATAATCCATGACGAAAATACGATGGAGTGGTATGAAAGAATGCTCTGTTCCACCAAGCAAGAATTTGAAATATATCGTGAAATACAGTGATTAAAGATGTAAATAATTTTTGAAATTAATTTTAAAAATATTCCTAAAATACATTGATATGCCACCTTTACATCTTTTCAATTTATTAATAATATTAGGAGAGTTTCTAAATAAAATTATATTAAAATAATACCAATTTTCAAAAACAGATATATTAACTGTAATATAGGCTCATTTCAGTGCAAAATCAGTTAGACATACCTTTTCACCAAATCTTTCATAAATAGCTAAACACCTTCCTAGGCTTAACAAATCGCACTGTGGTTATGCAAAATTAAAAATATAGAAAAATATAGAACTTGCGCTCTATGAAACTATTAATGACACCCTTGAATCACTAAATAACAATTCATAAAGTACCCTCCGCAATTTATATATATATATATATATATATATATATATATATATATATATATATATATATGTATATATATATATATATATATATATATATATATATATATATATATATATACAATTTAGAATTTCCAAAATACTGTTAGAGTATTTAATGATTCCCATCCTTTCTACCCTTTTGTTGGGTTGAAATTAAAAATTATAAAAAAAACCTAATTTTTTAACTCCTCGACCCAAAAACCTTAAAAAGGACATATAACGCTATATACACTAAACAACCCCTCTAATCTCATCCCCCCATCTTTTCAGCCATTTTATGTTATACTATAAATATTTATGTAAAATATTTGTTTATTATTTCAACACGATACCAGGAAAAATTACCAGATTACTATTAAAACCATACAAAATATATTGACCTCTAACCCTTTTACCCCCTTCGCTATATCGCTCAAAAACTATATGCTTCATCCTCTCATTAGATATTATATATTAAAATTGATTCATGATGATTGATATCTCATTTGGTTCGAGAGTTATAGTGCCAACAGACAGACAGACTGACGGAAATGGGTGACTGTTTTTCGTGATCTCAGACCCATAAAACGTCACGTGTGTAATTTTTCACGAATTCAATACTTCCCTTTAGAATGGAAAATAATATTCTAAGATTTCCGTGTAGAGTATATATTTTAGAGACATACGAAATTAATTAAAATATTTAATTTAACGTATAGTTTTTTCCGCGTTGCATAATTAATTAACTTAATTGGACTATAGTCGTCACAAATATTAATTAATTGTTTGATCGCGTTCAATAATTTGTTTATAAGTAATTTCAATGAGGTGGCGTCTAGACTTCAAATATTATTGTGTATCGGTAATAAGCAATTACTGTTTATGATGTTTAAATAGCTGTGCTAAACTTAAATTAAAAATAACAGTAAATTGTGTTGTAAACAGAGCTCTGTATAAAGTTTAAAATGTTAAATAGACATATAGTTTAAGTACTGCAACAAATAATATTGTACCAGCTCGGTGGCATTACAATTACATTACTTTTAGAACGTTTCGGAAGTCTATTGTATTTGTAAAGAGTCGTGTACAATTTTGAAAGTGTAATTTGTGAAAAAAAAATTGTTGACATGGTTAAAATAAAATAAAAAATGTGTCAATAAAAATTATAAGCAAATAAACTTTATGCATCAAGTACATCTTATGTTTGTCTATTTTTGCGTATATTTTTCTAAAATTTAGGGTTTACTTACATTTTTTCAGCTTACTGACTTTGTTCGGTGTAAAAATATAAAACGTTAGGTCTTATAAATGTCACAATTGGAACAAAAAGGTCCTATTATCAACTAAGAATTAAATTAATCCCTAATTTACTAAAATAGTCAAAACTATGATTTATTGTTTCTTTAAAAAATATATGTTAAAATAAATTTTCTTTTGTTGATATTTTAAAAAACGTGTTATCTTACAGCAAAAAAGAAAAGAAAGCGATGTTTATCTTCGTCGTTTAATATTATGCTAAAGTGTATGTAAATATGGATTGTGATACTATTCTACTCAGAGAAGAGCTGTTCTATTCAGGGAAGAGCTTGTAACATTCATTTTTTCCTAGATTTTAAGACCATGTAATGTTACTGATTTTTCACTTCAAATTGTACTTATTTTCATTTTTGTTTCGAACTGTATATTAATAAGAGATTCCAAGCCGTTCGGTATATTAGTGTGCTGTGCGGGTTTCTGACCGAATCTATCGGCACGCCGGGATTGGTTGAAAATGTGTATCCGGATTTTTGGTTCCGGCGTCGCGATATGACCGAGAGAAGGCCCACGGCTTATAAAAAGGTCCGGTAGGACAGGGATCGAGGCTGAGTACCATCAAGCCGCAGCCAGGCTAATTTTCATCGGAGCCGCCAAGTAGGCTTCCTTCGACAGAGCTGCAGTAAAGGCTCATAACAACAATCATGAGAGCTAAATAAAGCACAAGTTTTTTAACGAAAAGCCGTAGTGGGCTCTCTAAGTGTTTACTAGAAAAGTGTGAAATCGGTTGTGTTCCATCGAAGCCGAAATAAAAACAGTAAGTTACCAAAACATCCTTCCATAGACTTATCCCTGAGTAGTGCCCTAACAGCAATTTGAACTGACTAAAAAGTGAAGTGAAAAGCACTATTTTTCGTCTTCGGGAGTAGTCAGAGTTTAGAATTTAAATGTCATAACTACCTGTTAGGCTAAAATTTTTTGTAATCCTGTAAAACTGCAAAGGTTAGAACTTTTCATTTTTCAAAAACATGAATAAATTTTCTTTTTGTTGATTAAAGCTAGTGTCTCACTGAATACCTATCTTACTTTTCAGGATAAGAACGGCTGTACCAAACTGATTTTTTTATTTACCAACAGTACACCCTTTCAGTATTTTTTCATTTTTTTTAGCTGAAGTTAGATCCTTTCTATCTTAAAATGAATGGTGCCCAAAAAGTCGTACAGCTGAGGTTTCTTTAAAAACAGAAAATAATTCCAAAAAGACGTACAAAAATTATCTCTTACCCATATCTCTCTACCAAAGAAAACTGAGCTAGTGTGTGTTTAATTTCTTTAGTTCTTTTAAAATCAGGATTCACTCAATTCATTATCAGAAATTAAAGCGGGGCTGCAAGAAAATTGTGCTCAAGCTTGGGGCATCCAAATTTCAAACGGTACAAAATTGCGCTCAAGCGTGGGACAAACAACTTCTCACAGGGTACAAAAAAAAAAAGATGCCTCAAACTGAGGACAGTTTCGCAAGATACAAAATAGCGCTGTCAACGCGGGGCTTTTGGAATTTTATTTTTTAAAAGGGTTCAGTGTACTAGCTTTCGAACAAAGTAAAAGCTCTAACTTTGCAGATATTTTTATTTCATAATATTTATTAAACGAAACTACACTATAGCAGTAAGACAAAAGCAGGAAATTTGTAGAATTTTTTATTTCAATTTATCTGATGGTGGTATAGATATTTGAATTTTGTTAATCGACTCTAAGATAAGAGATTCCTACTTTTTTCTTAAAAGCTACTTTTATAGTTCAGATTAGCAGATGTGCTGGTTTACTTTAATTTTTGCAGTGTTAGATTTATTTCGCGGTAAACCGAAGAAAAAACTGTACTTTTTTCTCACCGATGTTTTGCATGAATATTAAAAATACTTTGCTGATACGAAACGATATTTGGAGATTTTTTTGTTGGAAATTCTTAACATATTTGGTAAAAGAATTTTAATACAAGGCGACACTTAGAAATTTTTTTTGAAATTGTTGAAGATTTTTTAAATGTTTGGTAAAGAAGTTTACATATTTTAAGTGCCTTTACATATTTTGATTTTATTTAGACTATTGGGAGCACAGGAGAAATATTTTTACGATTTTTTAAACAATTCTTTTAAATTTTATACATTTATCATGGAAGCATTCAATTTTAAAGTCACCTACTGGAATATGAATTAGACTATGAACTGAAAATCCGTCGTACTTTCTCAGAACGTCCGGTCGCGGATAAAAGAAAGATTCTAACGAGGATCTTAAGTAAAGAAATATTCCAATAGATCAGATTGGACTAAATAGTTACAAAAAGTTTCTGATTTTTTAAGTCTAATAAAACTTCTCCTTCTCAAGTTAAAACTCCTGCTTCTCCAAATGGTCACATGTCTCCTTTATTCGTGCATAAATATTTAGATAACAGACCGCATATCAAGATAAATCTATTAGGTGCCCATTTCTCGGCTTTATTTGACTCTGGTGCAAATGCCTCCGTTGTAGGTCAGAATGGTATTAAAATTTTAAGTCGTTTAAGTATAAAAATATGCCATGTCAAAAATAGAAGTGTTACCACTGCAGATGGCAGCCGTCTAAAAGTTTTAGGTACGGTTGAGTTGCCGCTAGTCTGCAATGGTCATTGTTTAGTAATCTCAGCTCTAGTAGTACCTTCTCTATCATATACTTTGGTTTTAGGATGTGATTTTGCACAAAAATTCGGAATTCTAGTAAATTTTAAAGATAATTCGTGGTATCCACAGTCCCTAGAAGTCAATTCTCAAACAAGTTTCAAAGATTGTTATTCAGAAAGTTCTTTAGAAAACCTTTTCTCGCGTCTATGTACCCTAGATGATCTCTCGCGGACGGAACGCTTAAAGGCAGAAAAAACGTAATAAGCTCTTTCAATGAAATAAGTAGTAAAGATAGGTTAGGCCGAACGAATAAAATCACCATGTCTATAGATACAGCTGATGCCAGTCCTGTAAAGATAAGGCGCTTCGCCATGTCTCCTTATATGTCAAAAGTATTAAATAAAGAGTTAGACGAAATGTTGAAACTCGGAGTAATTGAAGAATCAAACAGTCCCTGGTGTTCTCCAATCTTATTGGTGAAAAAGGCCGATGGACAGTATCGTCTATGCTTTGACGGAAGAAAGCTCAACGAGGTCAGCAAAGTTGATAACTATCCATTACCGAACATCGATAGAATTTTGACATCACTCAAGAATGCTAAGTATGTATCCTCGATAGATCTTAGAAAGGCATTCTGGCAAATTCCTTTGGACAAATCCTCTAAGGAAAAGACCGCTTTTGCAGTAGTAGGCCGAGGTCTATTTCAGTTCGTCACTATGCCGTTTGGTCTAAAGAACGCTGCTCAAACTCAGCAACGTTTAGTGGACGCTATATTTGGTCCGAAATATGAGCCACATATTTTTACCTATCTCGATGATATTTTAGTAACATCGGAAGACTTCGAATCGCATATACGCTTACTTAAAGAAGTAAAAGATAAATTGAAAGAGGCCGGACTGACGATAAATTTGAGCAAATGTGATTTTTTCAAAACTTCTCTAAAGTTTTTAGGCTATATTGTAGGCTCAAATTCCTTGCGTACCGATCCGGATAAAGTAGCAAGCATGGTTAATTATGCGAGACCTACTAATACTACGGAAGTTAAGCGCTTCGTAGGAATGTGTTCATGGTACAGACGTTTTATCGAGAATTTTTCTACCCTGTTGTCGCCTATTAATGATCTTTTGAAAGGACGAAAAAAAGGACAATCGATAGATTGGACAAAGGCAGCAGAAAAAAATCTTTTATCAAGATTAAAGAGCTATTGGTTTCAGCTCCAATTTTATCCCAACCAGATTTCTCCCAACAGATTTATATTTCTAGTGATGCTTCTAATACCGGTTTAGGGGGCGTCCTAACACAGAAAATCAATGGTGAGGAAAGAGTGATAGCGTATGCCAGTAGAACTTTATCAAAGGCTGAACGTAACTATTCGGTTGTTGAAAAAGAATGTTTAGCAGTACTCTTTAACATCGAAAAGTTTCGACCTTACATAGAAGGTGTTCCTTTCACGGTCATAACAGATCATTATAGTCTATTGTGGCTTAATTCTATTAAAAACCCTAGTGGCAAACTAGCGCGTTGGGCAATTAGGCTGAGACAACATACATTTAATTTAATTCATAGAAAAGGAGTCCACAATGTTATTCCTGACGCTTTGTCAAGAATCCCAGATCATACAGCGGACGAAAACAGTCTTAATGCACAGATTGGCGTAAGAATTGATACAGTTGATGTAGATCGCATTGATCCATGGTACGATAATTTGCGGCAGCAAATTAAAGAATTTCCTCAAAATTTTCCGCAGTGGAAGGTGGAAAATGATTTCATGTACAAATTTATCCCAAACCAGTTGCCTTTAAAAGTTAATGTACCCGAGTGGAAAATACTAGTTCCTAAACCGCAGAGAGGGGAAATTATAGACATGTGTCACACTCCTCCTACTTCTGGTCATTTTGGTTTTTATAAAACTCTTCACAGGGTTCAGGAACAGTATTATTGGCCAAAAATGCGTTTTGATATCTTAAAGTTTGTGAGGACTTGTGAAGTATGTGGAGCGCAGAAATCTCCAAATGCACTGCCTATGGGACTGATGGGAAAAGAGAAAACGGTTAATTACCCTTTTCAAGTCATAGCAGCTGATCTAGTAGGCCCATTCCCACGTTCAAAAAAGGGAAATAAATGGCTTCTCGTGGTTTCTTGCTGGTTTACAAAGTATACCATGCTATTTCCTTTGAAAAGCTCTAAAGCAGAATATATAGAGAGAATTTTGGAAAATAATGTCTTTCTAATCCACGGTGTTCCGTCGCTCTTAATATGCGATAACGGTACTCAGTTTACCTCTAAGAGTTTTAAGAGCTTAAGTGAAACTTATGGTTTTAACATCCGTTTTTAATCCCGTGTACTCTCCACAATGTAATTTTGTTGAACGTAATAACCGAACAGTCGGGACCGCTTTAAGAAGTTACGTTGATTCACATGACACTTGGGATGGCAATATTTCCAAAATTCAACAAGCAATAAATACCGCAAGACACGAAGTAACAGGGTTCACACCGTCTTTCTTAGTTTACGGCAGACATATACCTCTATCTGGATCGTATTATAAACATATAGATTTGGATGTCAATGTTGACAGCGAAATAATTCCGGGTAACAGGGGTGCGTACGCCGAAAATTTAAAGGTTTAAAAGATATTTTCACCGACGTGCGTAGTAGGATACATAAGGCTTATGAACGGAACAGTAAGTCTTACAACCTTAGAAAAAGGGATTTTGCCTTTAATATAGGTGATCACGTTTGGCGAAAAAATAAATTTCTTTCCAGTGCAGCAGATAAATTCACATATAAGTTGGTACCTAAGTATGTGCATTGCGTGATAAGAGAAAAGATTTCAGATTTAGTTTATGGTTTAGTTAATTTAGATGGGACTAAAATAGGACGATGGCATATTAAAGACTTAAAACCATTCAACGGACCTAACCCTAGTGAAAGTTTGTCAGAAGAAGAATAATTTATATTTACATTATCTTAATTGCTTAAATTTTTTTTGATGTTGCTCTGTAGAGGTGACGACCTCGTTTTTTTGACTGTTATAAAAGTTGAGCAGAGAATAGCTTACTTTTATTGTTTAATACTAAGGTTTTGGGTATTGGCCATATTCCAAACTTAGGTTGATTGTAGTTGATGTTTAGCATCGACTCAGCTGTTGCGAGCTTGCGAAAGAGTCACACTCAGGATTTATCATAAGACTGGTATGTCGGTGGTCGCGGGATTTGATTTGCTAATGACCCCATATAATATCCAGTTCTTGACACTTGGAAGCGAAATTTTGATTAGAGGCAATCCAAGGTGATCTTGAGTTAGGACAAGCGCAAGATGTAGCTCGTGTAGTGTGATGGAGAGTCAAAATTTTTATGAGCAATTTCAAAGTTTGTTACCCGAGTGGGTGTATTTTTATTACCTTAGTGGTATATGTTGGGTGCAATTAAGAGTAAATTGATTTTGGTTTATCCAGTAAGTCTAAGACTTGGATTATTTTGATTTAGATCTTCTTCTGAATTGACAAACTGAGGGTATTTTCTATTTTTTTTTCAGAGCCGTTTAAACGTCACTAATTTTTTTAAAATTTTTTTGCATGGACTCATAGGCGTATGTTGAGTTTTTTCGGTTTACTATCAGATTGATAGGAAATTGAAGTCCTGCAGGAGAACTAAAGGCTGATCATTTACAGGAGATGAGAGCAGAGTAAGACAGTCGTTTCACAAAGAAATGATCAAAATCTGATACCGAGATGAGAACCTTGTGAAGAGAGGCTAAGCGCAGTGAAGGAAGATTCCTAACCGAATTTTTAGATTTTCACAAGGTAATCTAGAAGTTTGGGCTGACAGAAAACGGTTATGCCTGATACCTGTAGCAGTTTCTTCTAGAGGCTATTGTCTAGGAAGACGATTAACACCATGATCGAATATTTTAGCTGTCAACGATGTTTTCTTCTTGTTTCTGATTAAGCTGGAAAAGCTCTTGTCGTCTTCAAAAGTTTGGTAGCATTGCCGCCGAAATATTGAGAAATTTTTGCTTCATGTAGCTTTTTTAAGCTCATTTTCGTTTTTTTGGAAATTTCCGTTAGAAGCTTGGTTAAGTCAACCTTGTAAACCTTTTAGGTTGTATCCCATGAGTTATCTGTTTTTACAGGCTGTGATGCACCAGGTGCTAACAGATGCCGTTACGACGTTTGGCAGGGAGTTAGTCTTCCTGAGGAACAGACTGATTGGAAGGGTAGTCTATGGGGGGTGAACGTTTGACCTTTGGGACCTTTAGGGGTTTTGTTACCCAATGGTTATTTCTATTAGAACCAAAGGAGAGCCTAACTACTGTAGTCGACCTCAGCTCCAATTAGCCTATTAGTGGTGACAGGCTGTTGGCAGTAGTGTGTTTCGGAACACCCTATTGATTAAATTTTTTTTTTTTGACTTATGGTGGTGTGGTAGACACCGTTTTAGTTTAGTGGATGCTATAATCTACTCCCTTTTGTTGGTGGACACCAGGGTCACCAATTCTGTATTTTATTGTCTCCACCATTCAGTATATCGTGGTGAGGTGTTTGTCTCCTGTTATGTGGGATGGATTGAATGTTTTTCGTTGTTGTTCTAGGGCGAGACCAGTACACGAGGGTTCTTCATGCAACTTGGAGAAGCGCAATGCTGGTTAAGTTTTATATCTCTGTGTAGCCACCCTGAAGAATGACGGAGGGCGTTTTTTCCGGCTCATGTTTCTAGGCAGATTTGTCACTTTGGTGCGATGTGCCGAAGATTTGATTAGCTTTTGCTAAGAGCTTTCACCAAGCTCAGTATGGAGTTATCATAACCAAGAGTTTGGGATTTGAACTCCTGTATGTATTTCTGTATATATTTCTGTATATATTTCTGTATATATTTCGATGTATGTTGGTTGCCTGAGGGCATGTGCTCAAAATGCGAGATTTTGAGTCGTTTTGCTTATGGACTCCTATATTTAGGATTATGACTTTAGGGAGGTCCTATTTCGAGACTTGCTGTCTCATATAGTTATGTTGGGAATGTTTCCTTGAATGTTAGTTGTGCGCAGACTAATCATTCTGTTCTTTGTGAACATTGCTTTTTGAAGCAGGATCATTCAGTTTGGTGAATTTTAGCTTTTATAGCTATTCACTGTGTCTATAGTGGTATTGTTAGCTTTTATAGCTGCTCACTATGTTAATGGCGAGATTGTTCTTTTAGAACGCAGACTTTGTGTAGTCGAGGACTATTTACAGAGTGATTTCTTGGCGAGGAGCCGAGAGTTTTTTCTGGCGATATACCAGAGTGTTTTGTTGGCGATAAGCTAACGTGTTTTCTGGCGATCAACCAGAGCGTTTTCCCTAGCGATTTTAGCATGTCTAGATGTCTTAGGACGTCGACATTGCGCGATAGAGTGCGATTATTTTCCGAGTGCGACTAGTAGTGATACTAGATTTGGAATGTTCTCTTAGCAATGAGCTAGAGCATTGATGGCGATTTTTCACGAGCGTTTGTCTGGATTTTCATCCAGATGTTTCTTAGCCTTGTGCTAAATGGTCTTACAAGACTTTTTCCTTTTAGTGTTAGTGATTGCACTAGAATCAGTTTTTTATTTTCCTTATTTAAGAATTTCTCTAAATTTCTTTTGCTGAAATAGAAAATTTTCTGACAATCCTTAAACTATTTTAAGGGGGGTGTTCATATTTTGGTTCAGTTCACTTTTTTTTGATTTAGACAAGAGTCTAGACAAAGTTATATTTTTTTTTTTGTTTTGGTAACAATAACAGAGCTGATTCTTTTATATAAGAAGACCGCGACTGTTACTTTGAACAGGTATTTCTTATGTTCATGCAAGGATTTTTATTTACTTTTTGATGTACTTAACCTTAGTGTCTAATTAAGTTAAGTCTAGTTATAAGATTCTTGTGATGCAAAGATTTTCATTTGGTTCTCATTGTACTTAATATTAGTGCTTAATTGAATTAAGTCTAGTAGTAAGGTCCGAAGTTTGTACTTTTGTTTTAAGTTCTGACCTTAGTATTAAGTGATAGTGTACCACTTTGTACCTTTTCATAAGTAGCTTAAGTTTAATAGACTAGTGTAGTCTATTTCTTTTTGGAAGGGGGTAAATGTAACATTCATTTTTTCCTAGATTTTAAGACCATGTAATGTTACTGATTTTTCACTTCAAATTGTACTTATTTTCATTTTTGTTTCGAACTGTATATTAATAAGAGATTCCAAGCCGTTCGGTATATTAGTGTGCTGTGCGGGTTTCTGACCGAATCTATCGGCACGCCGGGATTGGTTGAAAATGTGTATCCGGATTTTTGGTTCCGGCGTCGCGATATGACCGAGAGAAGGCCCACGGCTTATAAAAAGGTCCGGTAGGACAGGGATCGAGGCTGAGTACCATCAAGCCGCAGCCAGGCTAATTTTCATCGGAGCCGCCAAGTAGGCTTCCTTCGACAGAGCTGCAGTAAAGGCTCATAACAACAATCATGAGAGAGCTAAATAAAGCACAAGTTTTTTAACGAAAAGCCGTAGTGGGCTCTCTAAGTGTTTACTAGAAAAGTGTGAAATCGGTTGTGTTCCATCGAAGCCGAAATAAAAACAGTAAGTTACCAAAACATCCTTCCATAGACTTATCCCTGAGTAGTGCCCTAACAGCAATTTGAACTGACTAAAAAGTGAAGTGAAGAGCACTATTTTTCGTCTTCGGGAGTAGTCAGAGTTTAGAATTTAAATGTCATAACTACCTGTTAGGCTAAAATTTTTTGTAATCCTGTAAAACTGCAAAGGTTAGAACTTTTCATTTTTAAAAAACATGAATAAATTTTCTTTTTGTTGATTAAAGCTAGTGTCTCACTGAATACCTATCTTACTTTTCAGGATAAGAACGGCTGTATCAAACTGATTTTTTTATTTACCAACAGTACACCCTTTCAGTATTTTTTCATTTTTTTAGCTGAAGTTAGATCCTTTCTATCTTAAAATGAATGGTGCCCAAAAAGTCGTACAGCTGAGGTTTCTTTAAAAACAGAAAATAATTCCAAAAAGACGTACAAAAATTATCTCTTACCCATATCTCTCTACCAAAGAAAACTGAGCTAGTGTGTGTTTAATTTCTTTAGTTCTTTTAAAATCAGGATTCACTCAATTCATTATCAGAAATTAAAGCGGGGCTGCAAGAAAATTGTGCTCAAGCTTGGGGCATCCAAATTTCAAACGGTACAAAATTGCGCTCAAGCGTGGGACAAACAACTTCTCACAGGGTACAAAAAAAAAAGATGCCTCAAACTGAGGACAGTTTCGCAGGATACAAGCTGTTCGTCTGATTGGAGACCCGGAACTGACCGGCGGCCTTGATTCACTGGAGCCTCGAAGAACGGTTGGCGACTTGAGCCTATTCTACAAGTATTTTCATGAAAAGTGTTCGAAAAATTAACTTTTTAATATCAAAGTATATATGAGCAATATATATATATTTATAAAATATATAATTTATTATATAACATATATAATTTATATAATTCACCAAACTAACTACATTATTTACTCTATAAATGTTACTTTTGTAAAGAAAAATTAAATACTGGATTTATTTGTCGTCCATTGATGACTTCAGCAGAACCAAGTTTCGGAAATAACATTGATTTTATATAGATACAGTTCTAATTTTGTTAAATTGGAGAGAAAAAAAATGGTGGTCTATATATATATATATATATATATATATATATATATATATATATATATATATATATATATATATACTAGCAGTCTGAAAAAGTGAAATTCATCTGCACCACATTTTGTACATGTAGACATTTCTCACAATCCTCTGTCTTATGATAAACATCACGACGCAGTCAAAGGTCATATAGCTTAAGTTCCTAAATCAATGTGATCTTGCATAAGTAAAAAGCGTAAAATTCGCCAAATTGGTGTCACATAAATATAGACTTTCTAAGAATATCGTAGAATTGATGAATTTCGAACATCAGCAATATTTTGTTGAACAACAGCTTTGTTTGCCACAATTCGAGAAGAAACAGCATTTTCAGCTCTCGGATGACTAGTCTAATTGGTACGAAAATGAATGATTTGATATACTTGCTATTCATTTGGTTGATTATTCATTTGGCTGATATGTAAGTCAAAGCAAGCAAAAATTATTTTTATCTTCAAAGTAAATTTGTATAACTTTGTAGTGTTGAACGCTTACCAAATACTACTAAATATAAATGTCAGCAAATGCGCTGAAACAAGAAAGAAATATAGTCCTATATTATGACAAGTACTCACATCTCTTATGAGATATGTTAATATTTTACTATTAGCATAGTTTAGCATTTAGTTATTTTATGCTATTAGTCAAGCAACGTATGTATTTCAAATAAATCAATTGACTACGTTTTTAATTTAAAAATATTCCTCAAAGCGCCAAACTGAAAACTTAAAGCGTTTCTCTTTTAATTAGTCATTTATACAACTTCAAAAAGGATTTATTGTTTGAAGAGATAAGGTCGATATTCCCCGACTTTAAGGGAACAATTTCCTGCGAAAGTATTGACAGCAAAGTAAAGTAGAATATTAGGAAATGAGTCAATAAAAACGTTTGCCTTAATTTGATTTTCGTTTTGAAACGACACATTAAGACACTACTCTTATATACTCTCATAACTTTGACTCGATAAAATAAATTCTCCATCTTTGGTGAATCTGCGTGTTAGATAGTATACTAATGCTCTTCATTGTTAATTCACACTTTTAAGGTACACCTGAATCTCCACGGTTCTTTAAGTGTTTGTGTCCTACGTGAGTGGTTAATTTTAACCAAGCAAAGAGTGTATGCGACGCAACTTTATCGACATATTTCCCCAAGTACAGCTTAACGGCACATCATCTTGATTTTGACTTCTAGTGCATCGACAAGGATAAAAAAACTCTGTGAAAAGGAAAAATAAATAAAATCGTCTTCACAAAAACATCTCCATCGGTTGATGTTGCTTATTCTTATAAAAACATGTACACTTACTGCGAAATTAATATAATAATAAATTATAAATGCGATTCTTGTTTCTGTGAAACATTATTCATATGTATTAATAAATAAAAACCGGTCAAGTGCAAGTTGGACTTGCGTAATTAGTGTTCCGTACCGTGTTTACTTTTAAAATAAAATAAAATCCTCACCTAGATTAAGTTAAATAGGCTCTGACATCTTAAGATCTAAGATGTATTTTCACGTTATTTCTTAGTCAATAATGTATAATAGTTATAGAATCTTAGCTACCTAATAGCGAATAAATTAATCTAGCTCGGAGAAAATCGGGTGTAACAGACGGACACCAAAGTGATCCATAAATGTTCCGTCCAGAACACCAAAAATATCTGTATTTTTGTGTGTGAAAGTAGGTATTTTTATTTTGTTGATTAATATTGAGAAAGTGTAAAAGTTTATTGCGATCAGAAATTTGTGTCTGGCCACTGTAGCTCTATAAACTGGACCAAATTATAATTAGAGAATTTTCAATAAGCATACAGGTAACATTTATTTGGAAAATATAAAATCGCAATTGTTTTTACTACATCTGTTGCAGTACTGGTTCAATTTATATCAACTATTAGGAAACACGATAGTCTTTATGGCTTATATTCCGTGATATTTTACTTTTTTTGTTAAATCGTTTATTAATGTTTCCATATAATTACATTCCATTTTGTTATAACAAATTATTGCGTTTCCAAATGCCAACCAGTGGCGCGACAACATAGATATTTTAGTTCCACGCTAGTCGCGTACCTCTTCAACGTTGCACTCTTCTATATAAATGTAATGTCAGCTCTAGTCGTGCTGTAAGTATGATTTGCGGTAAAATGGCCAAGTAGGATACAGCAATAAAAATGAATCTGTTATCACATTGTAGTTCTGAGATGGATCTGAGACGCTATAATAAATAGTACATCTAAAGTTAGCCCTTCTGTTAGTGAAAATAACGAAAAGCTATGAGAGATCAAAAACAATCTAGAATAGTCACATGCCAACTTTCTGTCACAACTTGTTAACCCGATATAATTTCCTAACCAGTTTTGTTTACTTATTATCATTGCTAATGGCTTAAAACTATATTACAATACAATTTGCTTGGTTACTGAGGTTTGTTTAGAACACGATTATCATTCTGATAACACTCTGGAGAAATAGTGATGTGAAAACTATTCCACGCTACTTAAAGTTCTTAACGTAAATATAATATTAAGTCCATAAATAACTGTGATTAATGGTCAAATAGCTTTTAATTTTAGGTATTCGACGTCCATCCATAAAAAATTTAATTCTAAAAAAATTATAAAAGAAAAAACATAGTGAAACATAGAAAAACCTTTAATGTGTTTCAAACTATAGTTCTATTTAAAAATAATTTGAACTAAATATTAACTGTTACGTTTTCAGCACACTTCTTAGCGGGAAGGGATATTACTGATTACCAACAAGCACGTCGTTTTCATGATAGCTGCCATTTTTGTGCGGCACTGTAAGCGTTAGTTTTGAGATATTCGTAGAGAAAAAAATGATCTTCGTCAAATCCTACATAGAGGTCAATTTTTGTCAACTCTTTTGCAAATTAACTTCTCCGATGACTGGCAAAGATGTGTTTGAAGTGTGCTGCTGATATCAAATTTTCTCGCCCCCACTGAACTACGCCAGGATACTCAAATTTCCAAGGAACGTCTCGCTCTATGCTCACCTTGCCTTCCTGCCAATTACGTTTGCTCAGTAAATCAAAGAAATTTGAACTTTTTTATGGATCACTTAATATTTATTGGGTTTGTACAACTCTTTCATAATTGACACAATGGATAGTAATTTAAAAGGTATGCAGAAGATTTTTTTTTTATGTTAAATTCAAAAAGTTTAACAATTACTTTATATACACTGAGAACATATATTGTGTTTGATCGCTATTATGTAGTTTAATCACTTACACGTAACCAATGTGTTGTTAATGCTGCAATAGAGTTTTGATGCTGGTATGGAGTTTAACCTTAAGCTCCAGAATTTGCACATTTCGCCAAACTAAATGGATGACTAAATTAGCTTAAACAAATGAGAGATCCAATATGGCCAACCAATGTATAATAACAAATTGTCTTTTATAAATTTAAAAAAACTTCTGTTGTTATCATTGTCTTATATGTAGATGTTTTATTTTATTTTTATTATTCTCTATTAATTATCCCATTTTAAACTACTTTAAAAATATATTGCGTAAATTATTTGCTACGTTTTTCTAGCATCTATTATTATGCTGCAGATTTAAATCCTTATTAAGTTTTGTGTGCGAAAATACAAAGCTATCAGCTTTACAAAGGAATTTATTCTATTATTTATTATTTTTCAGACAGAGGTAATTATTTAAAAAAAAAAGACAAAACACAACAAATCTGTCATCTATTACATTTCTTGCTAATAGATTTTATATTGCCATGCTTATACCTTTACATTAATAGAAGCAAAACAAAAGGGTTGGCTTCATTTTTCAAAATAGTTGAAATACCGATTTAATGAGAAACTAACATTTGCTCTTGGCTTTGTCCCCAAGTATCGTAGAAGATGGACATGGTATTAGGATATTAAATAATCATATGCACTGTTACGGATTGTATTTTGCATTTAACCTTATTTTGAAGGATGTCCCCTTTGTATTAATCAAATTAGATTTATTACAACTCCTGACAAAAAAGCTATTCGAAAACTATGAAAGGTTGAGGTTAACAGTAACCACTATACTAAATATATATAAATATCTGTATATCGAAGGAGAGCAGGAAATCCTTACTTAAATAATGGTCAGGTGATTGGTGTCTATGATCATTATAACAAGAATACAAAGGGAAGGCAGAATAAAACAAGAAATAAAAGATAGAATCAGTAAAGGAAAAGCCGTCATACAACACCTCAACTCCGTTTTTTGGTCAAAAAACACTTTAAAAGAAAAGAAGCATTACATCTACAATGCGATTTTTAAGAGCATTGTACTTTACGACTATGAAGCGTGGCAGTTAACCAATAGTTTAGAACAGAAACTTCTTGCTCTGGAAATGGACTACTGGCGAAGATTGGCTGGTGTATGGATAGAATCAGAAATGAAAGAATAAGAGAACGATAATAGACGATATTCAAAAAAATAATTAGTCTAGTACGGGCACATAGAAAGCAAAACTAGCTCTAAAATGGACACCTCTAGAACGAAGAACAAGGGGAAGGTCGAAAACAATCTGGATTGGCGGAATCCAGAAGGCCATATCGGAGAGAAACTTAAGACCAAGAGGTTGGGAAGATAGAAGAGATTTGCGCCTGGGAACCCGAAGGCGTAGAACGCTATGAAACAGGATAGGATGATAAGTTTCATTACGTTGCACGAAAACTAGATGCTAGGAATAGAAGGTAGACAGGACAATCTTTTAACTTATGCAAAATCCATTCAGATTTTTGATAGTACTGGCAAAAGATATGTGCAGAGAAAAACACATGAAAACTAACTCATGATCAACTGCTAAAAAAGAACACAGTCCATATTTCAGCAGTTATTCACTGTTCTTTCATCTGGCTCATCGAACGAGCTAGGATCGACAGAAAATGAATATATGAAAACTAAAATTGGAGTTTAACCTTTAAGTCAAAAAGCTTATACAGAAACGTCATTAGCCTAGATTTGAAGAATTTTTCTTAAAGTTAGTAGATTCTAAACCAGCGGTGTCTTTATATTATACACATAGAAAATATACCATTACTGTTATTTAATCTGAAGAATTGTGTGCCCTAGGCTACAGTTACTTATCAATTTTAAAATACCTAGTTATTACCAATTATAAATTTATACTATAAAGGAAATTCTGACTGACCATTTAATAATTAAGGCATATTTTTTTTAAAATTTAATAGAAAAAATAAAAGTATTAAATTATCGAATAAAATACAATATATAAAACACAAGGAGTGAGACTGAAATCATAGTCAAGTTACATTTCTCATGATGCCGAACAGTATATGCATCATTAGTAAAAATTATCATAATGTAAATACTGGATTTATGAAATTATCTTCGATTTTGCACCGATCACTTTCGGGCAAGGTCAAAAAAGTAATTGTTTTCGCGTTATAGCGCATATTCATTGGTATAATAGACCACTATGTTCCTCTTCTCGAATTTTAAAAACGATTTATATACTAATTTAAATAAATATATGAAGGAATGAAATGTTTTGAACCTCATAAATTTTTTTTATTTAAACACTTAGAATACATTCATCTTTAACCTTAACTTTTTAAGGTAAAATAGTATAAATTACACGCGCTTCTGTCGTTCCTGTTATAATATAATTAATTTTCTGCTGAATAATTGTATTTATCAACATATATTTACATTTTTTCAGAACCTTCTAATTCTTTCTGTTTCTTTACTTATAGCTTCTGGGTTCCCAGCTTGATTTTTGTTAATTTTCTCTTTTAATTTTATATTAAGTGTATTTCTAAAATATATATTCGTTTCAAGATTCTTGGCAATTTTACAGTATTATTTTGAAATGGCCAGGGGATACTATTATTTATTGAACTAGCAGCTTATGAGTATATTATGACCATTGTTTTAGGTGAAATTTGACTACAGTAAATTTTTTGAGGAATTTTTGGATCTATTCTTTGCTATTTTGCTACATCTGTAACTATATTTTCGACAATTTTTTTTTCACTTTCTAATCTTTCATATCGCTTTTGGGGCATTTTTTGCTAATGTCTCCATGTTTAATTTAAATAATTTATTTGAATAACTTGTTGCTAAAAAGTTTTTTTTAATATTTCCCGCTGTTGTTTATTCCTTTCTTTTAAAATAGGAATTTACTAAACTAAATGTTGGTATCCCCACTTAATTAGTCCACATTTATTTTCCCTAGTTTCCTTTTGAGTGCCTTTTTCCATTTTCTTTCGAGAGGAATAGTGTGCTATTTTTAGGAGTAATCTATAATTCGTCATAATGACAATTTATGGTAATTTATGAGAAACGCCATATATATATATATATATATATATATATATATATATATATATATATATATATATATATATATATATATATATATATAAACACGTAGACTGAAAAGTTTTTGGTCTAACATATACATATCGCCCTTTTTCAAAAATATGATGTTTAGGAATTACCAAATTTCAAACGGTATCAAAATTTCGTGACATCTCGACGATTAATATACAAGTTACAGTGGTTTTAGTGACGTTACTTTTGATATTTTCAAAACAATAGAAAAAAATCGAATTTCGTGTGTTGATTAAACACTGTTTTTTGATGGGAAAAAATACCGTTTCAGCAAAGCAATGGCTTGATAAGTGCTCCGGGGACTCTGCCCCTAGAAAATTACTCATCGTTTACTTGTATGCTGAATTTAAACGCGGTCGTTCGGATACAAATGATGCTGAAGGCTCTGGACGCCCAAATAAGGTGGTTACACCGGAAAACATCAAAAAAATCCCCAAATTGTTTTAGATGACCGTAAAATGCAATTGCGTGAGATAGCTGGCACCCCAAAGATATCAAAAGAACATGTTGATCATATTTTGTATGAACATTTGGGCATGACAAAGCTCTGTTCGAAATGGGTACCGCCCTTGCTCACAGTGGACCGAAAACAACGACGTGTTGATGGTTCTGAGCGCTGTTTGGACCTGTTTAAGCGCAGTAAAAAGGATTTTTTCATGCGATATGTAACAATGAATGACACACCCTGCTTTTTTGTATGTTTTTTTTTCATTTTTTGTTTAAGTGATTACAGGCTTAAAAAAAAATCTTGCGCACCTGCTTCACATAGTAATCAATTCTCACATAAATTTAATTTTAATGAAATCAAAATCATATGTAGAGAAGGAAATTTCATCAAGAGAATCTTTAGGAAAATGGTAGAAATCCACCTTGAACCGAATTCTGTTAATAAAAAAACTGTCATTGATGATTTAACTCAGTTTTCTCGAACCTATTGCAGATGGGTTGGCAAAGTGAAAATTCACAAAATATATCACACATCTCTATAATAATAACCTAATGTCAAATTGTACAAATTTAACAAACTTTGGAACAATTAAACGAAATGTCAACGTCATTCTCTTCTCTGGTATAAATAAACCACTACATAACCAGAAGATAAAATGACACTGGACTTACAAAAGGAACTAAAAATATATAAAAAAAATTCTAAAATAAAATCAGCTTATAAACACACAGTTGTACGTACCATATATAACAAAGTGGACTTAACGATTTTTGTCGAAATTTTCTCATGTTTTTTTCTAATTAACATTAACAATAATGTGGTTTTTTATTGGAAGGAATTGTCCAAAAAAGCACCACTTCGCAGTAAGAAGTTGGATGTTATAATAATTTTGGGTTGCTTTCCTGTTGTAAACCTTAGAATACTGATAATCTATTGTATTTGTAGACCTGAAGAAGAAAATAAAATATTTTCGAAAGCTTGGCATAGCTGAAAAGGAGTAAAAAAAACCTTTTAAAACCCTATTCCCATGACCGCTTATTCCAAGAATTTTAAATTTGTTATATATATATATATATATATATATATATATATATATATATATATATATATATATATATATATGGCAATCATGGTGACGGTTAAATATTTACACTTCGACAACTGAGACCATCCGATTTGATGGACGACCATAATTTTGCTTTCTTTACAACTTTATAATATAATATAGTAGTTGAAATAACAATTGTCATTTTTCTGTATTGCTTTTGGGTCATATATATATATATATATATATATATATATATATATATATATATATATATATATATATATACATATATATATATACATATATATATATATATATATATATATATATATATATATATATATATATATATATAAATATATATATATATATATATATATATATATATATATATATATATATATATATATATATAATATAATATATATATATATATATATATATATATATATATATATATATATATATATATATATATATATATATATATATATATATATGTACATCGGTGTCGATGTTTTCCGACTTCCAGTTTCCATCTTTTTCGGTCGTTCCATAGATCTTTTCAGGTTTTTTCCCTCAATTTCCCTATTTATCCTCTCTCTCCAACTTATTCTCGGTCTACTTCGCTTTTCCTTGCCTTACCATTTTAGTATTTGTTTTGAGATTCGCTCTTCGTCCATTCTTTGAAGTGTCCAAACCAGATAAGTTGTTTGGTTAGAATGTTGTTTTTAATACTGTGCTTGATTCCCATGATTTCTTTAATACATTCGTTGGTCATTCTTTCTCCGTTTGCTCTCAACGTTGCTAAGCTCTTCGCCTCAGAGGCCGCACTTCGCAAGTATATAATGTGATACTTTACACTTTTATATAACCTCTTTTTGTTGATTTTATGTATAAATTTATCCCATAGAATGCTGGTTAGCAGTTTAATGGCCTTCCGTATTTCTTTCTCTTATTGCCCTGTCCATTTTTCCATCCTTCGAAATTTTTTATACCCAGATACTTGTAGATCCCGCACTGTTTTATCGTGGTTCAATCGTCCAGTATAAGATCTTTTTGTTCTATAATATGTTACATAGATATTCTGTCTTCTTTATATAGACTTTTAAACCCCAATCTTTGTATTCGTTAAACAGTTATCTTGTCGTGTAGTTCAAGTCGTGACGATCTTGGGCCATTACCACTTGGTTATCCGCGAAGCATAGAGTGTACAGCATGTTGTTAATTAATGGTATCCCCATTGCTCTACATTTCTGCTTCAATCTCTTTAATACACTTTGCAAATATATCTTAAAACGGGTTGGTGATATACAGTATCCTTGCTTCAGACCTTTTAACGTAATTAATCCTGGTGTTATTTGTGTTTCTATTTTAATTTTTGTTTTGGGTTGGTTATGACAGTTTTAATTAATTCTATGTTAATATCAGTACTTTCCAATGATTGCCATAATTTCTGCAGAGGAACGCAGTTATATATTTTTCTCAAGTCAACGAACAGGAAGTGAACTTCTCGGTTTCCTGCTATCTTTTTTTCTATTAATTGAGATAAGGAGAAAATGTGGTTTATTGTGGTTTGTCCCGTACGAAAGCCTGCTTGTTCTTCTGCTTCGAAATCTTGATATTCCTTCTCCATTTTGTTCTTTAAAACCTTTCCATCGATTCTACTTATTTTACAATTATCACAATTGTTTTTATCCCCTTTCTTGTGTATAGTGGTTAGGTATGACACTTCGCATTCATTCGGGATTTCGTTTCTACCTATACATTTCTAAAACAGTTGTTCCGTATAACTTGTCTGTTCCATATTTGAACAATTTTCCCGGGATGTCCCCAGATCCTGGTGATTTGTTATTCTTTAGCGCTTTACATACGATTTTTATTACTTCTGCTTCTATTCTTATTAATGAACGTATCACTATTGTTCTTTGTCCTTAGGTTCTGTGTCCTCTTGAAATCTTACTCTGTCCTCTACCAATAGCTTTCCGAAATATTCCTCCCAATCTTGAAGTATTATGGTTGTTATTATGCCCTCTTAGGTTTTTTATCACCTTCCACCTTTCCGTGTTTCTGGTTCCTCCTAAGTACGTATTTATTCTTTGACATTACCTTTCCCAAAAGTCGTTCTTTTTCTTGAATATTTTTTTTATTATTACTGCTTATATTTCTTTATACTTTATCTTAAAATTTTTTGGTGTTTAAATATGTTTGGTGTAGATTCCTTTTGTGTTCTATATCTTTTTCGGTTTCGGTGTTCCAGCAATAAGGTTTATTTGTTTTATTTCTTGTATAATATCCCAGTGCTGCTTCGTGTAAACATCCTTTTAAATTAGGCACTCATATATTCTTTTTTTAAATAACTTTCGAGTACTTTTATCTTCTTTTTGATATTGTGTCTCCCTTCTTTTACTTTTTCCATTTTTCTTAATGTCCTTTTGTCTTTCCTTATCTTGTTTTCTGATTGGGAAGTTTATTTTAGCGCACTATAAATAATGGCCTCCATCACATGTTGCACTTCCTTGGACTCTTACTTCTTGTACTCTCGGCAGTGTTTTTTGTTTATTACCATATTCGCTTACAGTTGATTACAGATTTCAGATTCCCTGTCTCTTGGATCCAGGTGTATCTGTGTATCCGTTTGTGCGAAGAGTATCCATTAAGAATTCTAACTTGGTTTTGATGTGGCAGATTTACAAATCGTTCACTGTTGTTATTGATGGTGTCCCCTCCAGACATTGCCACTACTTCATCGCTATCTTTCCTTCCTACTCTACTATTAATGTCTCCAATAGTATTAGTTCCCGTGATTGTCCTATTTTTGTTATTTCTTAATGCATCCATTCCAAGGACGCATCTTTTACGTTGACTGGTACATCATTATTCAGTGTGTATACCCTCATAACTGTCAGTTTATATCCATGCAAGCATATATTTACTTTAATTAATCTTTCGTTTATTGCTTCCCAAGTCCTGATATATGTCCTCAATATTCTATTTGTATGTAACATCATGATATTTCTTGTTAGAGTCTATATTCTTTAGGTGCTGCTTTGTAAAAGTAATAAAATTTTCCTAAATTTTCTGAACACTTTCCCTTCTTTTCAGTGTTCCGCACGGAAAACTTATACTTTGGTGTATGTTCGTCTGTTCGTCTGTTCGTCTGTCCATGTCTGTCCTTCTGTCACACCCGATTTTCTCTGAAACTATTAGACATAGAAAGTTGAAATTTGTCACTATTATAGGAGTTGATGGCCTCATCAGAGTCGTGTAATTATAAAAGTTAAATTTGGCTTAAGGGGTTAGTTTTGGGGGTAAAATCGGAAGTGAAAAAAAAAATTACCAGGTCATCGAGTGGGGTGTCAAATGAAAGCTTGTAAAAACACCGATTCAAAAATATACATAATACTTGCGCACACTTTTCTGTCCGCTGTCCCCCCCTTATCTCGAAAAGTACTGATCAAAAAATTTTGAAAAAATTCTGGAATATTCTCCAGACGGCGTAGATTAAACGAAAATTATCACGGCTGCATTACTTTTAATAATATATTGTATCTGGTATATATAAAAAATTCAAGGTCATCAGTTTTCAGTAAAGACCGGAAAAAAATTGGGTTATATTTTGTAAAGTCATTGACCATTTTATACCTCCGTAACAAAAATTTTTTATTTTAAGGGATTACATACACCCGGACGCTGCAAAAAGTATGTATATTTAAAAAAATATTTTAAAAGTTGTTAAGTGAATAATACAAAAGTATAGCGATTATATATTTTCATTGTACTTTAAATTATAAGAAAAAATTTTTTTAAATATGTTTTAAAAACCTCTAGACATTTTGTATAAAACGTAGTAACGTAATAGCGGTCCCAATACGATGCCAGGTCACATTTAATGCAATATCTTTCTAATGGAATGGAATTTTCTTAATTTTCCTTTATTTTTGAATAACTAAGAATTATTCAGAGAGTAGTAGTACAGAGATAATAAATTCGTAAAAAAATTGAATTTTTGAAAATTCCAGCTATATGTAACCCCTTAAAAGTAATCACCGTATGGAACACTAATTGAGCCAGCCCAATTTGCACTTGGCCGGTTATTTGTTTCTATATTCACTGCTACGCCTATTTTAAGTTCTGCTAATTCATGTTTCTTGATAGACCTTGAACATTCCATACACCAAAAAATCGTCCTTTCTCTAAGCCTATGTCGTAGTCCTTGTTCCGTCTTGTTCCGAGACATGTACTTGAATTTAGCATAATTTCTTAACCTCCAAACTTGGAGGGCGTTGGGGATTGATTTCGGCGTCTCCTTCTCCTAGTCAGGTTGCGTTCCCCATCGCTAACATGTCCCGACTACATGGCCTGTTGGTCTGCGGTGGTATTTTATTTCTCACCTACCCGCCGGTCGTAGCCGCTTGGGGTTTGCCTCTATCCGCCATCCCGGCCTTATATTTTACTGGTAGATCAAAATTTGTTTAAATATTACGTAGTTCCGGTTATTCACAACTAGCCGTGCTCGCGGCTCCGCTCGCGTGTACTTGATTCACTATTATAGTCACTGCTTATTTCTCATGTTACCTAACATAATAAAATATATTCTAAAACCTAGCCAGAGAAGATATGTATTTTATAAAAAAAAAACACGTAAATCGGATAAGCGATTCTTGAGTGCTAAGCGCATTAAAGGACAGATATATAGACAGAGAGACGTTGCGTTTTATATATTATAGTTTTTTTTTTTGATAAATATTAAGTTAAGAATTAAAAAAAAAAAAACACGTAAACAGATAAGTGGTTCCCGAATGATAAGCACACTAACGGACAGATAGACACAGAGTGAGACGTTGCGTTTTGTATATATTATATAGATCGTTATTATTGTTATATAACCTGGCCAGAGAACATACGTATGAATTTAAAAAAAAAACACGTAAAAAAAATCGGAAAAGTGGTTCTCTAGTGATAAGCGCATTAACGGACAGACAGACAGACAGATTTTGCATTTTATAAATATTATATTCTTTGCTACATGATATTGTTTCCTATTTAATGGTTTAGACAATGTATTACAAGAGAACGCGCTAGCGGCAAACTTTTTTTCGACTTGATTCACTATTACCGTCACTGCTTAAATATATATAAATATAGCCTATAACCTGGTCAGAGAACATATGTATGTTTAAAAAAAAGCACGTAAATCGGATAAGTGGTTCTCCAGTGATAAGCGCAGTAACGGACAGACAGAGAGACGTTGCATTTTATGTATATTACAGATATAGATTATTATTATATAGCCTGGCACGAGAACATACGTATGAATTTAAAAAAAAACACAGATAAGTAGTTCTCGAGTGATAAGCGCACTAACGGACAGACAGAGAGACGTTGCATTTTATATATATTGTATTCTTTGTTACATGATATTGTCCATATTTAACGGTGTAGGCAGCGTATTGCAAGAGAGTGTGCTAGCGCAAAACGTTTTTTCCGACTTGATTCACAATTATCGTCACTGCTTATTTATTATATTACCTAACGTAATAAAATGTATTTTATAACCTGGCCAGAAAACATATGTATAAATCTAAAAAAAAACACACGTAAATCGGATAAGTGGTTCTCGAGTGAAAAGCGCACTAAGGGACAGACAGATAGAGAAATGTTGCATTTTATATATATTATATTCTTTGCTACATGATATTGTTCCATATTTAATGGCTTGGGCAAACTTTTCCCGACTTGATTCACTGTTATCGTCACTGCTTATTCCTTATCTCACCTAACGTAATAAAATATATCCTATAACCTGGCCAGAGAATATATATACGCTCTAAAAAAAAAGTAGGTAAATCGGATAAGTGGTTCTTAAGTGATAAGCGCACTAACGGAGAGACAGACAGACAGACAGAGCGACGTTGCATTTTATGTACATTATAGATTAAGTGAAGGAGTCTAGTTAATATTATTAATAATTAGCATTTATCGGCAAATAATTCGTCCCTAGCTATATTTTTACGTGAGGTTTCAATTTCAGTTTCCATTACTACTTTTAACAATGGTGCCAGATTAGGTGGACAAACGTCAGAAAAGTGTAATTTCTTAAAACGCAAATAATAGAAAAAAAATCCCTTAAATTAAGTATTAGACAAATGTTATTGCTATCGATGTGGCAAGTTCTTATTTCAGAAGTTTATATATACAATATAGCAGTCGGAGAAAGTACAAATAAATTCTAATTATTGAAAATGATGCTGAGTATGTTTTTTTTTTTATCATTTAGGCACCACCTACTTTTTAATCAATAACTGATCATGCCTAAGGTGAAAACAGGAAAGGTCAGGTATCATAAATATTGGTAAATGAAATAAAGAATTTACGGATAAAATGAAACATTAATTTATTTAAACATAACCCACCTTAATTTAGTATACGCTGTTCTTGAATAAATAAAAATATACAAATATCTAATTTATAGAAGTGTAATATATAAAATTAAGCCTACGCTCAAATTTCTTGTCTTGATATGTATCCTTTGGTAGAAACGCCCAAGTTTACTTAGTGAAAGTCCACTCTTCACGTTCTAGAATCTTTCTCCAAAAAATTTATTGCTCTGTTATCTAGATTAAGGTCTTAAGAAAAATAAATACGAATTTCGTGCCAGGACAAAAATACATTTGATTAGTTATAAAAAAATTAACTATGTTTTCATAAATATAAAAGTTTTCAGATAAATAAAAAATTATCGATATTTATATGCGTCTTTTATTGGCATTTATGGAAGAAATTTTTGGACATCAATGTCTTTTTTACACTACTATAGACTATTCTCCAAACATGTACAACTCTCACAGCTTCTGTCGTTGAGAGTGGTAAGTTGGAGCGTAGGCTGATGAGGTGCGGGTTGGTAAAAAAGGAAGAGGAAATCCAGGAAAAATTGTAAACTAACAATACTGGTGATAAACTGGAAACAAGAACTGATACGAAAACTTGAAGCCAAACTGTAGTAAAAACTTCCAAACAAATGATTCAACAAGCAACTACTGAACCTCTTATTGATCCTGCAGTATGTCGCGAAAGGTGATTTGAAGGAATGGGGCATAGCAATGACGTCGTCCCGCTTTTCAAAGGTGAGTTTTCCTCCAAAAATTAGGGGGAATTTTGGTTTCGGGCATCAGAAGCAAGTGGAAAAGGAAGACACAAAACACTCTGCTTCATGACGCCGGCCTAGAAATCTTCTTTACTGCCGTAAAATGATCGATCCTAGCATGTACTCTTGTTAATAGGAATATGCGTTAAAATTGAGATTACGGGGATATGTTCTAGAATACTCAAGTCAAATTAAGTAAAAATATAGAAATAGACAAGTTAAAACGTCGATATGTAAGGAGATTCACTAACCCTGTTATAAACTACAAAAATATATTACACTTTATTCCATAATGTTGAAAACAAAAGGAAAACTTCAGTCCAAAGTACTACACTAGAAATCCGAGCAGATGAGAGATAAACTTATCAATATGAGTTGATTTGAACCAGAACTATGTAGGGCGATGTAAACTAGACTTGTCGTCAAAAATAAAAGCTGCAACAAATATATATATATATATATATATAAATATATATATTTATATATATATATATATATATATATATATATATATATATATATATATATATATATATAAATATATATATATATATATATATATATATATATATATATATATATATATATATATATACATATATATATATATATATATATATATATATATATATATATATATATATATATATATATATGTATATTAAATAAATTTAATGAAAAACAATATGCGCTACGTTATTGGTGTATTAAATTGGGCATACATTATTCTTTTTGACATGCAATTAAAATCATACCTGTGAAATTTGAATATTTGTCCAATTTATACATCGTATTGGGTTAATGCATAATTTGGTAATATATATTATATTTTCCTAAAGTTAACTAATAACATGCATTAATAATAAGATAGCACCTACAAAGGACAAAAAGTCAAACAATTTTTTTTATGGGTCTAGCACACGTGCTGCAGGGAAGTTCCTAAAGCGTTCCAGTAGTGGCACGTGTGCGGAAAAAGCGATTCACGTTATTCTTGAATCGCTGTAAATTGTACTCGGTGGGAAACACAAGCGCTGGGCAAATTATTCCAAAGGGATGATGTTCTCCATATAAAAGACTGCTTGAAAAGCGTTGTACGCAACAATTATTGACCATTCGCGTTGCAATCAGTAATATCTGGGGTTATGAAAAACCCTATTAGTCTGTATCTGAAGTATAAATTATAAGGGATCGCAAAACGGCTCTCGTGAGCAAGGATGGAAACTTGCAACAAACAAAGCTTGGAAACAACGCAATTGAACACATCTTTGTTACCTAAGCTGCCCTCTTATGGTATGTTGAGAATGTGGAATCTTTGGCACAATGACACTACTCAGTATATATCATCACTACATTAATAAACAATTTATTTTTTGCACTCGACGTGCGTTTCGCCTCTTATAGTATGTCCGATAGGTTTTGCTAATGGCTCTTAAATCAGATTGTTCGTGATGTCTAATGGACTTCCTCCTAATTCCTTCATTATTAACTACGGAGTATCCCAGAGTTACCTGCGGGTCTGATTTACATTAACTACTGGCCTTAAAAGACCAAAAATCCAATTTAGGGACATAGAAGAAACTCTGCCTTATGGTGCCCGTAATCAAGTAGAATATAACGCTACAAAAGTTCAGAAAATTAATTTTGCCACTCTCAGGTTGCATTCATAGCAAACTCAGCTTTTTAAGACGGGGAATGTTATTTCGTATTAGAAAGCTTGATGGTCAACAATAGCTTTTAATCCTATACGCCCATCAATTATCGCTCATAGATACTTCTCAAAAGTCTAAAGCTTTTCCTTTTCCCAAATATGTTTAGGATTTCTTAGATTATATCGCCTGAAAGCTTTATTCTTTGGAAGGAGGGATTTAGTGATTTCTCTGCATTACGTTAAAGGCACTAATAAAAAAAAATGTTTGAATTTGTTTATAATTTTAAGTCAAATAATCTGTTAATTTTCCAGTCCGTTTACTAGATCCTATTATGAATGCGAAGGATAGCAGAGATAAGGGCGAAAATAAATGCACCAAAAAAATAAGCTAACCAACATGTACTGCAAAAAAATAAAAAACGAAAATTTATTACCGAGTACATACATTTACAATGACTGAAAATCTGCTATGTTTAGAACGAAAACAAAAAATGCGTTAAAAACGTATATTAACCAGGCGGCTTACGCAAAATTTCAACCACACAATTACATTATTTAATTTTCAAAAAGCTGAAGTTTAAAATTTTTGGATTATCAGTTTTTTACTTTTTATAACAGAGACAATGTTTACGGTAACAAATTGTAACAAGGGTAAAAAAATGTTGTCCATCGAAACAGGTTTTGTTCTGTGTCTCCTATTACTTACGCTAGATCTTACGTAAACGACATGGCACGAGCCATGCGAGCGATGCTACTAGAGTGACAAAATCCCATCAATATATTTATATATAGGTGTCGGAATGATTTATGACTTGGTAGTACATCTTGTATCAGTTGGTTTAGCAAAAGTTAGTTTGTTACAACAATGGAGTACAAATATAGAGAACTAGTAATTCCAGTAAAAAGTTCTAGAACTTTATGGGATATGAGTAGAAACAATAATCTCTAATTAGTTGGTGGAAGGAGTATAATTTACTGTGATTATCTAGTCAACTCTTATATTAGAGAGTATGTCCTAGATATCGGAAATTCTGATAAGTTTATTTTTCTAAAAAGATGAGGCTACCTACTTCAGCTTTTTAATTATTACAATAGATGTTGATAAAAAAAAAGTATTTAATTAATTATCAGCTAGTCCACAAAACAAAATTTGTAATTAAAATAAATAATAAACTATTCAAAAGACCCTTATTTTTTTGAAATATCCTGAGATTAATGTGTATGAAAAATTTATCTTCAAGAAGAATGTTCTTCTGTTGATATTTAAAAAAATGTGTAATACAGGATGATAAATAAACAGAAGAATTCTTTCCTTCCTATAGCTCTAAAATGAATATAAATAAAACAAAATTTTATAAATCTTCCCTTTGAGAAAGTTCTAGAATTTACTTGGATAATAATGGATGTGGATGAAGCAGAATTTACATTTTTTTAATGCCTATTATAAAGTTAAAAAGTTATTTACTATATAAATGTTTTTACGATTGAAAAATCGGGTTGAATGTCCCCTTATGTCTTCAGCAGATCAAATTTTGAGAAATAATACAGCAATGATACATAGCCGTTTCACGATTTTATTTACAAATATAAGACCCCCAATGGTATTGCGTTTAAATTAGAGGGGGGCGAAAATGAAGCAAAAATCTAAAAAGATGATAAAAACTGATGAAGAAAAAACAGGTTGAAAATCTGAAAGAAAAAGTTGTAAAAACTCTCAAAAGAAAATCTAATTCGAACTAAACGAATGGATTTTAATCTTTCTAAATGGTATTCTACCTAATTAATTTCACAAAAAGGTTTTAACGATAATCATGGACACAGTATTCTAGAGTGTATTAAAGAAAAAAAAAGGAAAACTATCTAGTTCTAGCCACATGATTTCCTACCCACGATTTTAAAATTAGACTTAATTCTGGAAAAAGAACGACAAATGAAAACTAACATAACCCATTGTTATCATGATCCGGTTGACTGGCATAATGTGGTTATATATTAGATAAGTTCAGATAAGCACCGGGAGTTCATATTCTGTTACACTATATAGCTACCGATAGTTAACGCAAATTCTAATCACAATACGCCCCTATTCCATCTTAATCTTCATCCTAATTTTATATATATATATATATATATATATATATATATATATATTTTATTTATATGTATATATATATATATGTATATATATATATATATATATATATATATATATATATATATATATATATATATAATTTAATTTTTCAGAACCATTTTTTTATAACTTTTATTTATTGTTTCTTGGAATTTTTGGTTCGTCTGTTCAAAAGAAATACCTTTTTTAGGGCATTTTGAAAAGAATTTTTTGTTTTACTTTCAATTCCTAAAAAAACACAATTTTTTTATAAACAACTACTGTACATACACAGGTTTAAAATTTTTTACCTAAATTTTAAAACTTAATGACTATTTATAGGAGTTACAATATAACATACATTTATAATTATAAAACTTTAAAAATTAATTTCATACGCACCTTGAACGTTTGATAGATTTTAAACACCCCTCTTTCACCATGAGGATATATATATATATATATATATATATATATATATATATATATATATATATATATATATATATATATATATATATATATAACAAATAAAGAGAGAGAAAGCAAAAGTTGCCGTATCTAACAAAATCCTAAGTTATGAAACTAGTTGGGGAACTCGGCAAAAAGAGCATCAACAGATGTTCATACTATATTCATTTAGCCAATATTTCGGTCCTAGGTTGGGACCTTCATCAGGGCACAAACTGAAAAAGAGATAACGAAGCAACCAATAAAGAAAATCAGGCATGAAGAATCGGTATTGTTGAGTCTAATTTTTAATTATTAATTTCTAATTTGTAATTTTTAATTTCAATCTTATAACAATTAATAAAAATTGATAAAAACTATTGCAATTTTAAAAGCATTATTGTTCTAAAAAATCATAAGTTATTATATCATTATTATGGAGAAATGTCAAAAACAAAATGCAATTAACTCACATGTAGCATGCAATTTAATCTAACAAAAATGACCATAAATAACCATTGCCATAACAACGACTAACACTGAAATAAAACAGCCACTTTTCACTAACATATTAATATAAAAACATGGCATTTACAACAAGGATGCCATTAAAAACGTTGGATGCTGAAAAATCAAAATTAATTAACCACCTGCCATCTAAAAGAAAAGTGACTATTTTGACAGGGCGCCGACAATATCGATTCTTCATGCCTGATTTTCTTTATTGGTTGCTTCGTTACCTCTTTTTCAGTTTGTGCCCTGATGAAGGTCCCAACCTAGGACCGAAATATTGACTAAATGAATATAGTATGAACATCTGCTGATGCCCTTTTTGCCGAGTTCCCCAACTAGTTTCATAACTTAGGATTTTGTTAGATACGGCATATATATATATATATATATATATATATATATATATATATATATATATATATATATATATATATACATAGTCATACAGAAACAGCTCTCTCGTTACTATCTTTGCCTTTATACCCGCGCACTTTAAAATTAGTTCATATTCTGCGTGTTATTCCCAATGTTAAGTTTGCTAAATATTAGTTCTTCAAAAACAAACGCATTTTTAGTAAATTGAAATCTTCGCTACCAGTCCTCTCAATGTCAGATATTGTCTATTCGATCTCCTGTCTTAATTGTCCCTCTGTCTATATCGGACAGACGTCAGAGTCTCTCAATCGCCGCAACGCATTACATAAAAGTGACACCAGATGTCATCCACAAAGGTGTGCACTGGCGAGTCACTCTGTCGATAATCGACATTCCTTCAGTTTCAACGAACCAAAAATTCTTCGTTTTCAAAAAAAACCTTTCCAAAAGAGAATTTCTTGAGATGTGTTATATCAACGAAAATCCCGACAACTTTAATAAAAGAACTGATCTCGACGGTTTGAGTATCATATATAGTTTTCTCCTCTCTTGTGATTCACCTCCTCCACATGATATCTCTGGGTCATCTTTCTCGTCATAGTTTTTCGTCCTCAGTATTTTTCTAGTTCCTTCTCGCTACTTATTTGATTTTTGGGTGTCCTTTTTTTAGGTATATATTTTCATGGTTCCCGTAAATTTCTTTAAAATTACATTCCCATTTTTATTACAATTGCTTAGTATATAACGAATAAATACACCCTCTTCACTCTTCAGCTACTTCTCCAATCCCTCTCTTCTATGAAAAAATCCTATTTCCTTTACGCCACTTCAATCTCCATACCGTTTAAAAATAGCATTCCCAATGGGTATTTTTCCTGTATACTAACATTCCAATCTAATGATGTAGTACCTAATTTGTATTCAACCGGTTCTTCCCTGGTTGTTCAACCTTTTCTCCCTTTTGTTTTGAGTGATCCCTTACTTCTGTCAAATAGTTGTCCTTTGTCAGCGCCTTGTCATATTTGTCATTTCTTTTCAGATCACAGGTGGTTAATTAATTATAAATGAGTATTTTGATTTTTCAGCTTCCAAGGTTTCTAATGGCATCTTTGCTGTAAATGCCATATTTATAAATTAATATGTTAGTGAATAGTGGCTGTTTTGTTTCGGCGTCCGTCTTTGTTGTGACAATTGTTATTTATGGTCATTCTTGTTAGATGAATTCGCACACTGCATGTGAGTCACTTGCAACTTTTACTTTCTTACTTCTTTATAATAATAGTAATAATAATGTATACTTCTTTATAACAACAATAAGAATTGATTAATAATTATAAATTAAAAAATTAAAAATTAAATTTAACAATAATAATTTTCTATGCCCGACTTTCCTTATTGGGTGCTTCATTATCTCTCTTTCAGTTTGTGCCCTGATGAAGGTCCCAGCCTAGGACCGAAATATTGGCTTAATGAACATTGTGTAAACATCCGTTTTTGCCCTTTTACTGAGTTCCCCAACTATTTTCATATCTTAGGATTTTGTTAGATACGGCAACTTTTGCTTTCTCTCTTAATTAAATATATATATATATATATATATATATATATATATATATATATATATATATATATATATATATATATATATATATATATACGAGGCTGGTTTGAAAAGTCCGTGCAAAGTCCGAGAGATGGCACCACCGGAGCGTATCGAGGTCATGTTTAGTTAGTAGCATCTCTTGAATGAACGCACACCAAGTTTCAGCCATATTGGTCTATTTCTTTGTGTTTGGCATTCGTGTGAATCAAGGAAGTCGAGTGATTTTCAAGAAATAAACGAAAAAGAATTTCGTGTGGTGATTAAACATTACTTTATGAAAGGCAAAACGCCTCAGGAGACTAAAGAGAAGCTTGACAAACATTATGGTGACCTTCGATTAGAACAGTTTATAAATGGTTTCAAAATTTTCGGACTGGCCATATGGGCACAAGTGACGCTGAATGTTCTGGACGGCCTGTGGAGGTTACGACTCCAGAAATCATTGATCAAATCCATGATATGGTGATGGATGACAGAAGAGTTAAGGAGCGTGAGATTGCTAGTGCTGTGGGCATCTCGACTGAACGGGTACATAATATTTTGCATAAACATTTGGACATGAGAAAGCTATCCGCAAGATGGGTGCCGCGATTGCTCACGCTTGACCAAAAACGGAATCGTGTGAAGTGTTGCAAGGATGGTTTGCAGCTGTTCCAGAAGAATCCGGAGGACTTTAAGCGTCGTTTCGTCACTGTGGATGAAACATGGATACATTGCTATACTCCTGAGACCAAACAACAATCTAAACAATGGGTTACCAAGGGGGAATCTCCACCAAAAAAGGCGAAGACCGTTCCTTCGGCCGGAAAGATTATGGCGACTGTCTTTTGGGATTCGCAAGGAATAATCCTTATCGACTATCTGGAAAAGGGTAAAACTATTACAGGTGAATATTATTCATCGTTATTGGACCGTTTGAAAACCGAGCTGCAAGAAAAACGCCCGCGATTGGCCCACAAGAAAGTCCTTTTCCATCACGACAACGCATCTCAGCAGTTGTGGTCGCAAAATTAATGGAAATAGGATTCCAACTCGTTTCACATCCCCCCTATTCTCCAGACTTGGCTCCCTCGGACTACTATTTGTTCCCCAATTTGAAGAAATGGCTGGCGGGACAAAGATTTTATTCAAACGAGGAGGTGATTGCAGACACTAATGGATATTTTGCAGACTTGGACAAATCCTATTATTCGGAAGGGATCAACAAACTAAAACATCGTTGGACGAAGTGTATAAGCCTAAAAGGAGACTATGTCGAAAAATCAAAAAGGTTTACCCCAAACACATAAGTAATTTTTTTTTTTTTTTTGCATGGACTTTTCAAACCAGCCTCGTATATATATCCCCTCTTGGGGACTTTCATCGTGCTTTGGTGAGAGGGCTTAGTAACCTTCAAGTTCCAAGGAGCGATGCCGGCGGTATCATAGCTACTGATAGGGCCATCCTTGCCGGTAAGTTCTTGATGGAACAGGTGAAGCTAAGAAAATCTGCAACTGCAGCGTCTGACCTAGAATGGGCGGCTGAACACAAACTCGCCAACGCGTCTGTCAAGCGGCCCTCATGACATATGGATAGACATAGGAATGAACGGCCCTTAGTCTGCAGTAGTCCTGAAACCCGCGATTACGGCCGCAATCGAAGGGACAAAGGGTGCTAAGAATACCTGCGTTGTAAAAGGCTGCCAAAGGAAAACGAAACTGGCAATAATGACATACAACATAAGGACGATGAGTACTGATGATAATGTGGAAGAATTGGATGAGGAAGCGAAACAGATGAAATGGGACATAATGGGTCTGAGTAAGATTAAAAAGAAGGGGAGAACAATGCATATCACTACATTCAGGAAAATATATTATATTACAAAGGAATAGAGGTAGAAAGTTGGAGGATTAGGTTTTATAATAAAGAGAAGAATAGCTCCAAACATAATAACATATAACGCAATATCAAATAGGGTAGCCTATGTTGTACTAAAGATAACAAAACACTGTCAAATTAAAATAATTCAAGTGTATGCCCCAACAATATTATTCGATGATGATTCAGTAGAAGATTTCTACGACGAAATAAGAAGTGCCACCGAACGGGATTGTTGTCATTATACACTGGTGATAGGCAATTTTAACGTTAAGGTAGGCGGTCAGGTTGACGCAAGTAAAAATAAAATAGGTAAATTTGGTATAGCAACAAGGAATGAACGTGGTCAAATGTTAATAAACTTTTTAGAACAATAAAAATTATTTGCTATGAACACCTTTTACTACAAAAATCACATAGAAAATGGACACAGGTAAGTCCAAACGGAGTGGTAAAAAACGAAATAGATAACATATTATTATCAGAAAAAATATAGTAAAGGATATAACAGTTATAAATAGGATAAACACGGGAAGTGACCATAGAGTAGTCCGAGGAAGAATAGAAATAAACGAACGCATAGAAAGAAAAAAAAAATCATAACAAGAAAGAAACCAAAAATTGATACACACATCTTGAAAGTAAAGAAAGCGGAATATCAAAATAAAATAAGAAAAGAATTAACTAAAATGGATGATCTTGATAACAAAAACATAAGTGAAATTAATAAAACAGTAACGAATATCTTGGTGAAAACAGGCAGCAACAAAACAAAAATATGGAGCATAAAAACGGAAAAACTGTTTGAAGAAATACGTAAACTGTTAGCCAAGGGAAAGCGAAATACTATTTAGTTTGTAGAAATTAACCTTAACCCTTAAAATGTCCATTAAAGAAGACAAAAGAAAACAGTTAGAGATAGAGACAGAAAAAAATTGTAGAACAGAACAAAATCATGAAAGCACTCCGACAATGCCTACACTACACAACTTAAGGAAAGAAAATGGGGAAGATGTGGAAGATCGAAAAAAAAATAACACACATGATTCAAACATACACTCAGAACTTGTATGAATAAAAAAACTGCCCACTACCTAGAAGAAATTCTATCTTGGGGTGATAGTAACCAAGTGGAATTTAACGCCACAAAAACCCAGGCGGCAGTTTTTTCTAAAAAAGTTAACAATGCTGAACCCGACATAGTCGTGTCGGGGCACTCCATTCCCCTAGCATCGTCACTTAATTTTTTAGGCGTTAATTTGGGAGCAAATATGTCCTGGCATGAACATGTTGCAGGGATAGTAAGGAGAGCTTCTTAAAAGTTGGGAATATTATTTCGAACTAGAAAGCTTTACACTCCACAACAACTGTTAATTCTTTATAAAGCTCAAATTGGACCAACTCTGGAATACTGCTCCCATGTTTGGGGCTCCGCTCCCAAATACACACTGCATTTGTTGAATTTTGTTCAGAGAAGAGCTGTTCGTCTGATTGGAGACCCGAACTGACCGGCGGCCTTGATTCGCTGGAACATCGAAGAACGGTTGGCGACTTGAGTCTGTTCTACAAGTGTTTTTCATGGAAAGTGTTCGAAGGATGTAGCCCGCTTCATTCCTTCCAGAGTGGTGCATGTTATAAATACACGTCGCGCTGGTGCTTCACATCCGTATGAGGTTCAGTTTGTTACTCCGCGTACAACGCTTTTCAAGCAGTCTTTTATATGGAAAACATCATCCCTTTGGAATAATTTGCCCAGCGCTGTGTTTCCCACCGAGTACAATTTACAGCGATTCAAGAACAACGTGAATCGCTTTTTTTTTTTCCGCACACATGCCTCTCCTGAAGCGTTTTAGGGACTTCCCTGCAGCACGTGTGCTAGATCCATAAAAAAAAAACCGAATTTATCAGTATAATATTTTATGTTTTCATAGACATTATCTGTTTCCATTTCAAAAATAAATGAGACAGTAGCTGTGTACGGTAAATTTAGTTGTTTTTTTTGATATAATGCGTTTAAGCAGTTATAAAAGAAATTATTTATTACAGTTTTAGATATGTCTAAAATAAAAAAAATCCAACATATATGGCAAACCACCATATTCAACTAGTGTTTTTGCATTTGAATAGCCACCATATTTCTCTAAAATATAGTTTTGCAATTAGAAGTTCCGCTCTATTTTCTTTTTTTTTTTTGAATTTTTGTCCCTTTCAATAATTAATCGAATATTTGATCTTTTATGAACCTTATCCATAGTTTTACCATATATTTGGTTATTATTTAGTATATAATTATTTCTGTCAAACTAATTTTTGGATTCGTTTCTCAATTTAGTGGTTAAGGGTATATATTTTTTTAACCAAGATGTCTAAGCAAACTCTCTATATTTAATTTATTTTCAGTTAGTTCTGAATACATTGTTTTAGTAAAGTATATTAAACTATGTGTCTTTCCTTATTTTGTAAATTTGGAATTAGTTTTGAATGTTTAGAATTATGTGGCTTATAGTTTTCAGGACAAAGAGGAAATTTATTGTGAAAATTATATAATTCTGTAGGATATGTTAAGTCTACTTCTAAAATACAACCTTTTTCGGATGTGTCTGAAATATTTGTTACATTGAAATTATCAATCTTTCCTTGCAAAAACCAAACAAAACATTTTTGTGGAAGATATTGAGACATAGCGTAACTCTATCAGTTTGACGTGTCTAGGTATAAAATATACTTATTTGGTTTTGTTGAGCTGTAATTTTTTACAAACCTATGATTTGCTATTGATTTTCTACAGACGCATCTGCTAACTTCACCGCTTATGCTTTAAGAAAGTGTATTGATTTACAATTGAAAATACATTTTTTAGCTCTTTTATAATCATTTTCACTAATATATACATCATAACATAAACATTTCGAATAATTTTGATAAAGAATACGATAAGAACTGATAGGAATCTATAAACCTAATACGCAACTATTTCTTTTTTGACTTTCCAGTTTGTTACATTTTTAAAATGAAATATATTTTTCTTTATTCTGTGCTATTACCTTTAGTTGTTCGTTGTCTTGACCTAAAGTTTTGAAAAATAAATGTGAATCATAATTTTGTAAGTGATGTAATATTACCGTACTAAAATTGGATATTTTAAACTTTAATTTACATTTAGCATGTGCTAGTCCTCTATTAAGAGATGATAGTGGCCAGCAGCTTTATTCACTTTCATTTTTGATAATTTTGCTACAAATGATATACAATATACGAATTGATTAGGATATATATCGTATATCCTATTCAATTCGTTGAATTTACTAATATGTTTATTTTTTTTAAATACTTATTACAGATGTCATTCCACTAATTGATTGTAATTAAGGCTTTTATATATTTCCTATTTAAAAGCGTTATCGTCAAAAGAACATTTCATGTAATAAGCAAATGGGTATGAAATGTGTTCATATTGCTAAAGAGTATCAGAACTGATAGAATTAGAATCATTTATTTCATTTGGTTTAAGAATGCGTTCAAAATCTGCATAAACAACAAAAGGAATTTTACATTGTTTTTGAATATTTGTAACTTCTAAAATATTTTCAGATACCAAATTACCAAATTTAACAATTTTGAGTCTTTATGACGGCAAATATTTTCTAATATGATCACAATCATAAGTATTCTGTGTATCTATCAATATTTCTATCTATATATCTACCCATCTATCTATCTATCTATCTATCTATCTATATATCTATTAATCTACCAATCTAATTAAATCATCATGGTTATGAAAATATTGTAAACATCCAACACAAAGATATATTTTTCCATGATGTTTCGAGAGTTAGCTACTGCTACCTGGATAAATTAGAAATACCACAGTAATGATAATTTCCTTTATCATATCCACTTAATACTAAATAAATGTAATGAAAGACTGGTATTGTCAAATTTCCACTTTATTTAGTTTCACTGAAACTGCATGACGCGTTTTGCTATACTATAGCTTCTTCTGATACAAAATGATGATACAGTTTCAGTGAAACTAAATAAAGTGGAACTTTGACAATACCAGTCTTTCATTACATTCGTTATGAATTTCCATCAAGTAACAGCCACAGCAATTCAAAATATTAAATAATATGATAATTTCGTTTTTTCTTTGCGTAGTGTAATGGTCCTATATGGCCATATCTAGCAGTAAAATCTTTTTTAATTTTTTCTAAGACATAACATTAACTGATATGTTGTTTTCAATGTGATACTTCGGTATGTAGTTACTTTTGAACGTGAGATTATTATCTGAAATATTCAGCATTGCAGAAGAATGTGGATACTCTAATTCGGTTGACGGGTGTAAAGTTGTTGTAATTGACCAGAAGTTGGCAACGGCACGTTTTAGTTCAATTTCGGACGAAGGGGGAATATATAAAGAAGCCCTTAACGAATTATATTTGTTAATATTGGTCTTTAAATGTAGTAATTTTTAGTAAAGTCCTTCTTGCAAAAAAATACAGAATACTGAATATGTAAACGTTCAAAAATTTAGAATTAAAATTAAATATAAAATGGATATAAAAATTGAATTACCTGAATCTCCCACGGCAAATTCATCTGCTATGTCTATCTTTCACACATTTGTTCAATCATATCGGAAACATCTGACCTGTTGCAAATTAGTTTATACTACGGATTTAACACTATCTGTTCCATTAACAGGATTCAAATATAAGCGAAATAATTTAGTTCAAAATTAGTTTTTATACATGTGTGTTTCTGAATTCCCTTTTCTAATAAGCAATTAATTTCTTGCTCGATCTCTTCAAAAAAGTTTTTAATGTTTTTGTGAAAACGCTTAGGTTTAATTTTACATGAAATTATTCACTCTTAAAAAGCAGATTTTATAATTGCGATCCCATTTTCAGTCGTGTGAATGTACATTATATTTGTGTGTATTGGATCGCATATGGCGACACCATATTTTTTTGGATAGTTTTTTTTATAATCGTCATAATATTTTGCTACTTCCGTAACTAACGAAAAATAAAAATTAGTTTAACTGATTCAGCCGAATATAAATCACATTTTTATTTTCTGTTTTTGTTATTGTGTAATATATTACTACTTTTAAGTTTAACCTCGTTGTTTAATTGATGCTGCTCATACATTACAAGTGTGTGTGTCATTTTGTTTCTTAATTGTCTCTTCTTGTGAAGCTGCTCTGTGTTAGGTTCGAGGTGAATTGAATTGAAATAAACCGTTCTTTATTAGGCTGATAAAATGAAGGAGAGAGGAGGTTATTAGTTTTAAAATTAGAGAAGAGGATTCGTCGACGATTTGTTTAATTCTGTCCCATTTTTCTTCCTTTTCTTTTGAATTATTGATTGTTTAAATATTATACAGGGAATCTAATATAAAACACAAACTTTTTTTTTATTTTAAAAAAGATCTTTGGTTTGTTTTATTTTTAATTTTTCTTTTACAGTAAAGGAATGTTTTTGCAAAAGTAAATTTTTATCAGCTTGTTTTTTTTACTGTCATAATTATTTAACGTTTTGGTGGAAACTGAGTTTTAAAAATGTGTTTTAAAAGTCGGGGTAAATTTATTCTCAGGAGAATGAGGAAAAGTAGGTATAGAATTATCTTAAAATTACGATATCAAAATTTGAATTTACAAGAGGAGATGGTTGTCTAATTTGACCGCAAGAAATTGATTCGCCGTCGGACTTGTCAGAATTATTATTTATTAAGTCCCTGTCAAAATTATCTCTATTTATTTCGAACTTTTGATACTGTCCATTATTTTTCTTCATTCTTTGTAATAATATTAGTAAAACTGAAAATACTTTTATTAGTTGATAAACAAGTCAATTTTCTTTTCGCATTATTTTTTATCATTTCTCAATATCTCTTTAAAGGATCTCGAGTTTTGGGACAATATATCACCATTTTGATTAAGAGTGGAATTTTGTACTAGATTCACATTTTGGCTACTGTCTCATACGTTTTTGAATCTCAGAATCAGAATTACTTAAATCCATAATTGCCGAAGAAAAGGAGTCACAAGCGTATTTCGAACCGAATACTGATAAGACTTGGACAAGAATGAGTCCTTTCTGGTTACATAAACGAGTAATAATACCAAAAACTAGTCGTCAAGGTTGGGTAATTTAACCTTACCTAAATAAGCAACTACTTTGACTTTTCCAAACTTCGAATAAAAGAGGTCAATTACCTTTATATTTAGTTTTTCCTAGGCTATGGGTGTATGGCGCGGGTGTGCGAATCTTCTCTAGGTTCATGCCCTTCATTTAGGTAAAATGCTTAATTTGGGCACTGAAAAAAACGTCGTCTTAACCAGTACACTTTAAGCTAACTACCACTCCTAGCGCCACTAATTGAAGAACTATCAAAAATTTAGTTAATTATAAATCTTAATATTTGCCCACCTTACAATAATGGCCAGCAATGAGCATAAAAAATCTTGGTGGTTAAAAAGCTAATATAAAATATTCGCCCTTGTCATTGTCTTTATCTTTATTCGATTCACAATAATAAAAGCAGAGTTTGCTTGATTTTATTCATTGCCTCGCTGAAGTTCGCTACAAACTCCTTGTCTCCAAAACAAAAAATGAAGCCACCTCGTTTAGTTAGCAGGCAGAAATATGAAAATTGTTGTTATAAGACGCACAACCACCAACAATTAAAATGAAGGTGACTGGAACGATGATGTCGAGCGGGCTGCTAGTGACATTACTATCCTAAACCCGCAATCCACAGAACAAGAAGAATTGGATGGTGTGGAACCACTATTCTCCTAGCTCCTCAATCCAAGGAAGAAAAAGAAGAAGATAATCTTTGGGATGGTGTGAATGAGGATTGGACTACCTGTCATCAGAAGGAGATGGCTATGTAAGAATATACAAACTCCAACCTCGCGTGTGGAGTGATTATGAGGATGATGTTTTCTACAGGATGGCATTATAGGTAGTAATATCTTCAACTCTGTGAAGTGCTCCGCCATCCCTTCAATATTAGTAGTTAAAAATATTTTTACATCAGTGAAACATAAGAGACGATGAGACGTAGTATATCTCATAATAATGTCTGAATAAATTTAGTACTAGAATATTTCAGGAAATATTTTTAAGTTATTACAATTTTTATTTATCAATATCTGATATTATAGTACTGTCCGTTATTTATTCAATTAAAATAATAAAGGTACTCATATTATATTCTCTGGGTCTGGGAAAAAGTTTGTGGCGTTTTTTCCGACAGATGGCGTCAATTGCAAATAACTCAAGAAACACAGATCGCAGCGACACCACTAAACGCTCGTTGAAAAGGTGATACTTCGAGCCTTACTTTGAGTGTATAAACATAGAAATTGGTGCAGTGGTTGGACAATTGTTTGCGTTTGAAAATGGAGAAAAGTAATGAAAAATTGCGCTATATTTTGCAATATTATTTCGACAAAGGGAAAAATGCTGCGCAGGAGTGTAAAAAAAGTTGTGCTGTGTATGGTGAAGGTACTTTATCAAGATCTGCTGCCCGGAAATGGTTTGTTCGCTTTTGTTCTGGTAATTTTGACGTGAAAGATGAGTCACGCTCTGGTCGTCCAATCACTGAAAAAGCTGATGAAATTTTTGAAAAAGTCCAGCAGGATAAGCATATCAGCAGTGTCGATATTGGTATGGAGCTAGGCATTGACCACAAAATAGTTTTGAACCATTTACACAAAGCTGGCTACAAAAAGAAGCTCGATGTATGGGTTCCTCATGAGTTGAGTGCGAAAAACATGGGATACCGAATTAACATCTGTGATGTGTTGCTGAAACGCAATGAAATCGAGCCATTTCTGAAACGTGTCATAACCGGTAATGAAACATGGATCACGTACGACAATGGGAAGCGTAAAAGATCGTGGACAAGAGATGGTGAGCCGTCACGAGCGTTCGCAAAGCCAGAATTGAAGACGAAAAAGGTGATGCTGTGTGTGTGGTGGGACTGGAAGGGAATCGTCCACCATGAGCTACTTCCAGATGGTCAGACGATTGAGTCTCAACTCTACTGTGGACAACTAGAGATATTACGCCAGGCAATTGAAAGAAAACGGCCCGAATTGATTAATAGGAAAGGTGTTGTCTTTTATCATGACAACGCCCGACCACACACTTCTTTGATGACCCGTCAAAAATTGCTAGAGCTTGGTTGGGAAGTTTTGATGCATCCACCGTATAGTCCAGACATAGCACCCTCTGACTATCGCTTGTTCCGATCTCTGCAGAACTCTCTCAATGGAATTAAGCTGCTTTCAAAAGAAGCCTGTGAAAACCACTTGATTCAGTTTTTCAACCAGAAACCACAGAAGTTCTTCACCGATGGCATCATGGCTCTACCCGAAAAATGGCGAAACATTGTCGATAATAATGGAGCATATTTGGTTTAAATAAATTCATTTTCACACTATAAGAAAACCAGTTGAATTTTACTAAAAAAACGCCACGAACTTTTTCCCAGATCTAAAGATGGGAAAGAATTTTGAATTAATAATAATTTATGCCCCTACAAAGATTTCATCTTATAATGTTTGCGTGTTACAAACACACAACATTTAAAACAACAAGAGCAGGAGTAAGTTTGGTCCGCAGAACAGTAACATATCTACGACCGAACATTTCTATATCAAAGCAGCCATATTTATTTTATGTGTTTTATACCTACCTAGTAGCACATTGCTCTTGGGCATTAGGGAATAGTTTTATTTATTTCTGAATTTCTCTTTCTCTCTACTCAGCCTATAGTTATCCACTCCTGAATGAAGGCCTCTTCCAATCTTTTTCACGTCGTTCTGTTTAGGGCTGTTTGGATCCAATTTCCCCCCGCAATTTTCTGGATGTCATCGCGCCACCTTTTTGGAGGTCTTCCAACACTCTTTTTGGTTTGTCTTGGAAGCCAGTTTATTATTTTGCTGGTCCATCTTTCTGAGCTTTGACGAGCTATATGGCCAGCCCATTACCATTTGAGTTGAGCTACTCTTCTGAGGACATCTGTCACGCACGTTCTTCTTCTAATTTCCTCGTTCTGTATCCTGTCTCTCAGGCTAATTCCGAGCATAGATCTCTCCATTGCTCATTGTATCACTTGAAGCTTGTCAGCGGTTTTTCATGCCATTGTCTCGAGACCATACGTGAGGACCGGCAGAATACATGAGTCGTATGTTTTACGTTTAAGATTTATTGGGATTTCTCTAGATTTAAGTAGATACCCCAACGTGCCGAATGCAGCCCAACCTTGTCCTATTCTTCTAGTTATTTCAGAGCTTTGATTTTCTTTACCAAGTTGTATTTTGTGTCCCAAGTAAATATATTCTGATATGTTTTCCAGTGTTTGGTTTCCGATGTTTACCTGAATATTTTCCACACTCATTATTTTTGTTTTATGTAGATTCATCTCGAGTCCAATGTTTAAGGATGCCTGATGCAATTCTTCCAGCATGCTCTGAATTTGTTCCGTTTTATCGCTTATAATCACTATATCGTCTGCGAATCGTAAATGGTTCAGACGCACACCATCTATATTTATGCCCCTGGATTGCCAATTTGAACTCTTAAAAATGTCCTCTAAGGCTAGTATGAAGAGTTGAGGGGAGATAGTATCGCCATCTTATCTGTCTTTCTGTGTGTTATTTGGATGGTCGCGTTTTCGTATATGTGTTTGATGAGATTTGAATACCTGGTGTCTACTCTTGCGTTGTCTAGAGCTCTCAATATTGCCCAAGTTTCGACCGAGTCGAAGGCCTTTTTGTAATCTACAAATGCCAGATGCAATGGTATGTTATATTCTGTGGTCTTCTCTATGAGAATGCGTACTGTCTGCAAGTGGTCAATCGTACTAAAACCTTTTCGGAAACCTGCTTGTTCTACTGGTTGATACGAATCCATTTTTTGAGTTAATCTATTTTTGTTAGCAACTTGTATAAGTATGATAGTAGACTAATAGGACGGTAGTTTTCTATGTCATTTCTATCTCCTTTTTTGTATAGCAAAATAACCTCGGCGTTGTTCCATTTTGTTGGAATTCTTTCTTCGGTTATGCATTTGTTGAGTAGGATTCGTACACTCTCTACTAGATATTCTCCTCCCATTTTTAACATTCCAGTGGTGATTTGATCTTCTCCTGGACATTTCTAAGATTTCATTTGGTTGAGCGCTGTTCTTAATTCATTGGTATCTATCTCAGGAATTTCCTCGGATCCAATATTTTGAATTTTCCGTCTGTTGTACTGATGACCTTGGGACTTGGAACTGTAGAGATGCTTATAGAAGTCCTGAACTATGGCAACAATTTCCGTTCTACTACTAACTACGGTACAACTGTTGTTCTTCAATTTACTTAATTTCATTCTTCCATTTGATAAGTGGGATTTTAAAAACTTTCATATTTTTGTTGTTTTCAATTTCTGAATAACTATATTTAATTTTTAAATTTTATAGTTTATTTATTGAGTGAATATAAAGGACATTCTGCTTGAGAATGGAAACAAGTTTTTGATTTTATCATAACCTGATATATAATTAGGATAAAGCACTGAGCTATTATAATATGGATTTGTAAAGTTCTAAGTAACAATGTCTAAACTTAACAGTCGTTTTTAAACAAAACATAAAGAAAGTTAGTCAAACTTTTTATTTAAAAGAGAAAAATATTGAGAGAGCTAACTAAATTTTAATTAAATCGAAATAAAAGTTGCTAAAAGTATCTAAAACTCATCGACAACGGTTTGAATTGAAGCTTTTGCATAGCTTATCAGGTATATCTTTAAAGAAATTGAATTCGTGCTGTAATTATCTTTTAATCCCAAATAGGAAACTGCAAAAGTAACATATTTTGTTTAAGAATATTTAAAAAAATACATCCTTGCATTCTAGTATAGAGGCAGTAGAGACTGTCCCGCAGAGTACATCAACACTGATGTAAGTACAGTCGACACTCTATATAGTGAAAGACCAAAATGTTGGCCGAAATTTCACTATAGAAAGTTTTTCACTATACACGTATAAAGAAAAAATCCGTATATATTGCTATGTATGTATTTTATATTGGTAATCATTTACTTGTATTTTATAAGGTACAAGCAACAAAAAATTGCAAAATTGAATTGTTAGAAAAGATTTTATTAAACATTTGAAAGTTTAAATAGTACATAGCATGTACAGGGCTAAATATATACATAAAGTCCGTACGTCATATCTTTACCCGTGCGTCATAGTTTTCAGGCCATATAACAGACGACTATTATATTATTTGTCTCTTTTCACCTATAAATCGTAGGTATTGGTAAAAAGAGACAAAAAATATAATAGTCGTCTGGGATATTGCCTGAAAACTATAACGCACGTGTAAAGATATAACGTACGGACTTTAAGTCTGTATGTACTACATACGAAATAAAAAGAATAATACAAAATCTGTTAATACATATGTACATACTACGTACATACGTACTAGGAAAAATAATCAGTTATTTTCTTTTGAACATTACTTTTGAAAAATAATTGTTGCCAACAAAATTCTCGCATTTATTCAAATGCATAAAGATTTGATCAGGTACACTTTCCTGGCCCCTGAGAGTAGTTCGCACAATGTCAAATGCATTTCTTATTTCATTTTCACTAAATTTAGCAGGACATTCCCCGGTTTCAGTTTCTTCTTCATGATCTTCTATACTTTTTATATCGTCAATTATGTCTTGGTCAGTTGGGAGATCTATCGTGCCAACGTCATTGTCGATTTCTAAGAAATCTTCAAGTAAAAAATCTGCGTCGACGGTAGCAGTTTTTTGTAGAATACCCCATTGCCTTTTTAAGGTAGCGAGATCCATTTCGTCTTCTTCTTCCCATTCGTCAATTTTTGCAGTAAAACCTGCTTTAGAAAAGCAGTTTTTGATAGTTTTCTGAGAAACATTTTCACTCCATACTTTAGCGACTTCGGTTATACACTCTTTAAGGGTAATCAATTTTTGGACTGGAAGGTTGTTATCAATCGCATTGACAATTTTGTGAACAATTCTGTTTCGGTAATGATGTTTTATGTTTTTTATAATACCCTGGTCTATAGGTTGCAATTTGGAGGTCATGTTTGGTGGAAAAAAGGTCAATTCAATATTCCTCATTTTTTTA